>JAUYWH010000005.1:8275715-8330203 GCA_034779795.1 Ctenopoma multispine | reverse complement strand
ACACACACACACACACACACACACACACACACACACACACACACACACACACACACACACACACACACACACTTTCATACCTTCCAAACAAGCCTTCTCTGTGACTGATTGAGCCATTTCTCTGTGCAGTCTATTAAAAGGGCACCACCTTACCACAAACCAAGGCCTCCCACCAAATAAATATGGAGCGAATCCGTAATGTCTATGCTAAGGTGTGTTCATTGAACCGTTGCAAACCGAGGCTGTCCAGAGACCTGAGGCATTCCCCATGTGGTTACATGACCATTGCATGGTGAACACAAAAATGCAGTAAAAGAGTACAAGGAGGGCTGCACAGAAGTCAGAACATTATTTACTCAAATTAGATCATGATGCTAATTAAAAGTAGACTGAAACAGAAAGCTTTGATTAATGCCCATTAGATGAACATGAACTAATGGTAAATCCACTTAGAGTAAAACATCCATGCTTTGTGATGTCATCTGCAACTGAGAAACTTTTGCAAGAACATCTCCACTGAATTCCTCTGCTGTGGTGTGGTAAGTGACCTTCAGAACAGCAGAGAGGGGAAATAATGAAATTCACCAGTGAACAGCAGCAGACAGGCTGCATATGGAATAGGGTACAGCAATGTGGATGCATTTGACTGCCATGTGCTTAATGAACAGGCTTTGTAAGAGCACCATGGGGACATGTGGCAGGGTGTGAATTCATTTGTAGTCACATCAATATGGTAAGTGCACCAAGTCGTAAAGAAGTGTTGAATGGAACTCTGGCAGAATGCAGACAATGAGCAGTGATGTGTGCAATCACACTGTACAGCTAATTCTTCACAGCAACTACAGAAGTAGTTGGCAGGACAATCACATTCTTTCAACATTTCATTATTCGCCGGCTGCAAAAGCTGGTTCATGCTTCAGCACATCCGCTTACAAGATGAGAAAGTAGAACTATTGCAACTGGTAGTACAATCAAGTCTCCATTCATCCTGCAAATTGTGAGTGTCTGAACTCTGATCTTTTTAAATAAGAGACCACGAGTTCACACTTCTGGTAAAAATTGAGCCTTTACAGCATCAGAAACCCTAAGAGAGCTGTACTTTGTATTGGGTATATCAGTACCTATCAATCAGTTCTAACCTCAACAGCACAGCCCCCGCATATTGGTAGTTTCTATAGTAACCAGCTCCTCGCACCACCACTGTGTGACGTCACTGTAGTGGGAGGGTTCAATCACAGATGCACATGTGTCTGGAAGTGTTGTGTTTTGTTGAATTTCTCAGTCAAATGCTGCGGTTTAGTATGAAGCCAGAAAAAAAACTGTGTGGACAGGTATAACAAAAAATAAATGTTCAACTGCAAGATAAGTAGCTCTATCATAGGAGATGATAAAAACAATACAACTGCACATTCCACTAATGTTAGCTGGACCCATTCACTAAAAACAGTATTTCTACCAAGAAAAGTACTTCATACAAATATATTTTGACTTCTACAAAAGTGAGCATGTTCGTTTATTTCACGTGAAGTGTCCATATACACCAAATTAATCTACCAGAAAAGTATCTCTTAAACTTCTCACACTTCCAATAATGAAACATGCCTGCTGATGCTACTACAAATAGTAGCATTATTCTGACAGTCCTCTCCTAAGGGAGACGATGACACGATGTTGCTAAAAAGTTGCTGAAAACCAGCCAATCCCTGCTGCAACAAGCTGGTCTCCATGGTAAAGGGTTGCCTGGGGCAACAAGTGGTCCTGTCAAGACAGTGGTGATGAGCACTAACAAGAAGTACACACTGTCCATCAACTGGTATGAGTGGCTTATGAGTAGTTTCTCAGATGAAAATCAGTGGCAGACATGTTTGTCTCAACAAGAGCACCAAATTTCTTTTTTTTTTTTTATTAACCCCAACTAACTTTTTCCTGATACCTGTTCTGAATTTGTTTTGACGTTTTTGAATATGATGTTATAACACAACAATTACATACAAACAAAACTTTATGGTAACACTTCTGAATGAGATGCACTTATTCATGTCAACATCATCATGTTTCTAAGTCCAGTAACAGGGTTACTGCTACTGGACGCTGATTTCTAAACTGTCATTTAAATGGGAAACCTGGTTACTGCTTTTTACAAGAGCACATCTACAGGACAAAGGCTACCGACACTCACTACTCTCAGCTCTCAAAACTGACACCAACACAAAGTGCCTCATAGATGTCTACATAAGTCACTTTTCAAAGTGTATTTGTTTAATACAGACAGTTTGTGCTGGGAAAATGAGCACTGTGCACTGTCCCTCACACAGAGCTGTCAGTCACCTCCCTATGAAAAAGAAATAAATAAAAGTGGACAGAAAGCAGTCTTTTCATTCTATACAATTACAATGTGTGAACTATGCTCCCAAAATTAGCCTAAGGTAGAAAAGAAACCAGATTAAAATCCCAGTAACCAGGTTATTGAAGTGCATGTAAACTGATTCCCCGATTACCCTAGAAAACTGGTTTCTTTGAGTAACCTGGTTACTTGAATGCATATAGGCCTCGTTCATTCCACATATTTCTCAAACTCTGTGTGCTTATTTAAAAACAGCCTGTATGCCATCTATCACACATGAATATCCAGAATGATGTAAATTGCACAGGCAGGATTAATCCATGCTAATTAGTTGGAATCCCTTCAGTTAGGTGAACAGTGAAGCTTTTTGCCCGTTCTGAGATGGTTAAACTTATTCATTTAACCGTCTCTATCCACTTTCCCTTTCCTTTCAAGCCTTCAAGCATTTTTTTCCCCTGAAATGGCCAGACTATTTTTGACAGATCTATGGCACACTAAAGAGGAGATGGAGTGTGGGAAAATGGTGTTCAGGATGAATGATTGCCTGATGCACTGTCTGACTACAGAAGCGCACAGGATGGTGCAAACACACACACACCCTAACCTAACAGTTAATCGAGAACAAAGTGGGAGGAAGGGGAGGGTAAATTTTGGGACAGGGGTGCGCCAGTTAGTCTGCCTTCACACAGGTGAGATGGCTTATGGGAAACTGGAGAGCTCCCTCCACGCTTTTGCCTACAGTCCAATAACTTTTTTTCTGTGGTGGTAGGGGCTCATTAAGCTCACTATGCGAGACAGCATGACCCAGTTATGTCCTATGTAGAAATAAAGGGTAAAAAAGGTCCAGGCTTTTTTGGCACATGTTCCAATTTAATCTGTTTAACTCTAACCTCTTCATCCTGCATTCCCTTCTTTACAAGTGATGTACCTAGATATTAGACATTAATGCACACTCCCAGCCATGCCCATCTAATACATTAGCATAAAACTGTTAAGGCTGTCTGACCTAGTTTAAGTGTATGTCTACATATAACCACCCTTAAGGTGTGGACACACCTTCAGTCCCAAAATGTTTTTCACCAACAGCTGTAAGGTGAGAACGATGAGAAATTTAGGGACAGACAGGGACAGGGATCACTGGGCCCGTTTACATGACCACAATAATCGATAACTGGAAGTAATCAGATATACTTCATAAATGCGATAATGAAAAAAACCCAAGTTTACATGTTTGACTCCATTATTGAATGATTGGATTTTCAGTGTGCATGTAAATGTGTCCACTGATGAGCAAAATGAATGAAGAACAGTGGGGTGCACAATGGTGAATTGTTCATATTACGTTTGTGTTCAGTGGCATGACCCGGAAGCAACCAGCAGCAGTTTAACATTAAACTCCTGTTAAAACTCTTGGTCCGGAAGGTTTCTGAACCGCATACTCCAAGTTCTAAAGGCATCCACACCTATGGAGAGATCACATGACATGACGCCCTCACATCTATCACAGATGCGTTGAGAGAAATGTTGTGACAACAGTAACTATGCGATATTTACTTATGAACAATATCTTGTTATTCATCTGTCCATCAACGGGCCCAAACCCCGAAGCATGAGACAGAGCCACATTCATACGAAACTTGATGCAGGATCAAAGCAACACATCATCCATCAACATGTTTATGATCATCTTTGGTCTGTCCAGCTCCACGGAGGGCATTATTATTATTGCTGTGTTCATGGAAGCATCATTCTCTCACCTGTCACTGGTAACCAGATTGGGCTCTGGCTAGTGATTAACAATGTTTAGTATTGGTTTTATTTATTTCAAAAAGGAATAAAACAATACCCAGATTGTTTCCCTATGTCTACTTTGAAAATGAAGGCTTCCAAACTGAAGTGACTCACTAAACTTTTTTTGTAAAACAGTCACAGCATAAATGAGAAATCGGCAATCCAACAATATGCCAGCATTTATTTATTTATTCACTGTTTTTAGTTAGCAGGCAGTGGATTTTCAGAATCACTGTTCCAAAACCAAAAGTGTCTTCCCAAGTAAACTTCACATCAAAAGGGATGAAATGCTCTCAGTGCACACATCTCTAATAACTGCAGAACAGCACTAATAAAAAACACAAAATCTCCAAGCAGCTTGATGTTTCTGTGACCACTGTGGCTGATATTAAACAGAAGGATATTTCAAATGGAAGGAAAGGAACCAAAAAAAAAAACAAAGGAAAACACTGAGGTCAATATATCACATGAAAAGCATTTACAAGAACTAACAAAAACTACAAAAAGCACTTCACTGAAGTGAATGTCTCAGAAGAGTGTGGGCACCAACACTTTTTTACCATATCTGTAAGTGCAAAACAATGGTCACAATCACATCACAACTTACAATGATTTTATTTCACAATAAGAGTGCACTAAGTTAACATTAGGAGTAAATCAAAGTCTCCATTTCCACTTAGACCTCAATTTGCATAGGGCAAGCAAAAGGCAAATAAACTTTTTAACCACAGAAAAGTCAGCATAACTGTTCTACCACCACAATTGTGTGCAAATACTGAACGAAAGCATTAGTGTTTAAAAGGAAGAGGGTGAAATTGTGAAAGACAGTACAAAAGAGACTGGAGGGAAGAGATGAAATACAATCAGAGCTGGAGTCAAAATGGGGAGGGCAGTCATGTCAGCAGAGTATGTGAAATGCTTCCTCTTCCTCCGTTTCCTTCAGGTGTACATGAGCTCAGCCTGTTGCTATTAGAACAACAATGCTACTGTGGTGTCGTACGACTTGAAAGATGGCTTTGCAAAAACAGGAGGACAGTGGCAATTTAACATTGTTTGTGCTTTGTACAAAACTCATGTCTCACCAGGGTTACTACTTTCTCCATTTCTTTCTCCCTGTGAAGCAAAGACATAAGTATCCTTACAGCTTTCTGTCCTGTATTCTGCCTTAATACCCTAATTAATGCAGTTTTTTAATCTTTCCTGAGTTTCACTGAACAGTGAACAGTGTTCAGTAAAACTTAGGATAGATAATATAATAATGCATATAAAAAAATGCATTAATGAGGGTATTAAGGCAGAATACAGGACAGAAAGAAAGAAATGGAGAAAAAAAACAAAACAGCCTAAGCAGGAGGGAGAGGGTGGAAACAAACCCCAACAACAAATCAACGTAAACAGACTGCAAGGTGAGTGGAAGCAGAAAGTCCACAAAGTAAAGAAAAGGTGAATTCTCTGACAGCTGCTATAAGAGGATGCACAGACGCAAAATGTGGGAACAGGGGAGCACCGTCAACCACATACTGATGCTTCCATTCTTCCTTATATCACACAGACGTGCCTTATGCATGATTTAAATCTCATGTGCATTTTAACAGAAGACAAGTCTTTTCAGACATTAATAGCGTTGAAACTTTTCAAAGTAAACTCATTTATTCTACATGTACTATGCACGTGTGTGGGTGCAAGCGCGCTTGTTCATTCTCTTCTGGCTTACGCCACATGGGGATGCTGTCCTGATGCAAGACTGGACAGTGAAAGGATTTTACCAAATCTAAGCTGCACTAGTCCAGGGAAAAAAAAAAAACTTTTTGAAAGCTTCCAAAATGTTCAAATTTCAATTTCAACTTGTTTATGTGAGTCACTACCAATGCACCAACAGCATACAATTATAACACACACACACACTTTACAAGTCAGACAATATTTTCTATTGTATTTATGTGTCTGAACGTTTGTCATGCCCACCTAACTTTAAACAGAAATAACGTGAGCTGATCTCACAACTTTGTAAGTGCACCATAAATGTCCTAGTTACAAGCATACAGTCAGCTTTCTAACAAAGCTAACTATTTACTCTTTAGCTTAGAGAGTAAAGAGTGAAACCATCGAACATTATTCCTCCTAACATTAGTTCTTTTATATACACATCGATACCTACAACAGACATTATTTACCCTTGCCTGATATAAAGTCTGATCTACAAATACCAACATTTGAGCCTCCGAAACCCCTCTTATTGTTTACCCACAGTTGTCTTTTTGCTTTGTTTTTTTACTGGCAGCACCACCTGTAATGCAATTAAACTTCAGGTTAGAGACATTACTTTTTCAATTTTGGCACAAAAACACCACAAGATAAGATAACTCTTTATTGCACAGTCATACATGGTACAATAGTATAATGAAATTGGATGACGGCGGCACTAGACACAACTAAACAGCGAAACACAACACAGTAAACTTTGAGGTAGCTGAAGAATATATAGATTTGTGCAAAAAAAGACATGAATGATAAATGAAAGAGGACAGCTGATGCAGTTATAGGAAATAGTACTGACGTAATAACTGAGTGTAGTGGTCAGGAAATCTGGTCCTATTGTTGTAATGTGAACATTTTCCAGTAACACTCCCAATGCCAGAGTGAGCAACTTATTCAAATAAACCTATATTTCACTCAGCCTTGTTAAAACACAAGCCAACAAAACCTGCTAGTCAGTATTAGCAAACATGTTCATGATGTTTTTTTGCCTCTAGCTATGCCCCACCCACAAAAATGTCATGTTTACCAATACTGTGTATAGACACAGTGTCTCCATAAAGTGACTGATGAAAAGGGTGTGTCATTTTGGCACGACAAACCCACGGTTATAAAATATTCTTATTTTGGCAGTATTTTTGGATCCAATTTAAATTTCCATTATCTTCACCAGTGTTTTAAAACTTGTTGACAGTGTTAATTACTTTCACTAGTTTTGAGTCACGAACCCATTTTTATTTGATTGTTGAGTTTATTTAGCAATTTCTCTGCAATCACACAGTTAGGTTAATCTTTAAGCAAAGTCCACATAGTTTTGAATTTAGAATCAAGTGCAGAAATATTTTTTAAAGTCTGTGTGTCACAATCTGATAGACAAATCAGTTTCAATAAATATACTGATAGCTGGTCATCCACACCAATTTTTCAAAACAGCAAGCCTGCTGCCTGAAACTGTACTGCTTACATTTCCCTTGCTGTTCTTTCACTCTGCACCTTTTTCCATCAATCACATGCGTTCCCATCTTTACAAGATGAACTTCAATCTGATACATTGACCTCACTCCTTCACTCGATAAGCTGTAAGAGGTGTGACACCCCAAGCTGTTAGCCAGCCGTCTGAGAGCGTTTTTTGGGCTAGCTTTTGTGTTAGCACTTGTTAGGCTTTTTACCCGACTGAGCATGCTGAATCACAGGTGGTCCCTGCTGAGAAACATTAGCAATTCAAACACAAATGGCTGAGATTCTTACACACAAACATGCATACATGCCAAGTTATGTGCACTCAATGACCAATATCAAATGTCAAACAAAGCCCTGGAGGTGATTCAAACCTGTTCTTCTTGGCCCATGTGAACCAAACGACAGAAAACAACACAACACACAGTGTTAGTCTGCAAGTTAGAGGTTCATCTGGCTGTACATAATAAACTTCTAATTTGTGATATGCTAAACAACAGCCGTAAGCAAACTTTGAATTCTAAGGATTTCGCATGATAAAGTACAGGTAATCTCCGGACCACGTGACTCGATCATTTGCATTTTCACATGCACCTCACCCGGGTGATGTCTGGATACTGGTCAGAGTTCCAGTGAATGTCTGAAAGCAGCTTATGTAACCCAGTATTCACTGACATTTAGGCATCAGTTTAGTCTGCCAACCCATAAGGAAAATATGTGGTGCGCTTTCATTTTATTTAAATTTGTTCAACAATAACCCATTTCTTTCAACTCTCACAGATGTTGCTCTGGGCAGGTAGCATAC
The DNA here is from genome assembly GCA_034779795.1 of Ctenopoma multispine. Classification (NCBI taxonomy): domain Eukaryota; kingdom Metazoa; phylum Chordata; class Actinopteri; order Anabantiformes; family Anabantidae; genus Ctenopoma; species Ctenopoma multispine. The sequence continues at coordinate 8,322,050 of JAUYWH010000005.1, read as the reverse complement.
AACAGCGACATATGTTTTGCAGACAGATTAGTAATATAAAAATAAGTTTAAATATTGGCAGACAACGAACATATTGAAGTACTTTTCCCTATAACTAAAGCCTCAACTAAAGAAAATTTGATAAACGATCAAAGTCAACAAAAGATTGAACAGATTTTATACTCTTTAATAGATATAGGCAATTCAATACCATGCACATGCAGGCTGTTTGAACACACACGCTATACTTGACATTTCCCATTATGCAAGGCCAGACGCTGAGCTCAGAGGCACACTGGGACAACCTCCAGCGTTCCTCCTCTACTGGCAGCTGTCCACCAGTACACAAATACACACATGGCTCCCAGCCATGGACATGGTGTCCATGCCTCACTGTCGGCAACACCCCCAGTCTGCTCTGGGTCTTTGTACAACATGCAGGCCAAAGAAGGAGGGAGGCCTGAGGGTTATTACACAACCATGCTGGGCAGTTATCATGATTGAGATGGCTACTTGTTGGAACAATGACATTTAACAGAAAAGATCGTCTGGGAGAGAAACATCAAGAAGGGGAACCCCACACAAGCAAACATACCCACACACACACTGAACTCTGTGACTTTAGGACAGTGGTAGAAACAGATATTCCAGTCACATCAGAAAGTCAGACAGTTTTCCTCTTCTTCCTTTTAGTTTGTACCTGTGTTTAAGTTTGAGGACGACTAAGAGAGAAGACTAAAAACTGTACTTTGAGAGAGTGTATAAGCTGCTTCCCATTGGTAAACAAAGCAGCATCCCTTTCATTGTGGGCTTTTTATAGATGAGTACAGACAGAAATGTGCACTGCATATTCATCCACTGTGTACTGTGAAGCACAGATGACAAATCTGTTAGGAATGTCTTCTTTATCTGGCTTTAAATCCTCATTAAAATTTCTGGGGAGCCAAGACCAGGTGTAAGTATTTGGAAATTAGTCACACCAACGCTGTGGAAGAGTGTACTTGATAAAATTGTAAAAAGACACAATTTCAGCCACACTAGGATTAGGAGTTTACTGAAAGTACATGTCTTTACTAGAATTGTATCTCTCATCTTCTTATACTTCCTTCTGTTGTCACTAGAAGTTGTTAAGCACATATCTCCCCCTGGGACTTTGCAGTCTTTAGGAGTAAGTCTGAATATAAACCTATGTTGAATTTAACCACAAATGCAACCTGTTTTCACAGTGAAAAATTAACCACAACATCCACCACATTTCTTCAGTGATACAAAACAGCATGACACACACACGCACTATGCTTCATATTAGGAAATGTAGGGTTAACGTGAAGCTACATAAGTTATTCAAATCTACAACTTACTATAGTTATAAATAGAACTTTAATCTGTGCCTGCATGTTTACTAAAAATCTATGAACATTCAGCAGTGACACATCTTATAAAGCCGCATGAAGTGTGATCATGAAGGAATATGTTAAACTTAAACAGGGATTACTTTCAGAGTAAATGCATTTTGGTATCATACAAATGTAACCAAGAAATTCTAGCATAATGACATTTTTCTATGTCTTGTACTAATACTTTCAGTCTTTAAAAGGCAAATTTTAAATTATACCACTTTACATGTTTTGATATTAAGTAATTAAATATTTCCTATTTTCAGTTTCCTGATTTTCTGCATAAATTGGTCATGAATGTGAATGGATCTTTAAAGTCACAAATAATATCAACAAACACAATATTTCTAAGCTCATGAAACACAGTTATGATCTTTCGTGTCACTACTGACAGAAAGAGTTATGGTAGAAAACGTAAGTGTAAAAATAGTGTGTGTGCTGAGATTTGTGACTATGGTACCAAACACAAAGCAAGAGGGTAGAACAGGTGTTGATAAAAGTTCACTTTTACACCTTTTCCTCATAATTTGAAATGTCACATCACAGTGCAACTAACGTGTGTGTGTGTGTGTGTGTGTGTGTGTGTGTGTGTGTGTGTGTGCTGTTCCACTTACGATCTAGACCATTGACGTAGCGAACAGAAACTTCACAGTGCCCCCACACAGCGCTGACGATAGGATAGAGTCTCTTGCCCTTTAGTCCCCTAAAAGCCACTCCCAGATACTGTCCATCTACCATGAAGCTCAGCGTTCCTTCATCCATATCTAGTATTACTGTCAGGGAGTCCGGAAGCACAAAAGACTCATCTGGCTCCAGGAAACTGGGGTATGTGGGCGCTGATGTGGAAACGGGCCGGTTCTTTCCATCATGGTAGAGTCTGTTCCGACCCAGGTCCCAGCCCCAGGACTCAGAGTCTGAGCCCACCAGGGCTGTGTAGCCCACTGAATGTAAAGGTGCTTCAGCAGTTGCGACGCCCACAACGGCGTGGGTGCCTCTTTGTCTAGCCGGCCAGTGAATTCTCCAGACATGGAGCCCCCTAGTGTAGCCCACCTTACCTCGGATACAGTCTGTGCTCTGTGCTACGGGATGTCGGTGGAACGTCAGTTTGTCATCCTCCTTAACAAAGACATTTATTGATCGGTCATCAGGGTTCCATGCATGACGAAGCTGTGTTTCAGAACTGGCTGGTGGCATATCTAGCAGTAAGTCCAGCCTGGGGGGCCGACAGAAATCTGGGCCACGCAGTTCGCGGCGCACAGGCCGATACGAGGGCTCCCCTTGTACATCCACTGACTTGATACTGCCTGAGATCTTTTGGCCCATGGCTCGTAGGTCCAAGGAAGGAAGGGAGAAAAGGGAGGGAGATGGATGGATCAAGGGTGGTTATGAGGGGGCAGCAGGTCCTGACGTTACCTCATGGGCGCAATAACAACAAAGTGGATCCTGGGTTGAAAGGTGCTGTTGGACACACTTTTCTCAGCCAGGGGGAACCACACTCCTGAAAAATCACACAAATAGAAAACACTTACAACTGCACAGCAATTACCGACTTCCTGTTTCTCTGATTTGGATGTAAAGTCAATTAGTTAGTAGTACTCCAGTGGAAAAGGTAAACCAGTGCATGTGGAAATGGATACAGACCTCTACTGTCTAACAACTTCAAATTCAATTATACATATGGTGTGATCACAATGTTAATTTAATTTTGATAGGCAAAAATTATTACAAACTCAGATTCTTAATTTTAATTATTCAGCTGATTACTTGTAAATACAACATAAAACAAATCTGCAACTTTCTCTAAACTACATTCAAAACATGACACGAAACTGTTACAACTCCTCTACATCTCTGACACTCATCTGGAAAACCATTTCCTGTCTTCAGCTGCCAGTATGTGTGTGGACAAACACATTTCTGCACCTCTGGGTGTGAATTTCTGTTTGTCACTTAAATACAGTTCATTAAGACAATAGATTGCTTCCGTCAAAACATACATGCCGTCACGCATTTTTTTAAACCTTGAAAATCATAATCTTGTATATATGGAACCCCCTAATAAAAATATAAACACTAAATTAAGCCTAAATGTGGCCACTTTAAATATCTGTAGCACACACTGCAATTAATGTTGAAGAAAAGTATTAAGGGCTTTGTGTCATTTATGAGAATAATAGAATAAATAATAAAATACCAACACAGGCAAAGGGAGGATTTGCTGAAACATACTGCCGACTTCCTCTGAATAAACTCCTGCAAGTATACTCCCTCATCCTCATCCAAACCCTTTTTTACTAAGTAAACACTTGTGATGTTATTCATATTTCAGTCTCTCTCCCTCTTTTCTATGTGCAATCCCTCAAATGTTTTTCGTCATTCCGCTATGGTTTCCTAGGACTCGACATGATTCCAGGGAAAGTACAGAACAACAGCTGGTGCAGACCCACAAAGGGGAGCTTGAATCAGACACACAAACAAAGATCCAACGTGTAGGACAGACTGAAACAGATGAAGAGATTGAAAGATAAGATTGTACTCTTTAAATTTTTAACAAGTTACATTTTAAACTAAAAAGCTACAAAGTGGGGGGGGATCAACTTAAACTTGATAACCTTCTGCAGGCCTATACAGAGTGCACCACATCCATCCATCTAACAGATAAGTGTTTAATTAATGCACTAACATCTGCCGTATTTTCTTTACTGACATCAGGCAGTATTTGGTTTCTGATCACAATCTTACACAGATTCTTTTGCTTTTTTTTTTTTGCATATGTTTTGGTTTTCTGCTTCGAAGTAAATATGTTGTGTTATATTGATATTAAGGAAATGAAAATGTGATGAATGGGCAACGGCTCTGACAATAACGCACAAGGCTCTACTCACTTGTTGGCAGAACGCTATCTCATGACTGCAAACTCTCCCATTCTGTATTAATTTATACCACCAGAGATGATGCATGGAGACATTTTGAAACAAATGACGGGACAAATTCATCACACTGTATAATGCAGTGCAAAACAAAAAGACTAATCACAGCGTCTACTGACCACTGACATGGATGTGCCACTTTATGATACATGACATGTACAAGTCCTTACTACTCATTCTCAGAGATTTTGTCGGGATTTCCTCATTAATCATCAGTGGGAAAACAAAGGGCCAAACAATTAGGAGGCAAGCCAGAAAGAAAAAGAGTCATGAGAGCAAGAAAGAAATAGCAAGTTTGTAGTGATTCTTCTAGCTTCATAGAGACCAATGAATTTCCACTTGATTCACAGATGTAAGCATTTGTACAATTTGTACATACAGGGTGAATATAATTAATACACTATAATAAATTAAAAAAAAAAACAATCTACAAGAATAGAATGAGATTTTTTTTTAATGTATGTGTATGTTCTGCATTTGGATCAACCTTCTGCGAAAACCATCAGGTTGCAGCAACTGGCTTAAATAGCTGACAAATGTTCAAAAAAAAAAATAATTTAAATCGTTCCATTTTCTAAAGCTGGTGGTGGAGTGGTGCAATATTAGTTATAAATATACAGTGAATCTGTGGTGACAAAAAGGGAAACAAACCTTTTTTAGCTTCTGAAAAGGTTTGCCATTCACCATTGGGGTAAGCAGTTATTCTGGGCTGCCAGCAGCTAGCACTAACACAATTACTCTAGCCTACAAACAAGTCTCTTGTTTTAACAACGGATTAAAGCCTCACAACAAACAGTTGCTCCCGTCTGCCTTTTCATCGTCATTGCCCAATATAAAACCAGTAAGAACATGTATATAGTGAGGAACATTATATGTTTTATGGCAAAGACATGTTTCTAGTTAAACTGTACAAAATATTTTTTTGAAAACCAATTTAAGTACATTCCCAGTATGGAAACACTTGTAAAATGCAAAAAAAAGTGGAAGAGCAGCTTTATAAGCTTAAATGTAAAGAAGCGCTGGGCAACAGGACAAGGCCATAATAAATAGCTGATGCCTGACAAACATCAAGATTTATTTTAACTTTAAATTAATAAGACTGATCAATCTACACTCAACAGCCCATGACTACAAAAAACAAATATGAAATAAAAACATAACTTTTGCACGTTTGTAAGTATATACAATAAGTAAATCATGTTTATAAATCATATGCTTAATTCAATACAATATGATGCACATCTGGATTTGCTCGGCTTTTTCTATTCTCACGTTGATTTAATAAATTTCCAATGTTTGTGTTTTAATGCAGGCTCATTGCATATATTTATGGTGAAAATGTTAATTGTATGCATTCATTAATCTCATGCAAAATTAAATCTATAAACAGTAAACAGAAACCGAAGGTGTCAAATACTTTTCTTGAGAACCAAAAAAATAAATAAAAATAAAAATAAAAATAAAATCATAGATCCAGCAAGTCATGATTCCTGCCAGAGGGAGTTTTGGAAAGCGAGACAGAGGCAGAGAAGTGGTCCTGTCAGCCCCTCTTAAAGAAACCTTTAGGGAATATTTAATGCCATACACACAGCAAACTTTAAATTCACCCCACTGCTTGACCAGCACTGTTGTTTGTGCCCTGCTGTGCTGATAGCTGTTCCTCAGTCAAACATGTTTATGCATGTACGTAAATATGCAGGTTGTTGCACGTGAACAAATGCAACAACCTTACCACATACACACCACTAGCAGCCACAACAAAAAGACCAGGAGTAATTAATTTTCAAAGGAGATCACAAATCAAGGTGATGATGTGGTAAAAACAACACAGACCAAAACTGCATATGTAGTATCTACAATATACATGTACTGTACAGTGATGTGGTGAGAGTAGTGACGACAAAGAACAATTATAAGAATCCTGATTCCTGAGAGGGAAATAAAGTACAAGAAAAAAAGATGAGAAGTCTTACTCCTGAGCTGGACTGAGCAGAAGGGATTATCCACTACCAGATACAGAGAGTACAAACCAAGAACAATCTCTCTGCATCTGACTTTAGTTTTTATCTCATCCAATCCCCTAAAAATATGGTGATCTAAAAATCACCCAGTGATTCTCCTCAGTTCTTGGCACAGGAGTAATGAAATAAAAGAGAAGCTGGGACTAATCAAAATCTACACCAACATCACCAACACCAACCTCTCTCTCATGAGAGGGCAGTGGCATGAATAAGACCTCTGCTAGTTGGACAACTATTGCTAACATGTCAAACGTGCTCAGCCAGTCTTAACACAAGCTACCCCCACCCAAATAAACACAAATTGCTTAAGGTCAAAACTGCAGGCAACTTCGAAGTATCACTCACTTCAAGACACTGGCTCTTATCTGCTGGTGTTGGAACAGGTGGAAGCAATGATGACATGGTGTGAAATTATATACACAGTCTCTCACTGGCAAGCTTAGTAACCACTTAAGGGATGAATACTTAAATAGACAGCAGATACGCACTCATACGCATACACAAACTGGGACAATAAACATGACCTTTCGTTTATTTTTATTTCTGTGTTATGATCCCAGTTATACTTTTCTTGGTCTGTAAATGACAGTATATTAATCAACTGTTCCACATCGTTTTTTTATTTGTGATAATGATCCGTTGCCATGAACATTCGGCTTTACTCTGCTGGTGAGACACGTGAAGTGTTATCTTATCTCAAAAGAAACACAAACATAAGAAAGCACCGATCCTGATCTCTCTGCGCATCACCGCAACATCCACCCTGCCAGAGCACTTCTTCTCAGCAGTAGGGAATATCTGCTGTCACAGGAGAGCTACCCTCTCACGAAACCATGTGGAGATGATGACTTTCCTCCAATTCAATCCAAAATTGTGACTGACGTACTGCAGCCTAATATAGTTGCAAGAGATTGTAGAACTCAGAATGTACAAAGTACAGGATACTCTTTTTATACTCACCCCCTGGTTTTATTTAGATGTATTGTTTATTTTACCATGTATTGTTTAAGGGAAAATTTCCACAGTTCTTATATTTTATTGCTGCTACTTTGCTTATTTTTTGTTAATTTTTAAGTTTTTCCAGCTGGGAAAAAAATTGTAATGGAATTGTTTATCTTTTGGTGTCATTTTTTTTTTTTTTTTTATTGGCACACATGCTCAAAACATCCTCAGGCTAAATTTAAAACCTGATAGCTAAATGAGCCACTGAGTAACTGTAATCCATAATCTGAACATTTAATTACTCATTTCAATAATCAAATAATAAAAAAGTAGTTAGTTGCATTTGTAATTCACACTTGTAAAAAATGTTTCTTTTCTGCAATGTTTGTTCTCAAAGGTTTTGTTGTGAACAACAAATACAGATCATTTCCCCATCCTGCTTCCTGCTCCATTACACCACTTTTTCCTCCCTGGTTGCAACATTCTTCATAGCCTCCTCCTGTGAAGATGATCACATCCATTTTCAAAACAAAAAGCAGCACAAGATGATGCAGGTTGATGATTTGTCTCTGCTTGAATCTTGGCCGATACAGAGAAGCCGTACAGACAGGTTACTTTATGTTCAGTCCACAGTGAGAAACCTGGTTCAAACAAGTAGCCTGTTACTGTCTACAGGCATCGGTAAGCTACAAGAACAAAAGAGCTCAAACACAGACTTATAAAAATGCTCATTAGAATATTTTCTTACCACGTTAGATTTACACCTACTAAATGTAGGAGGCGCACATTAAAGAAGTAGAAGTGAATTAAAGAGCCAATGTGTTTCCCACCAGAAAGCATGACATAGTGAATGTGGATGTTAAAATGATTTTTAAACAAGTAAAAAAATGAACGTCACATTCTATATGATACCGATACAGCTGTGGCACAGCTTGATTTCATTCATTAAAATGACTTTTTCCCTGCGGACACGGAGAGACTGCGGTCACACACAGCAACAAACACTTGTCAATAAGAAACTGTCATGAGATGAGCCCACAAACAATCTTGCCAATAGAAAGGAAACTTGAGAAAATGTCAGACTGAAAGAAGACACAAGAGGTCAAGACACAGAACCGGCCTGTGAGAAAAGAGACGTCTTACCATGAAAGCATTTCTACAAACAGCCAGGAGGCTCTCGCACAGTAATGTGAGCACGCAATCACGGCAGCCAAGTAGAAGAGTGGGAATACTTGCTCCTCAGTGCGTAGTCCAAAATGAGGTCAGTACTCCGTCAACAGCCAGACAAGTGCGGGACAGGGCCGAGACAGACAAAAAGAGAGCGTGTTTGTGTATGTCAGTAAGTCGGTGAGTTCCTGCCTGTGACGCGAGGAGGATGGTGTGGGTGGGGTGGGGGAACTGCTTGGCTCCAGTTGTCAGCTAAGACAGGAAAGCAGCTGCTGGAGGGAGGAGAGAGAGGGAAAGACAGGGAGGGAGAGAGAAGGGGAGGGCTTAACGTGGATGGTGCTTAAAGTCTTTCCCAGGCAGTACAAAACCACCCACTCACAGATGCATTGAATTAGGGCACCTCTAGAACGAAAATTTTTGACACGAACGCACCCACATTTGCAAATTAACAGCTCGTTTCCCTTTTGCTCTGCCAAGTTGGACAGTTGGATAAAGTGGACAAGTCAGTCTCAGCTCTCAATGCTCAATGTAACTCCAAGTAAAATATGAAAAATGGGCTTTTGGTTATGAAGTGAATCAGTTTGACTTGACAAGTACACATATCCACATATGACAAGGTGACAGTTGTGCAGTTCTAAGTGATTTAAATTTTCAAACATTTTACGTGAGAGAGTAAGACCTAAACACAATCTGCAAAACCATCTTAATCAACTTAATTATGCCAAGAAGTGACCTAAAGTCAAACTATATCTTTCCTTCCAAGACAACAGATTATCCAAAGATCAAGCTGTGTTCAGACACAACATGAGTTTGTTTCTCATTTTGATTTCTGAGGATTTCTGAACACATTGATTTCTCCCCTACTGACTATATTCACACATTTACTGAGAAAACAAGCAGAATTTATATGGGTTGATTCCTAGTTTTATTACAAGCTCATGTTCCACCTTTCTGCTGTTTATACATTATAGGTGGAGGTATGTGGGATATGTGAAAACTTAACTGTAGATAAATCATTGCCTCAGGTAGTCATCTCCATCTTTCACCTCAAGTTGAGTTTTGACAGTGGTTGTACGTGTTCATTGAACGTAAGTATATAGGATACTTAACTATCTTGTTTGGATTATGTTTTGTGCCTTTAAAATTATATTTTTATAGATTTCAAGCTGATAAATTAGGTCCAGTTAAAGTTTTCAATGTTGAAATTAAGAGGTGTGTGTGTGTGTACAAAAAGCTCAGTTATGACAAGGTACCCCACCCCAAGCCTTCTTTCGCTTCATCTTTTCTTGGCTCTGACACCATCCCCCACTCTCTACCTAAAAATCCATGCTGTTCTACCTCTCATCTTTCTCCCCTGGGAGATAAGAAAGCTCTCCTCAGACTTGTTACCGCCTCCTAAGCAAATGCACAACAGAACTCCTCTCAGCATGCTTGCGCTTTCATGATGAATTCTGCATGCATTAACGCAATATAACTTGGCATACTTTAACACAAGAAAGAATGAAAAAAAAAACAACACAGAAGCTTTCACTGTACAAAACACACTCACCATAGTCATAATAGATTCACATACCCGCCCACACTAAAGGCTGCTGCTGCTGCCGCCGCCTCTAGTGTCACCTTGTTTGTGCCCTTGACAAATAGCAAATAGCAGAGCAACTAGAAGTTGAATAAACTCAGCTGGGTCTCAAGACAAAGTGGAAAAGTGGGCCTTAACTTATTATTTAGTGACATGTTTTTGTGAGACCACCTTGAAATATGAATGTAACTGCTGGGACTGCAAGGAGACACAAGAGCTGCAGGTACTTGCAAGACCTTCAGGGCAATAATAAGGTATGTCAAAACAAAGACAGGAGAGGGTGGATCAAATGAATCAAAACACATTACTGTTAAAACTTAATACATCAACAAATATAAAACAAATAAATTCTACTGTGATTATAACCCAAATCATTCTCCTGTCATCCTCCATTAAGTAGATTAATGACTTTACAGTGTGCAGATCAAAGACTCTAGAGTCAGCCAAGGTAGTGGGCTAGTCAATAATAGGCCCATTTGTCCAAATGATTTCCTGTTCTTCAGACTAACACACACCATACAGCCAGGGATGAGTAGCAGTTTGCAGTCTCCAGTCTCCATGTCGCCGTTTACCCAAGAGAAAAAGCTGTTGGCAACCAAGTGTTGGAAGCAGGAGCCAAAGCTAACGCTCTCTGAGAGTCCAGTTCCTTCTTGTGTCCACACACGTACACATAATCTAAACACCACAGTCATAAAAGGTAAACCTGCCTCCATGGTTAAATCTTCCAAGTGCTGAAGAAATGTGAAAACTTTTCATGGCAATGTGTAATCAGTAAGGAAAGTATGGCTATTTGAGATATAGATATCTATCCATCTATTTTTTTTTTTTTTAGATCATCAATGGTTACAGAGAGATTAGCACTGTCACCCACATCACACTTACAGACATTTTATGTGGAGCCTGCACTGTGTCATTGTGCTTCAATAAATTTTTTCCAGGTTTACTGCATCTAGCAACTAGGGTTGCAATGGCATGACTTGACATGAATTCTGAGGAGACAGGTGGAGAAAAACCCTTTAAATGCAAGTAACTGCAAAAGACCTGCCACAGGTTTTGGTGGCAACAGGCACTGAGGTTTCAGTTTGCATAATAAGGCTCATACTAAATGCTGAACGTTTCCATGCCAGACCTCCAAAAAGTGCACCACTACTGTCCCAAAAGCACAAGAAATGTTTGCTCCAGTGTGCTCAAAATCAGCTGTTTAGAGCAAGTCATGACAGCAAAAGGTTGCTCTACAAAGTGCTAAATATGCTAGTTGTGAAACAGCAGAGGTCATTAAAAGTTGCATTTGTGTTATTTGTTGTGTTATTGTGTTATTAATGTCATTTTCATTGTTCCTGTTTGGTTTAGTAATTTCAAACAGCTCAAATTTGTCAATTTTGCCAGAACACCTAATGTGCAATGGGGGCTGAATCATTTTCAGAACTGTACATGCACAGGTCACCAGTTGCTGATTGCAGTTTTTTTCCCCTATAACACAGATGTACATGCTATCAATTTTCATATGCTGCAACCTTATTGACAACTCTCATTCCCCACCCACAGTCCAAAAACAAGTATTTGAGTTAGAGGAAGCTCTAAATTGCTGACAGGTGTTTATTTGTTATGACTTTGCTGAATCTTAATTTGACATTATTAAATGATCAGTTATAGCCGTCTTCCACAGACAAGCATCTGCCTTCCTAAATTACTAAGGCACTAAGCAAAATCCCTTGTCTTCATTAGTCTGTTGAGGCTATAAAGGTTTGTTTGAACATAGGTGTGGAGTGAGACTGAAAAGCCAGGAGACTGGTCGCTTCAGAACTGTCTGGCAAAAAAACTGACTGCACACATATCGCAAGTTAAGCTGCATAAAGCCACAGAAAAAAATATGAATATAAATTCAGTCCAACTTTATTGGTCAATATAAGCAGCAAATGAGGTTTTAGTTTAAATATTCATTGTGTGTACTTAAGTCAATAAGTGGAAAATAAGAGTCTGTGTTTCTGTTTCTATGCTTCATGGGTCACCCAATAATTATAGGGGGACACCATTTGTTCAGTCGATTCTAAATGTGACACTGTATACTGTTGTGTCGCAATACATTTACTGCAAGATAATATACTGTATTTACATATAAGATATACAATATGAAAATATAGTGTAATATGAAATAAAACCTACACAAACTACACCCTCAAACATCAACACCTCTTGCACACATGCTCAAAAGTAAATCATTCTAGGGAGGTGCTACTCAAGTCTTTGATACCATGAATGTTTAAATGCATAGTCAGTTATACTAAATTATACCAAGATGTATTCTACTGAGACTTTTTTGACTCGATTGCCACAAAGCATATCTGGCTTCAGAGTACAGTTCTTAGTCGTAACTTAGAATATTTTTGCAGTGCTGCATTATTCAAGTATTTTCAAAGCATCCTCATCTGCATGGGTTTTTTACTGTGTGGTGGTTTTGGGTTGTTTGAATTATTTGAATTGAGTTTCAATTCTAATTTTCATTTGTCACCCTGCTTGAATTTATCCTTGTAGAAGTCAGTGTTTGCTTTAACTATACTTTACTTACTGCATTTTCTATTCAATTCAATGGAAAGTGTGTCCACACTTTTTCTGGTATTATATTTATTTTTATTAAACTTAATTTTTAACTTCAAAGATGCACCAGGGTCACGCTGTTTTGCAATTCCAAAGTATATTGTAGCATCTGGGTCAGGCATGCAAGCTTCTGCCGGGTGAAACCTTAGCTCAAAGCCTGTAGTACATTTCAGTTGGTTTGGAGTTAGGAGCTACTGAAATATTTACCAGTCACTTTGGATCAGTTTTCTCCACCTACAGGTAAGTCCAAACTAGTCGGATCAGGTTTCCACAGCTGAGTCACAGAATGTGAGGAATTAATCAAATTAGTCAGTCAATCTGTCATCACATCACTAACAATGAGCCACTTGTTATCACTAGTAAAAATACCTTGTCTTTTTAAAACAAAGACATATCACTTGCCGGGATCGCTAACCCGAAAGCCATCCTTTCACTGCCACCATCATAATTATAACCACCAACACAATGTGTGGCCTTGACCAACCTCTGGAGTTTCAATATAGCTAGAAGACAGTGCTTCAGTATGTAATCAACGTGGATGAGAGAAGTCAGAAGGGAGATTGGAAGCTAACCTCTTAATCCATTTGTGTGCACGTGTCTTGAGAAAAGTACATCTCTGCCAGGTCAAGAGAGCACCACATCAAAGCTCAGGTTATTTCCTGTTGAGAAAAGCAGTAAAGGTTTGATCAAGGTGACATTCTTATAAAAATGTAATAACAGAGTTTAGATTAAACAGTGTATGTGCATTTGTCTTGTGGGATATCTACAGCAGCAAAGGGTGAGGTGCTAATATTCTAAACGATAGCAGACATAGAATCTTAATGAGCTCCAACACTGAACACTAAATGGGACAATCAGAGGCAATGGTCTGACACAATGTTATACAAGCGCTGATGTATCTTCTCTCTGGAGAAAACCTGTATTTGTTTGGACCCAGTTCAAATTTAGGCCAAAATTAAGTAATTCAAAAGAAGAGGATAGTGGCAAAGAGAGATAAGAAAGGAAGGAATAAAGGAACAAAAGAACTGCAGAACGGGGGCTCTCCACTTGAATATTCATTAGCCTGTGCAATCTTAATGTGCATCAAATTTTCAACTCCTCTTCAAACTTTAAATAGAAGGGTCTTGTGTGTCACTTGCATTTAAGTTGACGACAAAGGCAGGAGGAAATTGCTGCAATGATTCTTTGGGGTGCACAAGTGAAGTAGGGGTTGCTTCTTGGTTGCACGCCTGCAAACAAACAGTATATTTAACACTATAAAACTATTTGTTCTTAATAAAGACATTAATGTTAATTAAACATTCACTCCTAAAGCAGGCAGAGAGTCATATGACAGCAGGGAAGAGCACTGCTGCAGTTTCTGTGCCAGCTTTATTCCTTGTGGTCAAGCACCACTTTACACCAATAAAATTCCATCTGTCCTACAAAGAACTCAAAATGCTGGCTTCTACGCCATAACTACTGCAGTAGCTCTGTTTGATGTTGCCCTGCAAAACTTGAGACACCTGAAGAGATAGCAAACAGTATGTTTATATTTGCTAAGAAATAAAATACTTATTCTTTCATAGTAACCCCCTAATACTTGTAAATGAGGAAAGCGTTTTTTAATCAGGTAAAAAATAATAATTGAACACCAATTTCTCCCAGTAACCAGTCTTAATGTGCATGTAAAATGTAAAATTAATCATCACTGAATAATATAAAATGCCAGTCTCAACTTCCTTCTTTCACTCCTTTTTATACACAAATGCACACTTCAGCAAGGGGTGTTATCTTGATAATTATGCATTCAAGTGGGGTGGGGGTGATGGGAAGCAAATCTGATATGCTATCTTGGTAATCTGATATTTGTCATAAGAAGCCGCCTTTTGTTTAAGTAACACTGTGGTATACCAAGTTGTCAGCTGCAGGTTTGGTGTGTTGCGTTGACAAATAGAGGGTTTAAGTCATCTGTTTTGAACATCCCCCCAACCCCAGAAAAACAAAACAGACAAAAACCAAACGGTGGTTCTGGAGAATCATTACAATTAATATCCTAATGAAAACTTAAACAAAATGAACAAAACAAAGCACAAGCAGATGCAGAGCCATCACTGTTTAGATATATGTCTACAGTCCCAGGACCACCTATGACAATATTACCATGGCAACAAACCACAGTTATAGGTATAACAGCTGCATAAGTGACCCACTGATTTCAAAGACAGGAGGGTGCAACTCTGAAATTGTCAGCTCTTCAGAAAAACGAGTAAACACACAGACACATACAGATCTAGGCCCTTATAGTGTGCGTTCTGACAAGACAAGCAGGATAGCTGAAACACTTTACACAGTAGCTTTCTCTCCAATGCCCCGCACTCCTCACCACCTGTTTCCTTCCACTCTGCCCACACACAACTCCAGTAACAGTCAGTGAGCTGCTGTAGTGAGTTACTCAAGGTGATCTGAATGACATGGAAACATTCACCAGCACAGCAACAGATAACAGAGGAAACGAGACAGAGGAAGTATCAGTGCAGCTTCCTTGTAGTCAATCATTTTCATCCAGTACAATAAATGGCAAGGTGGTCAAACACCAATTGTCGTTATTAACCCAGGAAAGTTTAATAAAATAAAAGGTACCAGATAGTCTATGAAACATGATAAAGTTCTGATCAGGCATAAGCCAGCACGACCTTTGTACAAGGTCACTAAACCCTCAACTGCGCAGGCATCTGTGACTAGTACACAGATGTTTTAGCATCTGTTGTACTGCCAACAGTTCTGCTTCATCCATGTTATTTAATCGTCCACTGATAACCAAAGGAACATCAAGGGTAATCAGTGCAGCAGCTGAGATAAAACTACAGTTTTGCTCACAAACATTTGGGTGTGCAATTTAACATGTTTCACAAGAATAAAGAAGAGGCCAACTGAGCTGGCAGAAGAAGTCTCCCACCAGTGAGGGAGAGGGCTTATGGAAAACTGCAGCTTTTAATGATTTGACATTTTAATGATGGTTAGAGGGAATAGAGGGGTGAACCATTTATCGGTAGGAGGCCCCTGGGAGACTACAGGTCTTAATCGTTTCTGCCTTTTCTACCTTCTCTCGTTCCAAAAACATTCTCAAGCAACCAATCACATCTATTGTCTGATTCACTGTTGTATATGGAGTTAGGCTAAAATTGCAGCCAACAGAGCAACCATTAAATTGCACAATAAAGATGAGTGCACAGTACCAATGTGGTCTGAAGATGAATTACAGCTAGGGCACTAGGGTGCTTCACCACCTCCTCCATAAAAATCCCAAATGCAACTGACTGCTTAAGAAACCATAAATAAATCTTCAAATACGCAACATCAAGCACAGCCACCCGTCAGCCTGAAAACTGCAAAATTCATGGAATCAAAACATGAAAGCCCTTTGTTCAACTGACAGATATGGCAGTAATAAGGGCAAAAAAGATTTACAGCTGAGAAAAATGTCCCACAACTGGTAGCATGAATTTATTCTTGATCTGCCCCTTTTCTGCACTGGTACCAATCTGAATACAAAAGGTCTTTTATTGTTAAAGCTGGTCACACATTTAAAGCCAACCATCCTTACAAAGCAGCAGCTGGTGACCCTGTGTTGCAAATCAAAATCAGTTTTACCATTTTCTTATGAGATCACTTCTCCTTTTCAGATACTTAAAAGTCTAAGTAGTAGTTCAAGTAGTCTTGCTAACATAAGAAAAGTGTAACTTCTCATTTGAATAACTTCTCACTAGCTTTCTTTATTCTCTGTGAAAGAAACAGAACTGTCTGAACACACAGGTACACATACATGTGAAGGACTGTATAAGTATGTGGTTATGTTGATGAGCCTTCTGCTGAATACTCACTTTCACCTATTTTATTTCAGGACAGGTAGAAATGTATCACCTGTCTCTAAATACAACTGAGTGTTTAGTCTGGATGCTTGCATTTTTCATCTCTGTAGAGCAGGTGGAATAGAAACTACCTCATTCATTCACATCTTTTGAACTTAAACAGCCAGTTTGCAGCATATTTGTAACTCGCCATGCTAAAAAAATGACTTGACACAGTCTGAATGTATGTGACAGGATGGTTCTGGTAACACAAAGCTCCACTAGGAGGAATGTTAGCAGATCAAAGCACTATGTCACTTTAGCTGCTAAATTAGCTCAATGTGCCACAGTTGAGCTCGTGGTCTCATCTGCCCCTGAGAAAATAAATCATTAGCCACATTCAAACAGGGTGTGAATTAACTTGAATAAATAATGGACTGCTATGCTCATTTTTGCCATGCTTTGATCAAACCTCTTCCTTTCTCAACAACCATTACACTACCTACATTAACTTTATCAATTTCTCCCAAATTATAGACTAGCTAAAAAAAAAAAAACACAGAGGTTGATTAGATGGAACCCACCACTGAACAAAGACCCTGATATCTTACAAGAGAACCCAGCAGGCGACAAGCGTCTGAACATCAATGGAGTAACAGGATTCCAGTAGAGCATCAATGAGCACATTGGACAACTCAATAATTCATGTCAGTATTGTGTAGCTAAACAATGACTAGGCTCATGCGATGATTGAAACTGCAGGTAGTGCATATTTTTCACAGCCTTTCCATTAGCTATTCACATTATAAGTATGAGAAATAGTTGTGTTAAAAGAAGAGTAGGCTAGAGAGTTAAAGACAACGCCTGGCTCCTCACTCACTTCTGCACAGTTCACTACTTTGTCCCTCTGAACTCTTTCCACCCCACCACATTTCTCAATTATCTGTGACTTTTAATGCGAACAACTCAGTGCAACACTATGAATGCCTTTGTAAAGAAACTGGCTGGGAACGTGGTCTGGCACAGTCGAGGAACTGTGTGCAATATGGTTGAAGTTTCACACAGAAGGTGCTGTAGACAAGGAGCTTTTTCCATTTATTATCCAATGTGAATTGTAAAAAGGAAGTTTATGTCTGCTTTACAATAAAGTTTATTTTAAGTCAATTTAGCAATATCAGGAGAACAAAATACGCATAGCACAGATTTCAAGCACAAAAGGGATATTTGACTCTGTTACAAATCAAATCACATGTGTATCTATGTCATTCTTCTGTTATCGCTACACTGACTGCATCTTTACACCAGCATAAACACTACTCCGAGAGGTCACCTGAGGTGAGATGATTCACAGTTGAGTGTATATGTGGACTCTGCCCTCACATTGACCCAGGAGTCTGGGTATACTGTTCTGCATGAAAGACTATTGTGGCTAAGAAATTAGAGAAGAAAATGGCAATTGTTAGGAAGAGGATGAGTTAGGAGGAAGCAGAGGATGTCTGGTCTTAAACATTTTAGAGGACACTTTCCGCTTCCAGGTCTGATTTAACCTTTTCTTTTACACACAGCTTTTAAGGTAATGTGTACACAGCATGCTATGGATCAATTTTCAAACACATTACCAGGATTCTGCCTAAATGTAAATGTAACATCAGCACTGCAGTCGCTGACATTATGACATTAACTTTATACTGAATATACTTAACTTTATATCAGAATTTTCAGAATCTATAAAAGATTATGAAAAAATTGTCATATTAGTCAATTAGTCATACTAGCATTCATTTATAACAAGTTTAACTGAGATGGAAGCCTGTCTTTCATCTCTGCTTGTAAACTGCCTGAATGATGGTTTCACAAAACGCTTTCTAAATTTAATTCACTATCAGAGACTTTATCTAGATAATCACCACAACCATCAGATACTGTACACACCAATGACAACCCTTCTCTTCCTCCAGCTATTAATCACTGTACTATTTTACTAGCTGTTCAGTTTGTGTGCCTCCTCATATGAAGATGCTTAATCAATCTGACCATCACCCAAGTCCACTGTAAGGGTCCCAAAGAACAAGGATACTCTCAGCATTTTCAATAACGTGATGCTAGTGTCAACACCTCTCATGCCTCCAAGAGTGTATAGAATTCAGTCAGAATTTCTGAAAGCATAGCCTGTTTGTCACCATACGACACACAAGAAGAAAACATCTCAATGGTAGTTCTCCATCATGGCTCTTAAGGTTGGATATTCTATTATCATGCAATGCTATGCGTATATGGCGTGTTTAATGAATAATGTGAACATAACCGTTTGGGAGTAATTTTTATTTACAAGAGTTTATAGCTCAATGCAGCACATAATGCAGAGAGCTTCGATGTACCACTATGGAAACGTGTTGGTGGAAGCTTCTTCCAGGAGGAGCTCTTTATACCACATCCTTCTCAGATGTGAAAAATAAACAACCCCTGTAACGTGTGCGCTTTCTCTACCTCTCGGAGGAACATCCACCACCTGCCTGGGTTACACATCAGCACACATCACTCACCCAGTAACGATTGTCAGCACTGGATGACATGAGCAGCAACCTATTCTGTTACAATCATGTACATCATACCTAAAGAAGATGAGTAGAATTTGTTTTAAATAGGTAAGTGTGTTATAGGAATGCTTTTGGTGGCACTGCAAAGCTACTGAAACCACATCTGTTGAATCAACCTCATCAGGACATGGCAATGAAAATAATATTGATTTGTTTGCCACCACACAATTGTGTGATATACTGGGCACATTGGTTCAGTATTTGCACCTGGTGCAAAACTGCAACTGTGCAATTCTAAAAACAATTATTCTCCACCACTAACACTCATACAAAAATCATTTAACTGGCCTTAAGGAGCAACTAAACATGAGTGGCAGCGATTTAAATGAGCAATTCTGTTTAGTGAGAGTCACTCAAGTGATTAGATTTTATTATACAGTGCAAACACAAGGGCACTGTATAATAGCAGGTCTCTTTAAATGACCTGCTCAGGCATGTTGCAACATTAACATACTACCAACTCAGCACCAGACACCCTTCCAATTTGACATGTGTGTGTGTCTGTGGGATGGGGGGAGTGACTGGACACATTGTGTGGAAAAGGTGAATACAGATAAGAGGGGGCTACAGTGGGCTGCAAAGAGATAATTATATTATGACCTGGCAGACAACATAAACTCTTTGTTTCTGCATAAAAATATCTGGCACGATGCAGACACCAAGTAATATTGTGTCAAAATTCTGTTGCAGTTGTGACTTCGGGAATTTCCTTCTATAAACCTTTTCTGGCCGTCTTCAATTCAGTTGTTAAAAATTTTTAGACCTAAAAACCAGTAACAGCTCTCCATTCATTGGGAATGGAAAGCTGCCTTTGCTGACATGTACCCCATGCAGAACGAAAGATTTGAAAAGAGCCCAGCTATACTATAGAGGAAAGTTGAGAAAGGATCAAGGTATGGGCAGCAGCATTTCATTTGGTAGAGCAGCTGTTTACAGACCTCGGGGTCAATGGTTCGACTCAGGGTTCTGCTCAGTCACATGTTTAGTTGTCAAGACACTAAAGTCCCCTAGTAGCTCCATCATCTACATGCAGCTTTTCAAAAATTACACCAAGTATGTCATTACTATTATTATTATTTTATGCAAATATCATCTCACACAGTTCAGTTTAGGCAAGAGCCAATTAGACGCAACCCAGCAAAAACTGAAGTTGATTATTAGTGACTTGTCTTTAACACATTATGTAATGTAAGTAACTGAGACAGAAAAATAATCACTTGCAAAAACAAATTGCCAACTTTAGTGATTTGTCTGCTGGCACAAGATATAACACAACTGTCCAGCCAGAGAAGAGTATGTAAATGAACACAACACAATCCCAGAACTACAGCTTCACCAGATCTCTGGTATTGGCAACTACTTTGTGTGAACGCACCGCAAGTATGCGCAGCCAAGTGAAAAAGACCTTTCAAGTGAGTCTCAAGTAAGACATTAGGGATAAAGCTGAAACCCATAATAATTTAGTAAAGAGACAGAAAGTCAGTATTATTGATAACCGATTCAGCTTTTGTGTCATTTGTCATTTTCCCAGCAAAAATGATACAAGTAATCTGATTTAAGCTTCTCATTCCTGAAAACTGAACAATTATAACCCTTAAAAAGTAGAATTCATAGCAGAGATGCCGTATTGGATTGTATTAGATTGTACAGGTGTACCTAATACTCGTGAGTGTTTTTCAGGGGCAGACAGAACTACAACATCAAAGCAGCACCAGTGCGAGTTGTTTATGGAAAGTTCTCCCTCACTGACAGGCCAGAACAAAAGGCTCCTGTTTGTCCTCCTCCTAGCATCCGCAAAAATGAAATGGTGGAAAACCATAAGAAAATATGAGTTGCTTTAAATAATGGGTAACATAATACTGGCCAAGTCAGTGATGTGTGATCAAAGAAAAAATCCAGACAAACAAGTGTTGTTAGTACTAGCTCTAAATTCTATTATTATTAAAATCCACATCCGAAGCAAAGTATGCTGGAACCTCTGTTAAAGCTGGGTTTGAGACAGCAGCATGAGGCTGGAGGGAGAAGGACCTATTGTTACTTCGGTATCACCTACAGCTGTCATTAGAAGTGATGTGCCACTTGACAACAGGAGGGATGAAGGAGCAGCACAGCAATTATTTCCAAACTCATTTGTCAACATAAATTCATCTAACATCCTGACATTGACGTTATGAGCAGAATCGTTACCTCGTCATTTATCACAAATTGCTTGGCCACTTTGTCAGGTTACTGTAGCTGACTGATTGTTAGTGATGCTGGATGTTAATTTACCAGGCAATGTTCCATTTTTCTAACTGGTGTAAAAGTCATTGGTGCACTTGACCTCAGAGATGTATGCTCACTTTATTGTTTCATACTATCAGCAAGGATTTAAGTGGGAGAACCTGTTATATCAGTTAAACAATTCGATTAGAGAGGAAAACAAGTTCAGTGTCTTTTATGAAAGGAGAAATATAGATTGCTATTGCCATTGTACTAATGGTGCAATGGATGTAACTTTTCTAAAAGTTTCTGAACAATATATAGCTCAGCATTCACTGTGTCATGGAAAAATAAATAGAACACTCACACCAATGCATGTTTATGATGCAGAGGAGCAGCAATGGTCGTCATTTGAATAGTTGGAATCTGAGAATATGCAACTGAATGTTGCATATGATGTAAGTTTAGTTTTTGTTAAGTTCATGTTTAGAGATCACTTATTGTGATCTTCAGCCTATATTAAGGGGAGTTATAAGCATCATAGTTAATGGCTGGAAACCAGATAAACCTTTTCACTATGGAACCCAATGTAAAAAAATTTAAATAAAAACTTGCAGCAAGTCACCATCTGTAACCTTTCCTAACAAGCAGCTACAGCAATACTGTACTAGTTTACATAGTGGCCTAATAATTTGTATTATTAATACGTTCAGCATCATACACATACGTAAAGGGACGAGCATGACAAGCATTAAACAAATACACTGCAGACATACACATCCTGTAGCTTGATCACTTCCTTTTTGACATTAGATAGAACAGAAAAGTATGTTTTATTTCTAGAGTTGTGTCTCACTGCTCTCGGTCTGATGCCACACAAATACATGGCTCCATGTACAAATACATACCAACAGTACTTGGATCAAATATAAACTGTAGTAGTTTAAGTTAGGTCTATACACTGATGTTCTTTTATGTACTTCCTGATGAATTCTGTATGAATTAAAGATGATTGGGAACTCCACCGTGAACGCTGTAGAGCTGAGTACATTTATGCCTCCTACCCACATGGTATCGTGGAGGTTAACCGATGTCACAGCAGTCACAGGGTCAAACCCCAGATGGTGAGACACAGAGTGCAGGGATCAATAGTTCCCCTATGATGGGAGCACATAATCTGGCTTTACCAGAATATGAAAGCTAATTAAAATTTGTCTTGCAAGACTGCGACTCCTTCCTTAATAACTGCTTACATGTTCAAAATATTCAGGGTTTTTTTTTTTCTTCTTTGTTACACCAACGACAACTGAAAACAAGAACAGCCACCACAACAGTTAGCCTAACAACCACATCAGCCAGCTATGTTCTCCATCTTACCATCTGCTGTGGTCCACCCACACAAATCTCTCATAACACTTGATCTGGACAGTAGCCTGCCAATGCCCAGGAGGGCAAAGCAGATGGTGCCGTTACAGGCAAAGCGTTTAGCCTTTGAATAGCAGGCAAACTTCAAATCAGACTGGCAAGAATTCAATCAGACGGTGCACTCTGTACTGCTTTAGCTGCCTTCTTTGCTCACCTGGAATAATATCAGCAAAGCTTGGAAAAAGAAACTATCTGCTCCTAAGTTCAAAACTCCCTGAAGCTGAATTTACCATACTGGCAACTTCAAGTCTTTCTTTCTTATGCTCACATAACGACAAACGAAGTCCAGGAAAATGATACTTCTTGATCTGCGAACGCTGCATAAATAAGTGTTCCTTCATGGCATCCAACTGATTTGCAACAGCATCATGAGAACAGTTCTCACTTAAATGGAGAAAAACAGTCTCGGTCTCAAATCCTCAAAGTGTAAAAAACTATTTATTTTATTATTCATAACTATTGCTGATGTACCGGTCAGAGCTGTTTAACTTAAACATAAACCGATTTAAATGCGTGAAATACGTTATAGTTGTATGCCGAAACTTTGTTTGGATACGAAATAATCAGAAAATAACTTCTGCTGAGTTCTTCCTGATTAATTTGCTTGTGGGTGGAAAAAGAAGCACTAAAATAGCACAATATTTAATAGAGTATGGGAAAAGCTATGCTCTCCTGGCAGCGTGCGCAGGTAACGCATCTGCTTTCTTTCGTTGCCTCAGAGGAAACTTTGAGAAAGGAGTTGTCTGCCTCTTGCAAAATAAGGCGACAGTAGAATGCAGCCACTGCGTTTCACCGTTGTTTTTGGATAATATAGTAGTTAGTTTTATAAAAGATAAAGCCAAACTTACCACACGTTACCTCGCAGCCAGTGTATCCAAGCAAAGACGGTTTCGAAAAAGACGACCCAACAAAACCTCTCACGACTTTCCTCTTTACTCCGCGAAACCAAGCAGTCTGACTTCAGACATAGGGTAATATCTAACAAGTAGAGAGAAACGCCTAAATAAAAGCGAATAACACTGCTACAAAGTCGGTGCCTGTCCGAGTTGAAGAAGTGAAACGACGTTTTACAAGCAGCGGGCGGCTTTCTTTGTTCCTCCTGCTGCCGCCTGTTCCGTGGATATTATCACCGTTCATGTGTCCCTGACAGCCGCTGATTGGCTGCAGGCTCGGGATCAAGAAAAGGTGACTGGTGTCAAGCTATTCACAATAAAAACAAGATTTCCGATCACGACGTCGACAATTATTCCGCATCTAGTGTTTTTATGTCTAATATGCAGGCATTTAGTTGCATGATAATTTATTTATTTATTTAATGATACCAAATACTGTTTGCATGTGTTTTGTGTTGCTGAAAGATCCGTCCATCTGCCCGTTATATGAGGTTCCTAAAATTGCATGCTTTTATTTTGTATGTGTCGATACTAAACTTCCTGTTAGAGTCCAAATATCAAGAAGCTTGACGCTGGGTGGAGGCCCCTTCGTGCCTTACATAGTTTTATTCTTCACCACAACCTGTCTGCTACTTTTGTAGATTTTTTTTTACTTGCACGTGAAGCATAACATCTGCTTATATAAAGTTAAAATTTGGAAACAAGTGCATTGCTTTTTGTTTTTACCCTTAGACACATTTAAGTATGGGCCTATTACAAAACTAAGAACATGTTTAAACATGTTTTAGAGATAATGTGTAAATAATTACTGGAAACAACTTTTGTCTTATTTTCATATTCTGTGTTGTGTGACCAGTTTGCATACTTTACTAATCTTGTTAAATTGCGTTTGATGGAAAGTAGCTTTAAGCAGTGGGAGTTAAGTGGGAACAGCTTGATTTATGGATCAAACCCAGACTGATCTCAATTCTTGCACCACCGGTTCACAACCACGAGATTAGCACAGGTTCGTGGGTCTTTGTTATAATCACTGTTACCCCACCTACAGTATTATGAAACAGTTGCACAAGTGAACACAGTCTCATCAAACAGCAACGAAGGTGATCTAATGAACATTTGGGTGCTCAGTATGCAGTCCTCTCACCGTAAAACAGAGGCTTCACTTTGTCACAGTCCGATTACTTGATGCAAAGTGTCTCAGTCGGTAATAAAAGCCTGGATAAAATTAGGCTTATAGTGAAAACTAGACCATTGACTCCCTGAGCGGCTGGCCTCGAATAATCCCAATGAGAACCAGACAGGTGAAGCTGATGGGTTTAACACAGCGTTGATCAGTTGTCTGTCAGCATTAAACTGTTCCTTTCTTCACTCTTTAAGTCATTTAATGAACATTTTTAAATTTTGGTAAATATAATCAGCAAGTATATGAACAAACTAAGGATTTACTTTGGTTTTTGTACAAATAAAAGCATTTAGACAGTATTAATAAGAGACATTTGGAGGTGCTGGTAATATGATTTTTGTAACACAGAGGCTGGCTAGCTGTTTCCTGGTACTTCCAATGTTTGTGCTATAAACTAAACTAACCATCTCTCTAAATATAGTTTCATATTTAGCATAAAGATATGTGAGTGGTATCATTTTTATTCTAAAGGTCTCATCATGAAAGCAAAATCTCTAACTCTTCCTATATCTCTCAGAGTAGCTGCCACCACAGACAGTAAAACGTCTGTTACTCATAGTGAGACAGAGACAGTTGAAACTCAACATGACTCAGAGTTATGCTATATGTGAGGCTGTATGTGTGCATGCAGTGACTTTGGTGTTGTGTAAGGTTTGTGCATATCTATGATAGTGAATGAGGCTGTGAGAGTGTGTGTCTGTGTGTTTGTGTGTCCTTCTGCCCATCTTTCAGTGCTGACTTCAGAGACAGCTGCCATGGTTTTCAACAGCGTGCACTGAATCCTCCCCAAGTCCATCAGATCTTTTCATTCTCTGGGTTTCATTATGTCGTCTCCCTTGCTACCTCCTGCATCTGCAGTCCTTTTTCCTCTTTCCTTTCTCCTGTCATTCCCCTTGATGACTGTATCTTTCTGATCCTCATATCAATATCATTTGATATTGTAAACTGACAAACTATTTCACATAATCACAATGAGGTGACTAAAGGGAGTAGTTTGTCTCAACTTGGTTGAACTTCCCTTTACTTTAGTCTTATATGCACATTAGGTGATTTGGGCATGTGTGTGTGTGTGTGTATGAGAGAGAAAGAAAAAGGAAACAGAGACAAAGGAATGTCCTTTATTTCACCCAAGCCAATATGCTTCTGACAGTCAACCACAGCGGTTGGTGGGTTCAAACAATGGTCAAAGTGTTCTCATGTGTTTTGTGGATTCATTCAAATTCATATTTGAGGGCAAAGTCACCAGTGTGATTTACAGATCTCCTACTTTGATTGTCTGAATGTGGAAACAGCTAACAGTCAGATTGATACCTTACTCATGTTAGGTTGTTAATTATGAAGCTAGAGTCAGGTTAGTTTAGCTTATTATATATATATATATATATATATATATATACTTAATATAAAGCAGACAAAACTAGAAATTACACAGTCAACAATGTAAATGTTCTAATTTGTGATTCTGCAACAAAAAGGATAAAGTTGCAGGTTCAAAATCACATAATTTAAAAGCAACCACAACTAAGAAGTGAAAAGGTACAGTACATAATAGTTTTAGTAACTTTACAATATCCTCATAGCCACAGAACATCCACTTAAGCTTAAATAACATTTAAGTGCTTGAAGGAGAAAGAGAACAAGAGCCAGGGAAGAAGGGTGAATGCATTTTCTTTTTAATCCATGCACACAATGTGGTGTACATAATGCTTTGTGCATGTCAGCCATATGCTGCAGTTGTGGTTTGGCAGATTTCTGAAGAAAAGTAAAAATTGTTTGTCTCAGTCTGGAAAATAGATGTTCATGGATTCAGGCTATGAGTATTTCACTCTCAGCTATAACTGCAGCAGACAGACAGAGACAGCTATACATCACGCAGAGTGCTCTGGCTTGATCTGAAGTTCATGTGTTTAGCTAGTGAGTATCCTGGAGGAAACTGTCTCTAGACACCACTGAGAGATTCCAACTACTGGTCAAAGCTAGTGCAGGAGACAGCGTGGGCATAGATGATGAAGAAGGACGGAGATTGAATACAAAACATGGATGAACTGTCTAGGGGTTCTTCGGTTAAGCAAAAGCATAAACTAAGTTTAAAGGGGAACTCCACTGATTTTCCAATTTTCAGTGGAAGTGGAAATTAGAAATCATGTACTCAAGCACTAGGCTATAGAAAATAGGTCAAAGAAAGAAGATGGAAAGTTTGATATATAAAGAGGTAAAACAGAAGTGTAATCTTCTAAACTTAAAGATTTTTTTATTGGATATAGCTGGACAGGAGAAAACACCACAGCACAGAGCCAAAAGCTTGTCAGAGACAGCGATTTGTAGAACACAGCATTTTCTGTCTTTCTTTGTGTTCCTTTCATTTCCACTTTAGTTCAGAAGTAAACAAGGTGCCAGTCATAGCATTCTACAGGTTCCATCAGGTTGTTTGTAATCATTTGTATGCGTCCCCAATGCTCAATTTACAAGTGAGGCACAACCAACACCCCGAGGCACTTTTCATTATTCTGAGAACACTGGCGTTGTTGGCAGGTTGCATGTTGTGGGAACACACTTTCCCTTTCAGTCTGACACTAAATAAATACGTGTGGTGTCTGACTCAGGCTGGTCCTTCTGGAGCTAATGTGATGCGGTGGTTCAGGCCAGAATCTGAGCTGTGTATAGGGTAAGCTTTTTTGCTTCGTTGTGGCATCTTCATGTCATTTATTGTGTTTTTCAAACTGTTTATGTTTGCACGTGGCTGTCTCATTTTACATCACAAGTGCATTTGAGTTACACAGTAGTTCAACATTTGGTGGTGGGGCTTTTGTTTAGTCTTCTTTTGTTTGTATTGAGGAATGATGCAGCTGAGAGCTGTCATCTTTCAGTGTCTGCTCCATGAGGCTGATGGAGTGATGGAAGGAGTCACAGACATGAGCTCAACAGGTCAACACTACCATCTGGTGGCTGGAAATCCACTTTGTGCATTGCTAAAGTTTCCAGTTGTCTCATAGCAACATTTGATACATGTTTAAAATACTAAAAAACTGTCTAGACTGTGTAGCACAACAAAGACTGTTTCACACACATTACATTTTAACCAAAGTGTCTAAAGTGATTTTCTATGTTATGTATCATTGAAGTATGCATACAGTGATGCAGCTGCAGCGTCAAACATCCTCAGCTGGCTCACCTGTCTGAAAAAACCCAACTAACAAATACCATCTAACAAACAAATTGTAAGCTAGGCAGCAAAAAGATAAAGTTAGTGACTAACTGGTGAACACAGTGGAGTATGTATAAATTAGACCTTCCTTTTATTTAGGTGGATTGGGGTAATTTTTTAATAATCTGTTAGTGAATGCAGAATATTTACATTCAAAAATAGAAGCTATATAATATTTAATATTACAATATTTACATTAAACAAAGAATTGCATTATTAGGGACAACCCTATTGAAAAAGTTTTTGCCCACGCATGTGAGCCACATACCTATAAGAGAGTATGAATATACTTTAAAGTTGCCGTTTCCTTTCAGATTTTTTTCATATCAACTTTAAGGTGCGTATTGCCAGTTTTGTTTTTACATCTTGTCCTACTGCCCCCCACCCCCCACCCCCCCACCCCCAAGTAGCCAAAAAAAACTTCAAACAATTACTGCGGACAGTTTTCCTTAATAAACTCAATGCATCACTGGGTTAGTTGAATATATTTAGATTTACAGAAGATTCAAGCACTGAATGACACTTGAACATTTTACTTGCACTCTTTCCATTTTATTGACTTCTTGTTTTACAAAAACAGGAATGACAGAATGCATAGACTTGAGCCACATTGTCAGCTCAACATGAAGAAAAGCAAATTGGGATCAGGAAAAGGCAACCATTTATTTATAAAAACAACACTGTTTGCAGCATTTCTTCTACGTGCACACATACTCTCATTATCTCTTTCACACAACTGAATGACATATGATTGTCATTAGGCAAGCACACGGCACACACACACACACACACTCACTCACTGGCACCCAATGCACATATGCAGGTAAAGAGGAATAACCATGGGATGCCGAGAATAATCTAATGAACCAAGGACACTAACACAGTGAAAGAGGTGAATAGAAATGTTCAGTCAAAGAGTCGGTTCACCCAAAAATAATATGACTTTCCTTGGGTATTTCTAGAATTAGATGTTTAACAGAATTTTGTTAATGATACTCACATCACTAAAAATATGTTTCCAAAAAAAATTCAATTTGACAATTCAATTTCTGAGGTAACAGTTAAATGTCTTATCTACTGAAAGAGTTTAATATAAAGTAAACTACATGGCTAAACGACACTAGAAGTAAAAGAGAAAACAATTTGTGTTATTTGGGTGTACTGACCATTTAATCAGTTTACCTACAATCAGCTCACACTGTTGTCGTGTTTTGAAACCCATGGGAGTTTAGCCATCACAACGATACACAAACGTCCAGTTAGTAGCAGCAAAGGGGGCTCCCACGGAGTCACATGCAAACTACATCAACAGTGTGAGTTGATGGTACTGTCTGTAAACATCTCTAATTAGACGGGATTTGTACGAGGCTCAACTATTGCATCCTTCACGAAAGCGAGGCTTGCCAAGCTTGGTATAACATACGACCTAACACCAGTACTCTGACCTATTAAGCAGTGAAGACATGTTATCAGTGTGGGTCAAAACAACACTTTATAGAGATGATAATTTGTGTTTATGCTGTGGGTTAGGCCGTGCCCCTTCAAGTTTGCAGTATGCAGTGAATATGCAGAGTTACCAACTGTTATCAATAGGCTAAGTTCTTCTGTCATGTGATTTACAGAAATTTAAGAACAAACATACTGCTAAGGTTGCTAATGGATACCAAAACTCTGTTTTTATCAGCTGTACTGTTTCAAGCATGAGATAAAAACAAATAGCAAAGAGCAAGCATCTTTCCATTCCATAACAAAGACATCCAACAAAAAAAAAAAGTTATTTTTCTAACCAGTTCGTATGCAGGAATTAGTTTTCTTAAATCACAACCAAACAATGGAAGGAATGAACAAACAGTTATTGTGTTTTTAAATGATTTTATACTGGTCTGCATTTCATCAATGTGCGTGTATGACAAGCATATTTCTGGCCAGTTCCTCCAAGAAGTAAACTCAAGAGGATTGTCCTCGTCAGTAAAACTAGCCTGTATTCTCAAAAAATACAAAATAAAAAATGAGATGACGATTCTAAAGTATGATGTTAAAAAGTGCTATGAAAAAATTGTTGTTTGTGAACACAGTAACAACTAACCAACCATCAAGTCTCCGCCGCTTTAAAGAAAATGCAATTCACCTGCATTTTGCAGTAACTAAGCAGACAAATCCAACACAATCACCCTACCCAGGTATTTTATATATCTATCATATAACAATTAATTTAAATGTGTTAATTCTATTTATTTTAATTCACACTATGGTTCAGTGTTGTACTTTCTTGCCTTTAGTAAAGTTAATCATTTTTTAAAATGCACATTCCAGTAGTTACAATAGTGGATTATATTTAGTTTGGCAATTCTTTACCCTTTGACTTAGTGACTCATTCACATATGATAACACAAACACATACAGGTTCCTAGGTTGACATTATTATGCAGACTTCACTTGTAGTACGCAAGCACATATCAGTCATGTATATATTTAGTGTAAAGAACAGTAAATGCATGTAAATTCCTGGATTATGAGGATATCACGACCAGTTATTAGTTTACTGCATACTTTTAGGTGAGTGGGTCTATGCTCACGATATGTCAAAAGGTCACTAAGGGCACCGGTAATCACACAATACCAGTGTAAAACTACATTTGTACAACATTGTTGCAAGAGGTCATCCAGAGCTCCACCTGCTCCTACAGTCATTCTTCAGAACCTCTGTCAGATATCTGAGCTCACTGCTGACTCAGCACATTGTGAACTGCTGCAACTTTGGATTCTGGGTTTCTGACGGAAGCAGGGAATACTGCATGACACTAATAAAATATTTTACATAAGACTATCAGCATGACAACAAAGCCAACAGTATTATTCGTGGAGGCAGAACACACCATGACTGCTTCCATAAGCAAAAAACATAACTCAAGGTTGAAAAGGATGGAATAAAAATAAACAGATCAACCGTTACTTTTCCACTGTTAAATCTAGATCCCCAAACCAATAGGATCCAAAAAGATCTTTTGGATCCTCCTCTTTGTTCCAGAGCATTTGATTAGAAAACAAAACTCTCAACTTCATCTTTAACAACCTCTCAAGCCAGTGAGCCAAAACTCACTGCCCCTTATCTGTCCTCTTCTAGTATGCAGGTTGTTGTGTTAGCCGGTGTGCAGTTGCTCTCAATCGAGTTCCTCTGTCTCCAAACAGGGTAAGGGTTACATATACTGTCTAAAAAGTAGGGGGAAGACTTTAACCATTGAGCAGGTAGACTACCAACTCGTAGGTGCACATCATGATGGCCGTGTTGGGAATCTGCCGTATCAGGTGGGTGGTGAGGCCACGGTACAGAGCACGGTAGCCCTCCTCTTTGGGCACTGTTGTTAAAGTCTGGAAAAATGAGCGGTACTTGGTGCCCTCTTCCCGTAACCTGGTGCGGATCACTTCTGCAGAGGAAAGACAAAAGGGAGAGGATTACAGAAAAGTCACATAAATTAGACAGGATCAAATTTGACCTTAGTACTAAACTCAAACTCTCACCATGAGGATAAGCAATAGTTGTGGCACATGTCTTGGAGGTGGCAGCAGCAAGCATCATCCCCACAAAGTCTGAAGCATCTTTGGAGGTCTCCTCCTCCTCCTCCATATTCTGTGGTGTCTTGGCCTCCAAGAGGCGGCGTTTGATATTTTCATATATCACAAAGTGGATCACAGTCTCAGAGATGCCAGCATATGATGCCGACATTCCCCTATAGAAACCTCGCAGGCCGTCTGCCTGATACACCCGCCGCACACACTCAAATGCACTCATCCTGCGTTCACATCGATTCCTAAGTAAACAGGATAAAATACACATTTTGAAATCAAAACTACAGGCATTAAATTCCTGCATTTATACATTTCCACATCAATTGTAGGACAAAAAGTATTGCAGAATTCATAGTCATTTGTTACATTGTAGCACCCACACAATGCCATGATATGGCCCAGCTCACTGTGAACTGTACAATGTATACAATAAAGCAGCCTCTCAGTAGAAAATGGCATTGTTGAAAATGGAACACAACCTACACAAAAGCAGCACAGCAAGAGCATAAAGCATGTGAAAATTTAAACCAAAACAACAATGTTTTTGTCTTTTCTTATTTGAACTGGTTTAGTATAAAAAAGTATAAAAGGGAAATCTGGAATAAATCGATTTTAAAGCTACAAATGTTGGGAAGGAAAATTCCTCTGTGGTTATAAAAGAAAACATGCCATGGGGTATATCATAGTATCTTAACTGTTACTGTATTTGGCAACTGAAAATGTATGAAGCTCATGTTTACCTAGCATCCAACTGTAGACGGGTCTTTATAAGCCATATTGGGTTGGTTGCTGTGATGGCTGTAAAACCTGTGAAGAAAAAAAAACAACAACAAGGTTATAATTTGTTCAAAATCTATGATTAGCACAAAAAACTAAAACTATAGGTTAAAATATAAATGTTCTTTAAGCTGCATTCGTGTTGGTGTAGTTAAAACCAGTGTAAACATGTTATTTTAATATACTATAAAGGCACAAAGGCAGCTTAGAGAGAAAGATAGTCCCTCTATAGACTATTTCATATGTGCCAATAGCGGAGCAACTGAATGTCAAAGATTTTATGTCTCGTGCAAAGAGTAAAACTGCCTTATCCAATTACCTAGATGATGAGATAGTAGAGGACAGAAATGCACAGAGAAAAAGAAGAACCAGATACATCAAAAGAAGCATAGATCTGTGGTGAGTACTCACGCAGACCCAAGTAACTCCTCACAGATGCAGCTAGAGACCCCTGGTGGTGCGGGGGTCTCATGCCCTTGCGAGAGGAGAGCTATGGTAGAGTAAAAGCCTAAAACAGACACAGGCTTGTGTGTAGCAAAATGACCGGCATGCAACCATTTAAGTCCCCATTTCCCCAATTACACCACAGGATTTAACCCACCACATTCATGTGAAATCAAGTGTGAACCCCCCAACCACAACAGCAGAAGGGAAACGTTGGAAGAAATCAGCTTGCTCCTATCAATTAAAAAATCGCTTGATACAAAAAACAATAGCTTATGTAGCCTGATAAACATGAGAGAAACAGAAACAAAACAAGGTTTGAGGCTTGTTTGGACATTTATGCAAAAGACACTGCTGCACACACACAAGATTAGCCTATTTTGGACTGTTAAACTTTAGCAGCAGTCATAATACAGTGAACTGTTTTAAATAAGGGAAATGCTGCAGGGGTCAGGCAAGTTTGGTTATTTAAGGGCTGTGAGAATAAAACTGTCCTGCCATCATGCAGGTAAGGCCCTAATACTAATATTTACATTACCAATACCATTTTTAAAGCTTAGGAACATCATTCTACTAAGTGCATATCCATTGTTAGACAAGGCAGAAACCAGTTCTAACCTCTGCTGTTACACAGGTCTCATGTATTGTTGCACGAACAAGCTTAATCACCCGACTGTCAACACCTGTCAGTTCAGCTCAGTCAAGTCTCGCACCTCAAAATATATGGATCACCACGGGAGAGAAATGTACTGAAAATGCTGACCTTGACTAAGTTGTTGACAGGTCAGAGTCATGGTGTGCTAAAAGTTGGACCACTGTTAAACTGCCAAATTCACCCATATGCACACAGGCACACACACAGTTGCTGTAGCTGCCTGACTGACCCACATTTAAACAGTTGATTCACCTGCTGATTCACAGTGACACAAGCAGATAATCTACACTTGACATACAAACTACAACAGAAATAATAATACAATTATAGAAATATGATGCTTTAAGTTAAATAAGCTATTATTAGATTACAAAGAAGCAGTATATGTGTTGGGAAAGGTGAACGAATAGGATAGGCTTGTTTTGGAATACACAGGATCTTCATGAGTATGTGGGGCAGTTTGTGTAGGTTGTCATTCCCTTGAAGCAAGCACAACACAAAACAGTGTTATACAGAGGCATAAGACTGACTTTAACGATATATGTCATTACTCATGCCTGGTTCTGTATGTACCACAACTGTTAGCCCAACTGAACAGAGCAGGTCCATTGGCCCAGAATCTCTAACAAGCATGCTGAAAATGTTACTTCACTGTATGTTACTTAGTAATGCATGTCAAGGTGCAACTTCAGATATATTACCTGCCATTCCAGCGGACACCATGTGTACCTGTGTGGAGTCAGGTTCCAACACACCGTTCAGTTTCTCTTTGGCAGTGGAGTAAGCAGCAAAGTAGATCGCTCTATTGGAAGGAGACATCAAAACAGTCAGTGCATGATATAAAAGTACAAGGCAAAACAAGCAATATATGCCATGTTTTTGTGATTTAGAGTAAAGGTAATTAGTCATAGTCAATTATGTGCCCCCAGTAGCAATGCAGCTTATTAATTATACTACATTAACAAGTAAAACTGTCCCAATGTCAAGTTCAGCTTAATGAGCCTTAAAATTTCAGACAAAGAGTCAGACAAAGAGTGTATTCATTACAAAAAGCAAATGCTATTATTTGTTTTCACTAATTATCTTTACTTGTTTTCACTAATTAAAAAGGGCTTAATGATCATGTTCATATTCATGTCTAAATACAATTGTTTTTGCTTTCTCCCTTCTGGCAGCAATAACACTGTATAATTTGAAGTCTGTTTGATTTGTACCATTCACATTTGTCAAATGTGGTTAATCAGACTGTTAATGACACTTACGGCTCATCAGTCACATTATAAAGACAGTTTTTGTCTTTAAATGTGCGTCACAGCTCAGGAGGCCTTGTTGCCTTTGATTTCACTGCATCACCATTTATTCATGTATAACCCTAACAAAACACTCTACATATGCTTAGCACTGGCAGCATTAGCTGCTGCCCACCACCATTAGCCACCACTTTTTAGTGTAATTACCACTGAGGGTAATTAATGATAATGACTATAATATGTTAATGCCTAACTACAGTCGGTTAAAGAACAGTCAAGTACTGTTCTCAACATACTGTTGCCATGCACATCACCAAGCAGTAAACGGCACAAAAAACACTGAGAAAGCCAAGAAGATGAATGAGATCTAAATAACCATGGATCCCTAAAGTTTTTCCTCAAGTTATTACATCTTCTGAACAGCCAGAAACACAAAGATGGTCCATTTAAATAAGATAAATAAAAACACTATATTATAACATTTGAACAGCTGGAGCTGACATGAAATAACAGCTTCATAGTCACTGAAGTCATGAATTACACACGCTAAGAATATGATGTGATGATAGTTTGACAAGAATCAGCTTACCTGGAAGGTGCCACACCCACCAAGTTTGGCCCCAAGCCCCTAAAGAGAGAGCGGGGTCCTTCCTTCTCCAATATCAATCTGATTATGACACATAAACACAGAGAAAATACAGATGAGGACTCAACTAGTAGGTTGTTTGCATGATTTAGTGTTACTTATTACCTGCGTTTTCCACCATGTTGTTTAAATTACTGTATAATTTTATATTCTAATTGAAATACCAAAGGCATCTGCAAGTAACATTTCACGTCTTTTTCAAGACCCCCCCCCCCCCATTTCACTTTGGCCTGCAGAGATGTTCATGTTAGTCGCGTAATCAATTCAACACTCAGCAAGACACTTCCAAAACAAAAACCATTTCAACTGTTTTGAAATTCAAAATGATGGTAATATTGCTTTTGTAATTTATGTAGGCTGACATGAAATTTAATAATTTTACAACCATAATAAACCATGTGCAATTTAACAACAGCATGACCGTTCCTTTTCTTCCACACTCAGCAGGAACTTTAACCTACTTTCAAAGCCCTAAACCTAGCACTGATCTAAGAATAGCATAATTGTAAGTAGTGAGTTGTTTGCCATGACCAACACTTTTGGATTGCTGTTTGTAATGAACACTACTGGACTGTGCTGTAAAACACAATTTAGCCAAGGCTCAGAGCAGCCCAGAAATGATCTGGTTAGAAGAGACCCAGCCATTCTCTCCCTCAGAGAACTGATCTAATTTCCTTCAATGTAATGACTGGCAATCTACCTAAATCTAAGAGGTACATGAGTAAGATTCCTTAGGTAGTAAAATGCCTGTCATAACACACAAAATCTCACATCATAAATCAGTAATAATAGTTGGACTGATTATGCAAACTGTTTTGGCTTAAACTTATGTGTGCCCTTGTGTGTTGTTTTGCCAAAGGGTGAGGTTACGGAATAGGTTTTCAGGGTCAACAAAAGCAACAACATGGTGCCTGATGAGGAAGGAACCATAACTCTGTGGCCAAACTTCTCTGGAGGAGCAGTGAGGAGGAACCATGTGTTATATACATGAAAGCTCCATTCATTTTGGTTACTGCTCCAATGACCACAAGCTAGCAATATTTACTGAGGTCAACGTTTTTGTAATATTTGAATGCTGTATAAAAATACATTCTGTATGTAAGACTTAGTGATTGTGTGACTGTGAAAAATGTACCCACTTGAGACAGTGCAGGGGGCCTGGCGGAGACATGCGGGCCACACTGGCCCCATTAACGGTACTGAGCTGGACCTCAGACACGTAGAAGGTGATGGAGGATGACTGCAGACGGGTCTTCACTACTTCCAGTGGACAAGTCAGTATGGCCCCTACAGTGCCCCCACATCTGGCAGAAAGACAGAGATGGAAAAGGTGGAGGTGACACAACAGACAACCTCCATTCTCTGTGGACTAGGACGATCGTAGGTATACAAAGCATCAGTTTTCTTGAATAAAATGGTGTGGTTATTGGAATTCTAAAGATCCCTGGCATGTAGACAAGAAATGGCACAGTGTGGGAACAGCGAGAATGAGCCAGGAATGCTTTGTGTTTCTTGGGAAATAACAGCAAGCCTCTGTTCAGTCCACACCCCATTCTAACTCATAGATATTTGTATTTGTACATACGGACTTCTTAAACAGGACTCAAACAACAGTTGCAAACAGGTTGAAAGGTTTTGAGAGTAGGGACCAACATTGGAAATACTGACATGATATGAAATAAATATAATATTTTTTTTATTCCTATATGCCATTTACCAAAACACACTTGCATGACTGTGGATTGTAAAACAAATTATTTAAAATACTTCAGATTCACAAAACTGTGCGTCAAGGTGTTAAGACAAAATGACATGATATGATATTCAGTACAACCAGTGTCCTACATTAAGCATTTTGGTATATGATCAGCTCAGGTAATTCAGCAAAAGCGGACAGCTAAATTAATATATGACTAATAAAATTTACAAATATAAAACTAACATATGACTGATAAAAAAGAACACAGAAACAGTATTTGGCTGTACTACATGAATAATCTGGACCTTATGACACTGTATTGGGAAGGGCCAAACAAGCACAACAACGGTTATCTGTAATTAGGGTTAATTTCTAACCCTAATTACTAATTAATCAGCCCCGAAGAAGAAAAAGACGTGTTAATATAGTATCTGGCAGGGCTAAACTAATGTGTGTCATGCACAACAGAGAAACTAGGACAGTGGCATGTGATAAATGTGTATGTATAATAAATCAAATATGATCTCACGGAGGTTTAACCTTTAGGTTATAGCTTGATAAGCAAAAAAAAAAAAAGAATATCCTGAAAGGATAAATACACATTGCATGCTTAGTTCCACAGAAATAGAAGCATATGCTAATTTACTCTAATAGGATATAATTACAGTAAACTTCATGTCTCAAATGGACAGGCTGCCCGGGGAAATATAACTAATATAACTGCCATACTAACATTACGATTAAGTAATTAGTAAAGGACTTTACTGGAGTCTACTAAAACACAGTTTAGATGTCGAAATAGTCACATCCAATTATACTTGTTTGGTTTCGTAACACAAACTAACACCAACATTACTCTGAGTGACTTTTAGTGGCAGTCTGCCCACGTTTGTTTTGATGCCCTAACGTTATGACCGATGACGCCCAGAGGGGGTTAGGTTCACCTTTAATACTGGCGGTTTCTGGAAACGAAGACCACAGACAGATGCTCACACTTCGTATAAACAAGTGCTATAACGTTACAGAACACTCTTCCACCAATTATCCATGTAGTTAATTTATATATTGATATCGTTATGTCATTGTAACGTGTGACTTTGAGCTTAGCTCCCATGCGTGCCCATGCATCGGTTAGTTGACTGATACTAACACTGGTATACAGGTTCACGATGTGTTTTAACCCAATCACAATATAATAACCATGACAGCGCAAATATTCTGATATGTATAGAAACATCGGATAGCAACGACAGTTAACGTCTATTAGCCATGAGCGCCGAGCTAGCTAGCTCAACTCTTACATGTATGACACAACCATTTAGTTACTCACCCTCCAGCAAACAGATGAACCAAGGTATCTCTTTGACTCATTATTTATCATATTCGGAAACCGTCCACGGGGCACCACACGAGGATAATGGGAATGGACGTGGAGAACAAGGGGCTTTCCGACCCCCGACCTAGCAAGCAAATGATACTCAGTACGTGTGTGTTGTGGTGGAGGTCATACGCGTTACAAAAACGAGGGTATACAACAGCAGCTAACGTGGCTAGCTTTCGCTAGCTGACAAAGCTAACGGGTTTCCGGTGATAAAGGTCAATGTCAGAGCGGCAGGTTTGCGTCTCTTCCTTGCGAGACAGAGAAACGTCAATGTTTCGCCATATTTCGCGTGTATTTAATGTTGATGAGTGACAGCAGTCTTGTAGTAACGACAGCAACTGCGGACGCGACTCGGCTCCGCTCACAGCGATGTGCCTGCCTCCTCTCTCTGCGAGCCCCGTCGGTGAGGTCGCAATGTTTATCATCGAACGGAAAGCCGCAAAAGCGTGAGCGCCGATTGGCTGAGGTAGATCCCGCGGCCCGCCCACGTCACTACTCATTCACGTGATAACGCTTTTATTTTGAAAGACAGATATCATTGTTGAGTCCAGCGTGAAGTGGGACCGTCTGTCTGAGGGAAACGTGACAGACGTGCACACTTTCTATTTGGCAGTTAGTCTAGCAACACGGTAAACACCTACTGTAGGGCTAGCGCTGTCAACCTAAAGGCCTGAAGCCACGTAACTATTTCATAAATCCACACATCTCGCAGCATCTGTTGACTGTTTACGCTCCAGCTACTTCTTTGTTGATTTGTGAAATCATGTCACGTATTTCACGTCGGAGCAGAGAAACACCCCGGGGTAGCTCTGACCTGACCTAGCCAAGGAGAGATGTTAAAAAGCCCCATCGCCCGAATAGAGACTTGAAAAGTCTGGTGCTCTACCGACTGAACTATCCGGCCTCTGAACGTATTTACACAGACAGTATAACAACCGGGACGACCCTAAAACTCACGTCACTATGTCAATACAAGTAAATAAAGACAGAATCTACAGTTTTCTTCTGGGAAAAAGTATATTCAAATGTGTATCTAAAGCTAATATGAAGAATCAGCAGTCTGAGTTAATTAGATCAACTGGATATATTTTAGTAGGATACATATTTTAGTTGGAAATTCCCTGATTGTCCCAAAATAATGTTGGCAACTTGTTTTTAAGCTCTTGAAGACGTTTCACCTCCCAACCAGAAGGCTTTATCAATTTGACTGATAAAATTGACAGTTAGTTCCCAGATATATGACCTGACCTACACCCTGTTTGGTTTTCCACAGCATGCAAGTCACCAGATCCTAAAACATAATACAAAGGTGCAATAATTGAGAACTTATCTTATATGTAGGCTGTCACTTAAGCACTTATGTAACCTGAATGTAACATTTTGAGACGAATCAACATTCTGAAATTACCACTTTTCAAAACTTTTACACTGTGAATTACATTTTGCCACTTGCTGCCCAATAATAATAACTGACTACCTCGTTGACAATTTAGTGCCGGCTAAGTGGTACAGATGTCTGTCTGTAAATAAATTTCTCCCACTGAATGATCTCACATTACACTACTGCAACATATTTAACAGTATAAACATTTTTAAATGAAAAGACTGATTGTTGCAGTCTGCAAATAGGCACTATATACAGTATATATACAGTTTGACAACTGTGATACGATGGATTTAGACAATGATAAAAATGTTGCTACCACAGACTGATTTGACCTCAGTTTATTTTGGTATATGTGACCTAAATACATGTATTCCATACAGATGTTGTTTGTGTATTCAATACTGACAACCAAAAGTGTGTGTGTGAAGAAAAAAGAAAAATGGAGACTTGAGACTCAAGCAAACAGAGAAAATGAGGTTTTCCAATTTGGGCAACAGAATGAAATGCGTGCGCCACTTACTTTCATAATTACGAATGCAGTTTAATCAGGCCAGATCATGTGCTGCAGTTTCTCACATAATCATGTCACTGTCAGACTGTTTGAAAGTCCCAAAAAAGGCACAGTAGCATGTTTGCTGAGGTTACTATTCTGGTTTGTTTGATTTCTGTGTTCTGGACACAATCTATCTTTTTTCATGTAAAGCATAGTATAGTACTGTAACAACACATGTAATGACTCCGTATTAGTGCACATGAGTTGTATGAGCAGCTCTTATTAATTTACCTTTATCTACCATATAAAGGTAGAGAATTCAAGTACGCAACGCAAGGACTTTACAGTCCATGTACTGCTCCACAAAACAGTATTATGTACACAAAGGGACAATATTTTCTTTTTGAAGCTATTTATGCATTTGATTTATCGCATAAATCATATCACTTTCATTTTTTCAAGCAGTCCATTAAAAAACAGCCTCCTTTAAGAGGGAGGAAACCTTGGGCAAATGGCTTAGTGGCTTGAGCATGAAGGCTCTTGTGGGCAGCCTCTAGACCAAAGAGGAAGAAGGGACATTGTGAGAGGATGAGCAGAAGTCCAGACTAACAGGCAGACAGCAA
Source organism: Ctenopoma multispine (assembly GCA_034779795.1). Taxonomy (NCBI): domain Eukaryota; kingdom Metazoa; phylum Chordata; class Actinopteri; order Anabantiformes; family Anabantidae; genus Ctenopoma; species Ctenopoma multispine. Next base: position 8,281,183 of record JAUYWH010000005.1, on the reverse strand, counting down.
TGAAAGCAATAATGTAGGCATGTCAAGAGTGGCGTCCGAGGCAAGACCGTTGAGACTGGCAGAAAGGGTGTAGCTGCTCTGGAAAGCGAGCTGACTCAAGACCAGGAGCAGGCACGGGGCTAACTGAGTGGTAAACAGGCAGAAATGCAGACTGGCAGTTATCAGGTAAAATGCTACAGTATATGGCTGTGAAACAGCCTGGTGGCTAGTTGATTGGGATTCAGTATGAAGGACCAGGGCACTTGTGGACCAACCGAAGCCTAATAATCTGGATTACTAGTAGGCCAAGTGTTGAAAAAGAAGCAAGGGGGTCAAACACAGAGAGCCAGAAACATGCAGTATAGAAGGGTTTTAATAACAGCAAAAGACAACAAGGGCTGACAGACAACCAGACAGACAGACAGGACTAGATGAAAATTAGAGAAACAGTCAGGCAACTAACATAGTAGATTACAGGGTGACAAAATTAATTTCCAATTATGCAGAACATGACATACACAGAGAAGCTCTGATTGTCCCTGTTCTCACAGCCATGTTATGTGCTGGGAAATGAAAAGTTGTACTGAAGACAAGGGAAAAGCTCAGTTATCTCTCTAAAGCTGATGATTTTCAGTGTAGGCTGAACAGCACATGCTTATGCAGGCTCTGGCCTTCTTATGCTAGAAAAGATTTATTTGAAGCACTGGGCTTTGATGACAACCTGAGTTTTTAAATAAATGACATTTGTCATGTCTCTTCCACCAAAGTCTCTGAACTGGTGGGGAGGTCAGGTTCCTAAAAAATGCACACACTAACTGTGACTTCATTTGGAAAATAAATAATTTTTTATAAGAGAAATGGCAAGAAGAAGCCTGTTTACATGAACTGTGGGTGTCTATTTGTGTGCATTTCTGGTCTGCTTGCTCGATGTTTGTTTTTCCTTTTGAAGCACAGGCCAACATCTCAGTGTCTCACATGCAGGTCTGGCTGGAAATAGTCAAAAAAACATTTTAGTCTGAACTTTGAGAGCAAATATTTATATTATGGTTGACATCTGACCATAAAGGGGACTACACCTAAAATAATTTGGCCAATGAAGTGTATTAAAAAGAAAATCACATGCAGCATATTATTGAAATCTCCGGAGCCAAAGTTGACCTGCAGCTATTTAATTATCCTGTACTCTGACTCAGCATGTGAACATATTATACTCATTAGCAGTTTGCTGTTTTTGAAAGATTAGGCATGCTTAACATCACTGCTAATAAATCCTCAAGTTAGACTATAAGATGTGGCTATTCAAAGAAGAAGTTTTTCCTCTTATAAATGAATGAATAAATAAATCCTTTCTCAGTTCAGTTGATTTGGTATGAACAGTAGCTTGTAGTGACTGTATCTTAGTTAATATTTGCAAACTTTTTGCAAAGTTTTATGAGGCACACTATTTCCTCTCCATTTATGAAATTATAGCACCCATATAATCTATACAAAGTAAGTAAATTTAACATGATTCCAATTTTTATTGTGAAAAAAAGACTAAACAACAAAAAAGACAGTTAGTTGGTATCCATGCCAACTACACTAAAAAAAGTGTGTGTTCCCTCTCGATTAGGGAGAGACGGTGGAAGTGTGAAAGTTTTGTGGCAACCCTATTAGGGCGCTCCTTTGCAAAGAAAATTGATTTAGGGACTCCCCAACTGTGAGGTAATTCCTGCCAAGTTTCTGTTTCTGATGTAATGGGTTACTAGGTTAGACATGGGTGTATGAGTGTGCTGTTGAGTGTAAACTTATTCAAATTATGCTCAATTATTATTCATCACTGAGGACACTTAGTGACCCCTTTATAGATCTGGATTGGCACCAAGGTGTTTCTCAGTTTTAACTGAAGGCGCACAAGATCACATATTAATATGTTTCACTTCTCTCTACCAACTCATGACACATGTATGGGTAGATTTGGTGAGAAAACCAAACCCTCCACAGCATTAATCATTTAAAAGCCTTTTGTGAGAGGTCAACACATTATAAATCATCAACCACAGTTTATCAATCTGGGCTGCTGAAGTTACTTAATAACTTGACTTGCTAAGCTTTAACAATAATTGGTTTAGTGCTTATGCAAGCTTATTTCCAGCTATGAATGTAAAAGTGATTAGAAAAACATGAAATGTAGGGTTTATATACAGTATATTCTTTAGCATATGAATATTTAAATGATTGATCTATTTAATAACTGAAACAGAATAGCTCACCAAATGTGTATTTGCAAGCACCAATTACCACCTTCACCCATGTTTCTGTTTGCAGATATGTTGATAGTGTGCCGATTCTTTGATGTATGGATGAGATTCGAGTCAAGCAATGTCACCACTTGTGGACTTTTGATCACTCAAAGCGCTTTTATTTAACACATATGCGGGAGAGGTGCGTGTCACTCCAGTGCATGCAGGTCTCTCAAAAAACAGCAGGTCAAACACAGTGTTATAGACAAAAGAACACCCCCTCATTATTACTGTTGCTAAGCAAATTAATTAAACTTATTCCCCCGCTACATTTTACAGAAATACTCCTGTGGTTTTCTGCAGCTTCCTGTTTTGCTGCTCTCTGCAGCTGCCCCGAAAATGAACTTTCATCTTTACATCCTGTTGAACTGTTCACCTTCAACACTTGGCAAAACTGTTGCATTAAGCTTAAAACTGAAATAGGTTAAGCAAAGATATAAATCTTAACATGACTACAAGCATAAATTTTATTTCAGCACAATTCCCCCTTTTGAACTCTCACGAAGAGAGTTCACTCCAAAACCCCTGGCTCACACTCCCCAGAGTACTCTAGCAAGGGCATCATGGCTCCAGGCCCCTCCGGCCCTAGTTCCACCGCCCTAGCTATCGTCCTCTCTGCCAACCTCCTAATACAGGGGATACAACAACATCCGCATGTGACCAATATAGCAATAAACACAGAAATTGAAATCATAATAGACATAATAAAACCTTTCCATTGTCCAAAGTCAGAGGTCATCCATTCCTCTAACGGGTTGTTCACACCTGAATGTTCATGCATGGTTGCCGACAGAGTTTTGAGACCTTCCAGCGCTCGAGTTACCGAGCCGTCTGGAGCCGTGTTATTTGGTATGAAAGTGCAACACATATTGCCAAACATCGCACAGACACCCCCTTTTTCAGCCAATAACATATCCAATGCCATACGATTCTGAACGGACATGAGTGAATTTGGTCCCACTTGGTCAGCCAAGCCCTCTACAGCATCTCGAGTGAGGTTGGCCAATCTCAATACATTATAATGTACATAATTAATACGGTCCACATTCTTGTTTGGCGTTATTGGAAACAAAGCAGCGATAACGGGAATGTTTACAAATCCCGCCGCTATCTGATCAGCCAATTTATATTCGTTTGGCATGCCTCTGGGCACGCCCAGCGCATCGATGTAAGTGGGAGAATCACTCGTCGGATCGAAAGGATTGCTAAGCGTCCCCCTTTTGGCAAGTACGTGTCTCCTCCTCCGCTTGGTCAGGGCTAAGGTTGACTTTGAGGCTACATGTTTTAATCTGTCCCCCACCAGCATCAGTGGCGCTCCCAGCCTTACCATTGCGCACACGCCCATGCACCCTCTGGGAATTCTAACGAACAACCGCTGATGACCGCAATAATAATATAACCCAGCTCTAGCCCAGCTTCCTATGTACGTCCCATTACGCAATGAATCATTACCACGCCCGGGATACGTAACTGCACACCATTGTGGATTTATTTTCCCCACCGTAGCTTTCACAACCGAAGCAGTGAAGTTGAAACATGTGTAGTTAGCAATTTTGGGTGCAAACGGTCCTGTCACAGTTTTGTTGTCAATTGGTGGAAATAGGCTGGATAATGTTGTGCATTTGCCCTTATTAACAGGTCCCTGCGTTAATTTAATCATGCATTCAACCGCCACTTGTCCTCAGGGTACAGAGGAGCAGGCTCTGTGAATAATTTAGGCCGGGCTGCTGCGCAAGCCACGCAATCTGATATCTTCTGCTCTCTAGCATTTTGGGCTACCCAATCCAGCCACAAATTACTTTCAGTGTAACCGGTTGCCATTCCAATTAGGTCAACGGGTTTTAGTTGGGTGTAGTCAATAGTAATCACCTTTGAACTTGGGTTTGAGTCACCGGTACCGTGGCTTGAAGGCGAGGTGGATGCTGCCCCTCGACTAGGTATAGCGGTTGGTTTCAGTTTCGGTGCTTCCCTAAACTTAATCTTTACGAGACCGAAAGGGTCCTTCCCAGAAACCTCACACCCCACTATCAAATAGATCTGATTCTGCACTACTGCCCCCTTTTCGGGGGATTGTTCCCACTTCTCTATCGACAATGTTAAAGGATTCCGGCTAGGACTATAATCCCGTTGTAATGCTAATTTTGACCACTCCCCAGGTCGATTTGGCTGCCACCCCACGCCCGTGTATGCCCTTACCATATTCCACGATGCGCACGCGCTGAAACTGGGATTCTTGTCTGCACCCGCGCACCTGCTGTTGAAAGTCAAGGAGTAACAGTCCTTTACATCCTTTTCCCACACTGCGCTGCGTTTTATTCTTCGTCTGCTTTTGGTGTTTGTGTCAGGTTCAGGTGTGTACGACTCACCGTCTCTGGACAATTCTCCGGTCTGCCAAAAAATAAACAAACAAATCATAATGCCACTTAATACTACCCCCCCTAGCACTTTAGCATATCCCCACATCTTCGTTTGTGTGTCCTGATCTATACCTGCGTACTTAGACTAGAACCTCTGTCTAAGGAGTTTACAACCTTCCTATTGCCACACCCCTCTTCCAGTTGGGCGATTCTCTGCGACTCCTCCTCTTCTTTCTTCAACCTCCCAGGTAGACCACTGGTTGGTCCGTTGCACAGGTCAGGGGACAGGTCTCGGGCGTTCTCCGGCTTCACCAGAGACTCGTCTGCGATGGCACACTACGACCAGTGGTATGAAGTATCACCTTTCCCTCTCAGCTGGACCGCGCTGGCCGTCCGTGCCAACACCTCGAATGGTCCCATCCACTTGGGCTCCTTCCACGTTCTCTTGATGACTTTCAGCCACACTGCTCTCGCCTCCGGCACGCTCCGATCCACAGACTGCACTCCTGCTCCAACCTGTTGTGTGAAACTTGAGACAAGAGCTTTTAGTTCATTCCAATACTGTGCATGTGATCTTTTACACTCACGCATTTCCTGTCCCGAGACTGTTGTCCAAGGGGCTGGAAACTGCCGTCCTGTCAGCAACTCATAAGGCGTAAAACCTGTGGATTGGTTAACAGAGCACCTTATTATCATTAAAGCAATTGGCAGGGCTGCTGTCCAATTTAGCCCCGTCTGTGCACAGATTTTAGCCAATTTGTGTTTTAGATTTTGGTTCATTCTTTCAACTTTCCCTTGCGATTGTGGGCGGTACACTGAACCAAACTTATGTGTTACCCCCAGCAAAGTC
>JAUYWH010000005.1:8251475-8275615 GCA_034779795.1 Ctenopoma multispine | reverse complement strand
TCCATTTCCTCCTGGTGCTTTATAGGAGCATTTCCTGCTGTCCTGAACCCTGCTCTTCTCCATTGTGTGAGTTCCACGTGCACCGCCCCAAATGCGTAGGCTGAGTCTGTGTAAATGTTCACTTTCTGGTTGTGAGCGAGTCTAAGAGCCCTTATCAATGCAATCACCTCAGCTCTTTGCGCTGACTGTTGTCCTTCGATTCTTCGGGCTTCTTTGACTTCAAATTCAGTTCCCTTCCTGCACACCACTGCATAGCCTGATTTCAGTCCTTCTTCATCTCTGTGGCAGCATCCATCTGTGAACCAGTTTTCCGCGCCTGGTATGGGCTGCGCCTGTAAGTCAGTTCGGCTTTTTTCTTCTGCCTCGGTTCTCTTGGCGCAGTCGTGAGGTTCCCCAGCTCCCACTACGTCCGCCATGTTGATGCCCTCATGTGTGTATGTCAAATTGAGAGCATCTAGCACTTTGCTAATTCTCAGTTTGGGAAGGTTTGTTCAGAGGGTAACGAGAGCTGAATGCAGATTGTGTCTACAACAAGCCTGCTATAATAAATGAAGAAACATTGCCTGGGATTTAAATTGATTGAAGTTTCTTCAGTGCTGGAGGTTAATAATGAAATGCAACACAAGTTTTGAACTAACAAAAACTGGAACATTGTCTCTATTTCTCCTTTTTCCTTGACATCAAACTAAATTGTAGTTTCAAAGAAACTTCTGAGGATGTTTTAGGAAAATAAAATAATAATGTGTTACCAGAAGATTAGTTTAGCATATTAATGTGTTAAAATGCCATTAAAAAGTAAAGATGAATTGGTTAGTGTTTTATTTAATCATAAACCAAAAATACAAATAAAAGTCACTATAAAGATGTTACTTAAAAATTGAATGTTGTGGTCATGCTATAGTTTAAATTGGTGGAAATTAAAATAAACATTCAACCTATCTATTTTTTGTTGTAGTTTCAAAAGAGTGAATTCCAACAAATGCTTTGTGATACAGCCATATCCATTCACATGATGAGAGATGAAACTGATTTTCTGACGGAGAGCCAAGGCAGATACCAGGCATGCATTCACTGCAGGCTCTTAGAATTGATGTAAATCAACATCTCATGACTTTCACTCACTAACATCTGGCTGCCAAGCGTGATTTAAATTCTGTCAAAATTATATCAACACAGCCTTAGTATTAGACTTCACTATAAACATACATTTTGTTTTACTGCACTGTGTGTTTCTGTACTGTAATAGTTTCTTTCCACATTGTTACATTTAATTTATTAAGCCTGTTAATTAAAAACTTCCACATGGCAACAAAAATATATACACACTCATACACATGCCATTCCTAATCATCCACATTATCCTTGTCATTCCTGTCCCATGACTTCTATTGGTGCAGAGTGGGAAGGAAAAAGGTCAAGTTAAGTAGTTGCACGTTCAGCTGCTCAGCTCATATGACTGCCATACCTTCAGATATTACTGCAGCAGTGGAGAGAGGAAGCTAGACAAAGATCCACTGAAGTCCAGGGAGCTTCCTCTGAGATGGCTGATTCGATCAACAGTAATCACAGGTCTAGTCTGTGCACAGACGCTATTTTATGACCAGTCACAGTGCCACAACATTTCTCAAAGCTAGGCTAATAGCTGGTTGCTATCTGTAGCTTTATATATAATGGACATGATTAAGTGCATTGGGTATATATAAAGAGTTAATATTGGACTAACATTCATCAAGTGGACAAAAACATTTGTTCTTTAAATTCTGGATGTGTAAAAGCAAATCTTTATTAACTGGTTTTCCATATCAACATTAAAGGTCATAATACTTCAGTATTGTGTGCTTCAACAGTCATTGGACTTATTGCATGCTTAGTAGTGCAAGTAAAGACGAGAAGCAAACAAATGAAGCTTCTCAGTTTATAGAATAGAATAGAATTGATACTTTTATTCATCCCCTTGGGAAATCCCTTGGGGAAATTCCTTGTGGACAGGCTGCCTCTATGAAGCGCCAAGGGTCGGGGTATCGGTGTCTTGTCCAAGGACACCTCAGCATTTTAGCTTGTTGAGTCTGGGAATCGAACCTGTCACCCTTCGGTTTGAAGACAACTGCAGTTATCTGCAGGATCTATCAGTTAATATCTGGACTGACCCTTCAACATTTTGCTCACTGCTCTACATCAGTAACGTTCAGATCACAAATTGTGCTAATGAGAAGACCCAGAGCAGATTCATTTATTAAAAAAAAAAAACGCACAAGTGCTAAACGAAATTGCTTTTCAGAATAAACCTTTGGAATTTTATGTAAGAGAAGAAAATAATCTTTTTAATGAAGAAATCACTGTAGAATTCATGCAAGTGATCAATATAATGTGTGGCAGTATTCATTTAAAAATCTACATTTCCATTATAAACCTTAATGGTAAGTTAAAACATCACATCGAGGAATAACCACATGAGCAGACAGTGGTGCTGTGCAGGCAGAATGTCATTAGAGACCAGACTGCAGCACTACAGGACACTAACAGCAGTTATCTGGAGAGGACCAGGCAGTTAACTTTGCATCACTCATCCTATCTACATATCATAGCTTTAAAGCTGCATGTTTGCAAATCCAAAAGCTGCAAGAGAATTTAGACAAACTAAACTTAACCATAGTATATGATTGTGTTGTTTTATGATTATATTTAATTAATTCTCTATATAGTCTTCTAGAAATATATGTTAAAACTCTATGTATAGTTAGAAAAAAACCTGACAAATCTACATCAAAAATGTCAAAAATGAATTTATACTCATAACCTAAATCTAGACAAGAATTGGAAAAGTTTTATTGCCCTGTTTGTTTTTAGGAATGTAATCTTATAAAAGAAAGTCTACATATATTGAGAAGTGAGCTCTTCTAAATCTAGAAAACAAAACCTTTGTTTCAGGAAACTGATATACTGTTAAAATAGTTTGGAAACAGCCGTTTACATTTTCACTCATGTATTTAGAGCTTTACATATGCTGAGTATGCTTTGAGAAAACGAAACTAGAAGTTTAGATTCAAAGTTTTCCTAAAAGTGGAACATTTGCACCTACATTTTGTAGCTGCCTCATATTAATTACTGAAACATTACTATTTTAGCCCCAGGCCGCATTAAAAAAACTTTTTAGACTGTAGTTACAGTAAATATCACTGACTACAGAATATTTTCCTCTCTACATCACCTTCCCCTTTTAAATGTACAGGGTCAGCAGTTTAGCACTGAAATAAAGCAATATTTTATTTATCATAGTCCTTTTTGTTACTATTGCTAATATTGAATCATTCTCCAAAAAGTCATCTGTTTCTCCATTTTTTAGGCTCCATTTTCACTAGGCTGTAATTTAAATGTGCAGATTTAATTTAATTCACAATCACAAATTCACAATTTCCCACCAGTTCTGTAACACGTATATTAGTAATGTATCATAAGGAAAGAATGTATATCATTTTATCTCTTACTAAACTTGTGAACTCTCCAGGGTGTATCCCACCCCTCGTCCAGTAACAGCTGGAATTGGCAGGATACAAGGAACTCTGTCCCCTCACAGCTGACAGGTCCTGGGTTTGAATCCACAGGTCGACCCAGTTTCTTCCTCTGTAGAGTTTGCATGTTCTCTGAGTGTCAGGATGATGGATGGATAGGGTAAACGGCAGGCAGTGTTCAGGATAAGAATTACCGAGTGAATTTTGTACCTTGTTACAACACTGCCCTGTTGTGCCATCTGTGTTCACACTGTGAAATAGCTACAACTACTACACCAGATGAGCAAGAGCTTGATTTTGAAGTGGCCTGTTTTCTCAGCAGTGTCTATAACGACAATAATTGCTTTGTTAAAGCCCTGAAAGTATTTGGAAGTTACAGTACTCTGTGAATTTTGGCAACTGTCAATTTCGATGCTGCTTACAACTCGAGATCTGATGTAAGTTATTGATTAAACTTGGGTGTCTCATTTTCACTCTGTCAAGAAGATTCACATAGTTAAATGTACAAGAAAAAAACAACAGACTGGTTTATGAATAAGAATGAGTTGATATTTTTATTGCTCGAATAGACCTATGTGTGACCATGTGACCAATTTCACAAAAAATATTACAAGAAAAAAACATTAGCACGCTACAGTGAAGAGGGCTTGAAGGCAACATGCGCATTGTTGTCGTTTGTCCACTAGATGGGGCAATGAGGCTGGGATTTCAGCTGAGTTGACTGTCCACAAATCAGCCATCTAAACACTGTCAGGTTAGAGAAGGAAAGCTAAAGAAGAGACGTAAAGCAGTGCAGTATACTTTCAAAATAAAACTATATTATTGGCTGCGATGTGGCTTTGTTCTCAGAACAAAACCCCAAATGTACTGCATCTGCTGTTCACTAGTCACATGCATCACCTTTAATTACCTCAGTGCTGCATTGCATAAGCCATTGTGTTGGATGTGGTTTACACTGATTTACTCTTGCAGACACGTCACATCTCACTCATGGGTTATTTACTGAAACACAGAGATAGATCACACAGAGGAGTGATCAACAGTTTTTTCTCCCAAGCTTACTGCAAGTGCAGATTATAACCTATGTAAAGCATCAATTTTGAAGTTTAGTAACGTGAAGAGTATTTCTACTGATTTTTTTACATCTACAATATTATAATATACAATTCATTCAAATGACAATGGTAACATTTTCTGCGCCCCACATGTGATGCACAAAGCAAAATATTCACGCAGCATATATGTTATTTTGAAATGCGCCACAGGAAGTCATGCTCCTCACCATGTCTGGCTTGACGCCGGTCTCTCTGCCACTCTGTCTGCAGTCGGTCGTACCGGAGAAACCGAAGCGCTGGATTCAAGTGTTAAACTCGGTTGTCTGTGACTCTGACACTCTCGCACCCCGCAGGTAAGGCACATGTAAGAAATATAACTTTTTGGTACGGGATTTTAGGTGTTCAGTTGACGCATGTAGTATTTGCTTGGCTGTCTTTTGCAGCGAGTGGGATTGTTGATGTGGCGTTTTTAATTCCTTGGTTCGGTTGCTCGCCTCTTGCTGCACGTCGGCACGGTCACTTGCACCAAGTCCCGCACACAGAAGCAACAAGTAGAGGAAAAAGGTGAATCCAGGGGGTGTCTAATGCTACTGTGACACACACGGCTCCGGCAGCGGCTCCACGCGTAATGTTCTTCGTAAGCCAGTGAGTAGGGTTGTTTAGCCGACATGGAAGACTAATGAGCGTAAGTAGCTAGCTAACTGTTAGCTGGTTAACTAGCAGAGACTAGTCGATACTTTTTTTGTTCAATAACTTTAATATACATGCAGGACTTTCTTTTAGAAACTTCCTGGTAATTCGTTTATTCTATACTTATTGTCAACTGTGCTACTAAATTCCGTCGTTGAATTCGGCATCCAAACCATATGCAAAGTGGCTTCTCTTTAAATAAACATGACTTTTCTTGTTGTCTTTCCTTCCTCCTCCGTCATAAAAGTCGATAGCGAGCAGTTCGACAGGTGATACGTATCTTTTGTTAGGTTATGCAGACCAGTCAACTAATGCGTCCCTTATTCTCGAAAGATATTTGTTTCAGACTTTTACTGATACGCATCACAGCATATGGTTAAATTCCATCATTTTTGACTGGAGTTTGGTTAGACACTTGGATTCTGAATCTACAGGTGAAGTTATTTGTCGTTGCTCGTTCCTCCAGCTGCTCTAAACACATATCATTATATCCGAACCAGCCCAGACCCTTGTGTAATTTTAAGGCATGATAAATGTGTGTTTGAATCCAGCCTGCAGTGTAACTTGGTTAAGATGTAGACCTGAACCGTTTGGTCTGAGAGTATTTTTAGGCCGCTTAATGGTAGGGTTTATTGTGTGGGGCTACATTTAGTTCCTTCTTTCTCCTCCTCCTAAGACTTCTGCTCACATACTTTCAGTATTAGTATAAAACATAATAAAACGATTGTGGCTGTTTAATGGTGATATACTAGGTTTATGGTGTGACTCTCTTATAGTCCAACACATTACATTTGGTAATGTTTATGGTTGTGTCATGTATTTTATTGTAAAACTTTGCCCAACCTTCTACAATTATCTGTCACAGAAGACGCATACTTATCATGATCTCCAGTGATTTTATCCTACACTGTAGCAACACAGCCACCAACAGTTGAGTTATTTAGGAAGGTCATTGAGGTTCTGTAAGGTATTATGGTAGACAAAGGAAGTGTGTAACTGATGTTAGTTTTTGTGCATTGGGAGGAGTACACCACAGGTAATTTAATGGCAATGGCTCTTGGAATGCATTGAATACTGTATAGTGATGATCGATTGTAGTATAAGACCATCAGAGCATCTTAGGGCCAGCTAAAGACAAGTTTAGATTTGTCTACATTCCATACACAATGCAATACAACTGGTACCCTAATATTCCTTCACTCATCTACGTTGTGATGATAAACACTTACCTTTATGAGGTAGCACTTTCCCCAGTCACCAAGCTGTAGATGTTCTCACTGATGCAGAGTTCAGACCCAGTGTGCTTTTATAAACTAACATCAAACTGCAACTGCAGACCACTTCTTAAATATATGCAGAGGCTTAAACTTCTTCAGAAGTGCATAGCTTCATCTTTTACTCTGGCCACATTATTTTCTTACTTAATAGTTCACTGTTATTTGAAATAATACACACAGATGTTCATCATAACACCAGAGCCTCCATCTTACTGTATTCTTTCCTTGTTCTGACCAACAAAACAACTTGGGTAATAATTTTGTCATGAAATTTATATTTTTTGCCACACTGTATACATTCCCATAAGCTCACTCGCTCTTTGTGTCCAGAGTGCAGGCATGGGTCGTAGTCTGGATGGCTGACGGACAGGCAAACGGACCAATCACGTGACAAGATGCTGGCTCGTAACCGCTTCCTCCTCCTGGTGGTAGTGGGTGGGGCAGCACTGGCCATCATCAGCCTGAGCCTCCAGTTCTGTAAGTGTACTGATTGTGTTTATGCTCAACTTAGCTGCTTTATGTGTTCATTGTCCCTGTTAAACCTTTGTGCACAGTTCAGATTTTACGAGAATCAGTTGGGTTCATTAGAAAAGTTGCTCTGTTTGTGTTTCTATATTCATATCCTCTCGTAGTGTTCCCATTAAGCGCCCCCCATTCATACTAAAACAGCAGAATTCCCTGTAGAGTTCCTATAAATATCCAACATCAACAGTGAGCCTCTGGATGTTCTGAAACCTTCTGAGAGTCTGCTGCAACACTCTGTGTGTTGTGGAACAGCTAGGTGTACACAATTGAGTCCCCATCACGTCATTGTTAAGCATCTCCTGTAGGTATTGTCTAGACAGTGTATCCGTCCCAGTCACAGTCAATGCAAGGAAACCACCATTCTGTAAAAGAGAGTCTGTCTCTCCTGCTCTGGATGTGATTTGCAAACCTCACAGGGGAAATACTCTGGGCGATGAAGCAGAAGGGGTGTGCAGTACAAATGTAAAGTGTACGATTAAGCTATTTTGTGCTTGATTCCTTAAAACCCCAATGTAGTGCAAGTGTTTTGGTGATTGTAAGCTTGTGTCTGGACAAGCATATAGGATTAAACTCCCATAAATCATGCTCACACGGGATTATAGTGAAATTCAGAGTGACGGAGCTGGAATTTTCAACGGCATCTTTGCCAATATTTTCTCTCCTTCAGCTCATCTCCGTTTTGTGAGATACTGTTTCATCTTTTAAAGCAGAGTGTACAGAAAGCTGTCACGTCTTTGTCTCCTAATTTCTTTTTTTTTGCTTCAAATGTCTTGCAAGATCACAATGCAATGTATAAGAAAAGAGCAAATAGGCTCTTGCTGATGGAGTGTTTGCACTTTGCAATCCCAAGTACACTCTCGCTTCTCCAGCCATCACTCGCCTCCTCCTTACCCTGGTAACAATGTGTGCTTGACCGTGTAAGAGGAGGTTGCTGTGCAAGTTGTTATTAATGCCTCTCTGTAAAACCCACTCTCATCTCTTGCCCTGTAATCTTTTCCTTAGTAAAATGTTCATAGACAGCAAACACTCTGTAGTGTGTATAAAACAACCCTCAAAAAAGTGTGTATACATACCTGTGTCTCAGATTTCATACTGTTGTGTTGTCTGCATTGGAAACATACTAGTTTCTTAATTAAGGGGCATTGTTTCTTGTGGGAACATTCACTTAAAAACTCAAACCTGTTCTGATTTTATTTTTTCATCAGTTGCACTGCTGGAGAAAGCTGCTGTCATCATTTATTCATCAAACATAGAGAAGGATTTGAGCCACATTCCAGGAAAAGCAGGGGATGAAAGTGTATGGGATTTGTCCTCATGGTTAATTGATGATTAACTTCTGTTTTGGTAGAGTTTTCTGCAATCGCTCTCTCTCAAATAATCTGCCTCAGTGTTTGTGCTCTGTTCTGCTCATTTGCCTATAAAACCCCTCAACGTGTTATTTATATTTGTTGAGAGCATTACTACGAAAGACTGAATGACAGATGATGATTGATGACAGAGTAAATGCTTCTATGGCTCCAGGCTGCCTGAAATTATAATGAGAAGACAGCAAAGGGTGTGCCGTAATGATTGACATTCGGGGGACTCCTGAATGAATAAAAAAAAGAAAGAGGACAACTATAGTAGTGGGAATTAAAGTGACTGAAACAGAAAATGAGCTATATTGAGACATTAGCAGTGGTGAAAGAACTCAAGATTCTGCCATCGTGGTGCGCTCTCTGAAAATTTAAATGAATTGATGATTTGATGATTTGATAGCCGGTGAAATGTTCTAATGGCCAGGTTTTGAAAATCGTATCCAAAACAGTAATTCGCTAACAAATGTCCTTACGTTCTCATTGGGCTGACGTTTAAATTCTTTGCATTTCTGTTTCTAACAATGTCCACACTCACTGCTGAACTGGATTTATCAGCTCTGTGCTGGCAGTGTCGGAGAGGGTGTTCTGCCAGAGAAGAGATGGGACTGTAACCAAAAGTCTGGATACCTCTTTAAGTAACAGCAGGGACAAGTGCAGACACAAGCTACAGATACTGTAGCACAGCTATTGTCAACATGCCTGAGAACAGGCTACCTGAGTGGACCCTGTAATTGCGATACATTATCTTCTGTACCCAGTTTCTGATCAGTTATACCAACAGCTACTTCTGGTTTTTCATTTCTTTCCTACATGCTTTAGGACCAGATTGTGAAACACCTTTTACTGGATCTCTGTGCAGCTCCTGATACCATCTGGCACAATATATGGCTGCAAGAAAAAGTAATGGTGCCGTTTGCAATTTCCTGGTTTTCGGTATTAATTGGTGACAAAATGTAATCTGATCTTCACCTAAGTCACAAATAAATTTTTTGTTGTTTGTTTGTCGTGATCTGTCATGTTTTTACTAAACACACCAGTGAAACAAAACCACAGTAAGTGTTTTAGTACCTGGTCCACTCCAAATGGCAGCTTTTGTGTCTACGAAGCCATTCTGTAGTAGATTTACTTTGATGGTTAGGGTCATTGCTTCACCTAGCTTCTACTGAGGTTCAGCTTGACAATTTCCTAGCAGTGTTGTCGAGTGCGAAGTTGGTCTTTGGCAAACTTCAGGTGTGCTGTAGTGTTTTGTTTGCAGAGCAATGGCTTCCTCTGTGATGTCCTGCCAAGGAGACCATGCCTGTTCAATGTTTCGCGAATGGTTCACTCATGTACAGAGATGTTAATGTTGCTATGTTAGTGTTATCAATCTTCAGTTCGTTAGCTGTTACTCTACAGTCCTTTTTACCTCATTAAGTATTCTGCGTTGTGTCTTTGGAGTGACCTTGGCTGGATGCAAAGTTCTGTGGAGATTAGCTACAGTACCAAATCATATCCGTTTACAGACAGTATGTCTAACTGTGGACTAATGACTGACTAAATTCTTTGAGATTATTTTGTAGACCTTTCAAGCTGAAGCAAAGCAACAACTCTTGATTGTAGATCTTCTGACATCTCTTTTTTACGAGGCGTGGCCCAAACCAACTGATGCTGCTTGTGAAAAGCACCTTGACAGTGAGGTTTTGTACAAGTTGAGGTAGTTCTAAACCACATCTCCACTCTCACTTGTTTGCAATCCGGGTTGCTAACACCTTGCTCCAGTTGATGTTTAGTAGGATTGCCATTACTTTTTTTCCCACTGTCACTCTGTATGGTTATTGGGTGTGTTTAATAAAGACATGAAAGATCATGACTGTTTGTGTGTAATCAGCTAAGAAATATTGTATTTGTTGATATTTGTGACTTTGGTGAACATGAGGCAGAGAAGCCTTCAAACTTTAGAGTTATAAGGGAATGATAGCATTTTGCTTTATTTTTGTGTATTATTACCTGCAAAAAATTCAAGGCTATATTTGTATTTGCCTCTCTTGGTTTCTTATCTTAAGACTCCAGGAATCACCAAGAAGTCACAGCAGTGGAAAATAAGTCCCTGCTTCTCTGTATAGCCTGTATCCTGAATGTAAATATGTGTTGTTCAGGCAGTAACAATGATCACACATGTATTTAGATGAGATTGGATTTCACTGTCAGCCAGCCAGTTCACTGCAAATGCATGACGAATAGCATTTGTGCCGAGAATCTCACTTCACATAATACAACTGTGAAGGGAGATTGTTCAGTCCTTCTTGCAAACATTTCCAGACTGTCTCCACACTCTTTTGGATGATCATGGATGTTACACATAACATTATAGTGCACTTTACACTTTTCACTTTTCAACACAGTTTATACTTTATTTACTTTATTTTCCTAGTCATAGATACTGTTCTAAAGTACACCTAAGCTACTCATATGTCATTATAGTGCACCACATTGTGTGTGGTCTGAAGCCTTTCCCAGCATGAATTTGACAGTTGTCAGTCTACCATAGGTGACCACAGTCTGTAAAGAGCATCCAGGTCATGGTTATTCCACATGTGATGTTCAGTGGCAGCTGCACTTGCTTTAAGTTCAGATCAGTTCATAACTGACGATGTCTTTGGCACCAAATTAGCACTTTTCAGCATGATGCAATAAAAAGAGACTTAAAGTTCATGTCAAATTGCACGTGGCATGAGCAGATACTCTAGATACTGTAGTAATGGGAGAAATCTGGGACTTCTTGCTAGATGTCTAGCTTTTGCAGTATTTTTGGGCATTAGTGCCAATTAAATATGATTAGGAGGGTGTAAATGGGTGCACAGATAATGTTTTATGTCCTCCACCATTTGTTAGAAGTTTTGTTTTCTTTGAATAAGAGAGAGGTGTGTTTCCAATTGAGATGTAAGAAGGTATTATGATGGACATCTGCAGGCAGCCATGTCCACCTATGCACACAGTACTTAATTGGTCTCAATATTTGTGAAATTTTTTTCTACTGCTCTTTGGTTACCACAGTGCTGCCATTACATAACAGTTTGGCCAAGTACTATAGAGTGGAGACACACCTTCATAATTTCAGTCCAAGCCACATTCTAAGAGGACCTGTTCACTGCCTAATCATCATGGTGCCATTACTGACAGAATTTTGTTTGTGTGCATTTTTGAGGCAGTGCACCCTCTGTGCCTTCAGCTAAAATCCAAATGACATTTATGTGTGCATAACGAGTGGTTCACACAACGTGGGGGTGGAAGATTTATTATGAAGTTCTATGTTTAGCTCCATATTTGTGACTAAAGACGTATGCATCTTTTACCCTTGTCAGACATGAGATACGTAACATTGCTGCCTCCATCAGTCTGTCTGTTCGACAGCTTTCTGTGAATCAGACATCTTACACCTTTACTTTAGTGTTCCTTATTTTAGCACCAGTTCACTTTATGCACAGACATCAGCAATCTGATGGGGTTTTTACATCATCCTGTGTGTTTAACTAAAAACATTAATAACTGTCTGATGCAATGCTTTTTCAGCTCAATAAAGTAATTGATTCACACAGGCCGCAGAGTTTTAATTTTCAAAATGAGTGCAGCATTGAATTTTGTAAAATTTTGCATGTGACATAATCTGACTGACATATTCTCAGTCAGTCCTAATAGATAGATTGGCTTATGTTAACTGGAGCTGGTCATCCTAGATCTTCCTCTGATCTTTTCAGTTTGTTACAGTCTGCTCCTGGATAATAATGTTCATCTTTTTCCATCAACAATGTGAGTTTTCTCTGATGGTGACTTTAAAAGTAAACCTTCTTTTGATTACTACACAGCAGACACCTGTGGAGGCTGACTGCCTTTTCTTGTAGCTTGTATGTTTCACCGTTATCTTGAAATAGTTCTACTGATGTTTTCTCCCAGCCTTCCTGACCTCACTTGATAAGGCCAAAAGTTAGTTTTTTTTGTTTTTTTTACATGATAACCCTGCGGCCCACCTGTCAGTGTGACTGAATGCTGTTCAAACTTTTAGTGAATGTTACTAGGTGTAACCTAGTAAGATATTGTTGCAACCTTTATGTGACCTGGGTGACCAGGGTGCTCATTCGGACATGAAGCCCACGTGTTCAGATGCAGTAACACTGAAAAGGAAGGAATGTCTGAAAGGGGCTTTTGTGTGTAAGTGTGTGAATTATTGAAGCACTGAAATTGGAAAAAGACATTTGTCAAATTGAGTCGTCACTTGTATTAAAAGCACTTTCAGAAAGCCCACTGTTGCAGGATCCAATGTTCAGTGGTGCTTGAGATTTTATGAACTTCTTTTTAGAACTTGTTTTTTGCTCTTCTTCTTTCTTCTGCTGCTGTAACACTGACATTTTCCCAGCGTGGGATGAATAAAGACATAACAATGGCATAAGAAGAATAATAATATATCTAATATCAGTGTTTATTAGTCTACCATTAGGGGGAACACTGGAAAACAAGAGATGCAATGAAGATTCTACATGAAAATGTCAAGGTATCCAACTAAAGTTCAAGAAGATGGATCATGCAGCACAAACGACAACCCTGAACACAGAAGCTGTTCTACTAGAGAATGGTCGGTGCAGAGGAAACCAAGTCACAGGACTGAGTTTAATCCTGTAGCATTGCTGTTATAAAACCTGAAGCAAGCAGTTCATGCAAAGAAGCCAAAATTTCACATTCTTTTGCCACACACAAATATGTAAGAGGGGATAATTTCCCACAATAAATAAATCCATATGTGTATTTTGTCTGATTACCAGACAAAATAACACGTTACCATTTGTTTAGTTTTAGGATTCATGTGAAAATGTTATTCTGTTTTGAGACATAAAATCCTAAAGGGTTCATCAGTTTGAAGCACACCACTTTAGGTGGAAACACACTAAAACCTAAATGTCTGCTCTCCAGCCACATTTAGTCAGGGTACATTAATTTGTGATACTGTGAGTGTGTGCTTGTGCTACAGTTTTCACTCTGTGCCATTGCTGTGTATTCATTCGGTAGTGTTGAACAGCCACTTACAAAAGCTCCATTGTGTAGGTGACTGTGCTGAGCTGGCTTCCAAAAGTTTGGTTAGTTCAGGCAGACGTTTGTGGGAGGATGGGTAGCTGTGCGGTGGGGGTGGTAGTGCATGGGGCAGAGTGTAGAGTGAGACAGGTTGTGGTAGTGAATAAGCTCCAGTGTGTGTGGCTGGACCTTAAGCTACTGAGAAGTCGTCAAAATGGTCTCCACTGTCGCCGCACACCTTTTATTCTTCTTCGTCAGTGGTGAGTTCATTCAGAAATCTAGAAAATTGTCTGTCAAAACTCTTTTGAGGAATTTACTTCTTACTGCCATCTATAAATATTTTTTTGCAACTTATATAATTTTAGATATTTCGCTGTTTTACTCTGGATGTCGCTTCTGGTGCTAAGCAGGAATCTCCACAAAATGTGCCAGGACTTTATGTAGTATTTTATAGTTTCGTTTCCACTTGAAACTAAGCTTTTGTGCCAAAGCGTTCATGAAGTTTTCTCTCATCACATAATTGTTCTGTGGTGTTTTACGACTAGTCCTGAGAGCATTTATCTGCTACTTGTTCAGTGTAATCGGCATAAAAATGTAGTTTATCACAGTTGCCTAATTGCTTGATCATTTGGGCGTAAAATATGTCCACTGTTGAGATGAAGTGCTATCTTGCTGTTGAGGAAAGATGTAAAATATAACTAAAAGTGAAAGTTTGCATCCCGAATGCATCCGGCACCCACAGTCAACACTTTGACTCATCTGCTAACGGAAAGTCCTCAAATTGTTGTGAAGGTTGGCTCTATATAGCTTAAAAATGTCAGAGTGAAAAGTGGTCATTGCACATTAAGTTTTTATCCACATTTAGAGCAGATTTTAACCACGTTTCCAGATAACTGGTAAAAGAAAATTACTTCCACTACCATTATGTGAATATTACTGGTTGTCCTAAATGAATATTTCTTTGTTACTTCTAAGTCAATGTGGAAAGTTGTATGTGTAAGTGTGAATGCTATAGACCATGGTACTCAAAACAACATTCAGTCTAGGTGTGTGTGACATAAGCTGGGTATCTGTCTTGCTAAAGTGGTGTATGGATTCAGCTTTTTTTTTTCTTTTTACCAGAGTTGGATCTTTGTGAATGTCCTTTCCTGTTCCCACAACACCTCTGTTTCTATTGGACCATTTTTCCCTGAGGTCACAGGTCACTGGTGTCCAGGCAACACACTAGGTAGCAGTGAGGGGTTTTAGGGGAAAAAGCTGTTGACGTGGAGATTAACTATTGTAGTAACTTTTCTTAATTTTACACTCTACTTTTTCTATTAGCAGTTCTTGTCTGTTGCTATAAATTATTCCTTGTAAGTACTCCTTATCTGTTCATTTAGCATTTTTAAATAATTTACTTTATCTGACTGTATGAGATTAATATAGATTTTTTTATAGTAGGAGTATGGGTGACTGTGTTGGTCTGTTAGCTGTTCACCAAGTAGGTTTAAGCTGAAATACCTCAGCTATTTGATGGTTTGCTATGAAACTGTGTACAGACATTCATGATCCCCTGATCAAGTTAATTTGGTAGTTTCTGACATTTTAATGCCTTTGCAGCTGGAGACAGCCATAGCTGGAGGCATTATGATTTCCGAATAGGTCCACTCGACCTATTCTTGTGAACATGATGACTCAGGAAAATTTGTCACCCACTTGCACACAGGGATTAATGCTGATGTTTCCTTCAGTGCTCCCTTCATGCAGATATGCTGTGATGGAGTTGAGTGACAGCTGGTTACATAAATTAGCAGGAAAATCCAAAAAACAACTTGCAAAAAAGAATAACAAACATTGTTGGTGTGTCTGTCTCTTTTACATTTGATTTTATTTGTGCCCTTTTTTCTTTCTCCTTTTCCACAGTGAACCTGATCCCCATTACTCCCATAGCAGAGGAGCAGATATTCCAAACTGCAGATGAAGATGCTGTGGTGGCTCTGGGAAAGAGCAGAAAGAGAGTGTTACCAGTGCCACACACCCAGGAACCTAACCCCATATCTGAGGCGTATGGTTATTGCAACACTCCGAACCGCACGGAACAGGCCTGGGAGGGTGAGGCCCTCATAGTGAAACTCTATCAAGTCTGATTGACTCATAACTAGATGCCTTTGTTACACCCATGAAACAAGCTGATTTGATTGACAGCATATAAATACTTAATATAGTAATACTGTCAGATTTAGTGCGCCAGGAATCAAGGAATGAGTTAATTGTATGAACAGCTTTTCCACTAGCTTGCATCATTCTCCTGTCTTTGTAATTTAATGGCACACACGTATTCACAGCAAGAAGCCATACTACAACATTGTGCAAACTTGTTAGATTTTTCTCTTGGTTTTCCTCTGGCTGCTGCTGTGGTGGCATGGCCACAAGGTTTGTTAAATTTACATTTGCTTTTGCAAGATCCAGTGTATACAAACTTTCCCAGCCTTGTTTGGTCTCCTGAGCTGAGTTTTTGTGAGAGTGAAGCAAAACGGTAAAATTAGGATTACGAAACCAAAACTATGAGCTCAAAGGCATTAAGAAGGTCTGTCGACCTGAAATGAACTGCAATTTAGTGTAATTATCTGTGGTTTCATCATTATGAGTGACACATTACACATTTGATGCAGGTTGAGATAAGAGTGTAAAATCTTTGTATAACAGAAAATATGTACTGGGATTAGTTACATATAAGCAAACATTGCTACTGATAAAGTGGCACTGATGGTTACTGAACATTAAATCGGTGAAGCAGATGATTCCACACACACAGTGATAACACTGCCACTTGTGGATAACGATGACTCTGGCTCATGCCTTTTATGAAAGAGAGAAATGTCTTTTCCCTCACCTGGAATAATGTTTGACAGAATCTTATCATTTTCTGTCATGTAGTGTATTAAAGATTGTTCCTATAACCTGTGATCACTCAACATTGTCTAATGGGCAACTATAACATGTTTCCCTGATATTCACTCAATATGCTGCTGGGCAGTCAGTCCTAAATTTGTGTCAGTGTATATTTATTTATTTATTGTATTCCAGGTTTTCTGCTGAGGTGAAGTTGATAATATGTACTGTCAGTAGTGTGGGATTTTATATGAACGCTGATGAGTCTCTTCTGACAGGTCACAGTCCTGCTGACTACAAGCTGCTGTCTGTCCAGGTGATGATTCGACATGGGGACCGCTACCCACTCTACTCTATCCCTAAGACCAAACGACCTGCAATTGACTGCACCCTGTCCGTCAGAAAGTATGTATACATTTCTAACAAAACAGTGATTAAGGTACTATATATAGAATTTTAAGCATTAATATGTCATTGCCAAATTAGCTTTAGTTTCCCGGTAATTGATTTTTTTCCCGTGGTCAGTCTGGTATTTTGAAGATGATTAAGACAAAACTGAAGTGGCAGTGGTATTACTGAATAATAGGAAATAAAACTACAACAAACAACAAACTACATTTACATATGTACTACATACAGTAGAATCCATGACAATTTGTTACAGACCACACAAAGCAGAAAAACTAAAGACAAGGAGTGGAATGGAGGGGATTAAAACAAGCCTAAAAAAAGCATGCTTGCAGTTTTAATTAAACCAGGTCAGAGAAAAGGAGTCCAAATGCCACCAGGATTTAACATGGGTTCCCAAGCACAGTCTCAGCCACTGCTATCTGAAGCCTAACAAGGATATCTGCTGGAAAGTGGGAGAATGTGAGACACCAATTACTGCAACAGCTTAGGATATTCGCCTACAAAATCTGCTGCATTGTTAGCAGCTCTTAGAAATTGAGTTCATTGTGTAAAAGAGAAAACTGTTCTACAGTTTTCTTTTTGTGGTATTTGTTGGGCTTACACATAATAGTAATTAATGTGTGTGACATTTAATAAATCAGAATATTTATCAGATCCACTTTCGCAATCCCTTTCACTGTGTTATTGCATGTGTTAATCAGAGCGGGTGGGTTTGGGTTTGACTCATCTGTTTCGCTGTGCTTTGGTGCAGATGGATTCACACACATAAACACAAACATATTTGCATGTGCGTGTGGTCTGTTGAGGCAGAGTTGTTGACAATATTATCTCACTTGAGCAGCTCTGGATAAGCACAAGTGTTTCTGCAGCAGAATCTCCCTACAGAAATGGTGGTGGAAATTACACACACGCTCAAATTAATATTGTTATCTTCTTTAATTCATTTTGCACTCTCTCTGTATCTTTTCAACTCAGGCTCCACTTGGCTATTAACACTTAGTCTGTCCTCACATTGGCTCTGGCTCTCTTTCAAGTGGGTTAGATGAAAGTTCCTTAGAGAAAGTTATTAGAGGCCAGTATGTCTTAGATCTCAATAAGTCTGAAATCAGCACTTTTACACTCTGTCTGTGCGATAACTTATATTTATGCAAACTCCACATGTGCTGGGGTTTATCCTACACACATCCTATAAGAACATATTGTACAGTTTTTGAATGTAGAAAATTTTCTTTACTCTCATGGCTTTGATATGTGCACCCACATCCCCTTGGATAATTTTATGTAGACCATATGGCCAACAAATTCCCTGTGACCAATCTCTTTTTTTGACCTGAGCCAAATTACTTAATTTTGCATGAGGCTTTCACTGCAGCCGTATCAGCTTTGCACATCTGGACAGAGCAGGCTCATTGTAATCCCTAAGAGCTGGCAGAGTGTACACACAGCTGCATTTCAGATTGCTATGATGGAGTTGATCTGCCATGTACATTTGATTATTAGATATTTTTGATACCCTTGATCTTTGAACTTGAGTGGTGAAAAGGCTATCCTGCATACAAGCCTCTTAGGATGGAGGTTGGGATGCTTTCACAATTGATTATATTGGAATTTTTTTTGTATGTGTGAAGAGTGAGAGAGAGAGAGAGAGAGAGAGAGAGAACAAAATATAAATAGGACATGTGTCATTACCTCCTTTGCACTAAGGGCCATTCTGTGGCTAGCAGGTGTAGGTTCCAAATGTGTAGTGTAATATGATTTTGGCTCATAGTGTTAGGTTGCCATTACTGTATGAAACCAGTCACATCAAAAGCCAAATCTAACACACAAAGTCGCAGTGACACAGATAATAGCTATTGTTTCATTACGAGACTGCAAGACCTTAATCCTCTGGCCACATCAATGACAAAAAGAACATTCGGCATCCATCTAACATCCTGTTTTATAATGAGGAAACACAAAGCAGAGAGGGCAGCCAACCAATCATTTAGGGAGCTTTAAGCAATAACAAGATTAAGAGCCACAGGCAGGCACAGCGATGCTTTGAAGTAAATGTTCAGTTTAGGATGATATCATACTGATGTTTACTATGTTCATTATCTTGGTTTGCAGCTATAATAAGCCATTATTATAGCTATGTAAGGCCGTGTTTAGCTGTCAGTACTTTGGTAGCTTCTACCCGAATCTATGTGGTGTGGATCTTAGTTCAACTCCTGTGGCCTGATCAACTCTATATGGACATATTCTATTAGAAGACATACTTATTTCTGTTCATTTTTGTCAGCAAATCAGGAAGAATGAGTGGTAGTAACTAGAGTGAGTTGAAAATGGCTGCAGGCATGAGGTATGTTTGCAACATTAATTGTTACTGGGAACTGTAATTATTGTCATCCATAGTTATGGTACTAAAGTAGTTGAAACCAATTGTACCCAAATAATCTTTGTACCTGAAGTTGCAAGGAAACTACTACCACATGGTTGTAAATTTTTGTTTTATGGGAATTATGATTCCAAATCTTTATTTGTAATACAACAGGAGGTTCCTACTTTGGGAAAATCAACCATTTCACTGTGCACAATTCTGTACTATGAGGAAGAATTTAAAATGTTTTAACTTTAATTTTGTCCAGTGTGCATATAACATAAAACATATCGGGTCACAGTTCTGTCTCAAAACAAATCTTATTATTTGTCATGAATCCACATCTTTTACATTTTACATCCATACACTGTGGGGATGGGGTTAAATTAATTAAATTCCACTGTCTCTCCCCCAAAATGTTATTTTCATTCATTATGGTCCAGCTTAAAAACAGAATGCTTAATATAAACAGCAGAAAGGAGACAGTCAATTATAAAGATTCTGTACTGTAATAATAATGTAGGTAGCTCTGTTTTAATTTAGAACTTGGTGTAATTACAGGGATCTGAACTAGTGTATGCCTCGGCCTGGATCCTTACAAAGAGCTGAGGTGTGTGTGCGTGCATGCTTGTGCGCGCTGGCTGGCACCAGCTTGCCGACCCACTGTCTCTGTCTGCGGTTAACTGAGCTCTCTTAAGCAGGGAACATCTCTTCTCCCTTTCCTCTTATTATTCAATCAATACAAAATCGTCAAGATGTCAAGATTTGTGTCTTCCTTCATCAATCATCCCATTTACTTACTAGTGTAGACCACATCATCTCATTTCCTTTTGTGTTTATTCCTCTGCATCATTTATCCTACCTCCTTTTCCTCCCTATTCCATCCCTTCCTCTCTCCTTCCTCTAATCTCTTTCCCTGTCCTATACTGTGATAATAATCCTGCTTAATGTAATTGGGCTTTAATCGTTGGTTAGTAACAATCAGCCTAATAGACAGCCTGGCTGCCTCTTTGTCCACGCTAGCATCCCAATCCGCTGACATCTATTCTCCCAGCGTAGCCAATTAAATCTAGATTGTCCCAAAAATTCCCCTCAGCAAACTGATCTGCTGATGGCAAAGCGGGGAAGAGCACTTGTGATGACAAGATCTCATTTATTTCAGCAAACCCAAGTGTTCATGTGCATTTTGTGCAAATATTACGTAACTGCATTTTATACAAGGAGATGTGTGGTAAGATGGTGACGACAACTGCCGATGCAGCGTGACAACAAAAGAAAGTAATGCCCTTAAAAATAAAACATTTAGGCAAGTATTTTCTAATGACATCTGAAATTAGAATAGTACTTAGTTTGACAGGAAAAAAGATGTAGTACAAACTGTAGTCATGTGATTGTCCTTCATATTGGTGGCCGTAGATGCCAGATTGTGTTTACTCTGTTCAGTCAGTTACAACAGTCACCAGAATGATTTAAAGGTAGCGACAGAAGGTCGTTGTTTTTATGGCGTGTTCCTGAAACCGTCCATGATCACTATGGAAACTGTGTGTGTGTGAGAGAGAGAAAAAGAGAGTATGTGTGCACTCCTTTAATCTGAGCGAGCTGAGCTTTAACCCCCCAGATTTGTTATATTAAAGTGTAATCTTCAGTCATCTCTAATCTATTAGATGACCAACTGCTCCTCTCGCTGCCCTCATCCCTGTCATTGTTAGTGCGTGTGTGTTTATACATCTGTGTGCGTGTGCGTGTGTGTGTGTGTGTGTGTGTGTGTGTGTGTGTGTCCCAAGGCAACACATTCTTTCATCTTTTTATATCTCCATCTCCCATATTCCCACCCACACATATATTGAACAGCCCTGGAAAGTTGTATTAGAGAGACACCTGGTGGTGGATGCAGGGAGTGGACACAAATAGTTGGATACTCAACATGTAGAAATGCAGCTGCATTTGGAATATTCAGGTCAGGTCAGGTTGGAGAGCATGCACTGGCACAGCGCATTGCTGCACCCACCACATGATGAAACAGCTCAGGATCCTGATTGGCAACCCCCCAGGCTGACACACGGTCCAGCCTCACTTTCCAGAAATTACTAATATCTGTCTGCTGCAGCCAGGTGTTACATGGAATATTAAAGATTGTTATTCAACTATCTGAATATTCAAAATGTATTTAAGAAATTAATATTTTAACTTATTATTAGACTATGCAAGAAAGATTTTGCTTTTAATTGTTAGAATCTACAAAGTTTAGATGTCACATTTTGCAGGCAGTAACTTAAAATAACAGCTATAATGCAATGTTTTATAGGACACAAACCTAAAAATATTTGTTTGCACTTCAGTATGCTCCTCAATATGTAAATTGTTGCCAAGAGGTCAGACAAATATTTAGATATTTAAATTAGCAGTGAGACAGTTGGTATAAATGGCATGCAGTTCTTGCTTTGGTCCCAAAAGGAAACTAAAGTGTCATGTGTGGAATCATGTGACTGTATCTAATGTGCCTTAAAATGTTTGAAAAAACAAACATTGTTTTGAGTTTTTTGTTTTGAGGTAGATTTTGCTGTAGCTGTCAAAATGAAACTGTATCCATCATGTCATTAAAAACCTTGGAATATACTGAATTTTTCTACTGGTTATAGCTGCAGTAACAAACATCGTAATTTTACCTGATGAAGCTATGGAGTTATCTGAAAATAATACACACTCTACAACATGCTAATCTTGTTCTTTACCACTGTCAGGACACCTTCCCACCCACTTATGAACTCCTTCATCAGTCACATGGGCCAGGGAGGGCGTGGCCACTGGGAGCCACCACTGGCCACCGTTCCCCGTCTGCCTAACCACAGTGCCTGTGAGATGGGAGAACTCACGCAGACAGGTAGGCAAGGAACCAGACGGTTTTATTTTGACCTCATCAACCAAAATTAAACTTTCATAGATCAATATAACATGCTCAATTTCATGTACAATCAAGTTTTTCTTAAGTTTGTTTTTGTTGATTGACCAGTATAGTATTGATAGAGTCTACAGAACAATCTTTATATCAGTCCAGTAATTTTAAAGTTAATGTCTTATCTGTCTTATCTCATTTGTTCTTTACACCCATTGTTAACAAAGATCAAACAAACCATCTTGTCTCTGTCTTTTCCAGGTGTGGTGCAGCACTTGTACAATGGCCAAGTTCTTCATCAAGCCTACAAGCATCACAATCTTCTTCCCTTAGATTGGTCACCACGCCAGGTTTGGGTGGAGACCACAGGTAAGAGCCGGACTCTCCAGAGTGGACTGTCCTTCGTCTACGGCTTCCTGCCAGATTTTGATTGGACAAAGTTGACTGTGCGTCACCAGTGGAGCACGTTGTTCTGTGGCTCGGCCTGTGACTGTCCCGCTAGGAATAAATATCTGGAGGAGGAACAGAGGAGGCAGTATCGGCTCCGAGTGGCTGACAGTGAGCTGGAGAGGACTTATGCAGACATGGCACACACTTTAGGTCTGCTCACCCGGCAGCTCAGAGCTGCAAACCCTATAGACTCCCTGCTCTGCCATCTGTGCCATGGTCTTTCTTTTCCATGTGTTCCCACAGGAGAGAGTGGCACGGGTGGATGCCTCACCATGGCACAGTTTGCTGTGATTCGTCGGCAACAGCTGGATGATGAGGTGGATCGGAGAAGAGTAGGGCTGTATCATAAATACGCCATCCTGGCTATGTACCCCTACCTCAACCGAACTGCATTTAAGATGGAGCGTGTTGCTAAGGGTTGCAGGCGGCCTCGAGCTGGGGGTGAGGAGGTCTTCACCCTTTCTTCAGCCCATGATGTTACCATGGCCCCACTGCTGAGTGCCCTGGGACTGGAGGAGGCTAGGTTCCCACGTTTTGCAGCAAGAATAGTCTTTGAACTGTGGAAGAGTCCACCAACAACGGAAGGGCAGTCAAAGAAGAAAACCAGCAAAGGTGATAATTCAAAAACAAAAAATGGGGATCTGTTCATTAGGGTGCTATACAATGGTGAGGATGTGACATTTCACACCAGCTTCTGTCGCTCCCATGACCGCCATGCAAGCCAGCCACTCTGTCCACTGAAGAACTTCTTGTCTTTTGTCAGAAGAGATATGTTCAGTGTTGTCAATGCTACTTCCTACCAGGAGGCCTGCTACAACCGCCCTGGTTGACAGATGGACAGATAGAGAGGAGGATTAATGAGGAAGGACACGGAATTGGAAGATGGCAGATGGTTTTTAGTTGTTTTCAACTTTTGAACATGGTGCACTTTAATGCTGCTCATAGTGTCTTACATTTCCACATTTTTACACATGTAGCCCCTTCCTGAGCACACAGTCAGTGGCAAACACACACAGCACTGTACATATCTTGATCAGAGGTGTTAAGTTTCCTTACCTTAAGTAACCTTTCTACAAATGTATTCAAAATTCTGTTTTTGCATATTGTGTTGTTTTTTTTAATTGTATCTGTAAGAGATAGATAATTCAAGGAAAATTTTATGGCACTTTATTCCTACATTCCATACCACCATGTAATTGTAAAATTCCAGTATTTCCATTTTTGGGAGTAAAAAGGGGAATATCAAAACAAAGTACAATGCTGTTTTAATCATTCTTGGGGAACATTTAATGTTTCAGTGAAAATACATTTGGGCTATTTTGAGCCACATTTTGTAGTGTGGATTACTCACTTGTCACTTAGCATTTCTTTGAGTTTTAACATTTATTAATTGCAGTAGCTGTTTAACAAAAAGGGCTATTTCTTCTTATGGATGGATATGGATTTATTTTTTCTTTGCTTTATTAAAATTGACTGCGGTACTTTAAAAGTGACTAGTGGTAGGTGTTTTCTTATTTTTATCTTAATCTTTATTTCAGTACATCTGTATTTCTGTCAAATTGTCATAAACTGATTACATTAATTTTAGTTTTTTTTTTTTCTTCTTCAAGGATTGATTACTTAAAGTGGTGTGTGTGTGTGTGTGTGTGTGTGTGTGTGTGTGTGTGTGTGTGTGTGTGTGTGTGTGTGTGTGTGTGTG
>JAUYWH010000005.1:8229480-8242553 GCA_034779795.1 Ctenopoma multispine | reverse complement strand
CTCTCTCTCTCTCTCTCTCTCTCTCTCTCTCTCTCTCTCTCTCTCTCTCTCTCTCTCTCTCTGTCTCTCTCTCTCTCAGAACATAAACACGTAATAGCCATAGCATCTCTCATCGACATTTAATGCCTTAGCGACGGGTGTTAACATGCCACAAGCCGTGCTAATGCACTGTGGCAGGCATGGTTTTAAGTGCCACCATTAACATACATATGGTGACATTGCGAGAGACATACATAAACATAGCGTTACATCCAAAATGTGTGAAAACTAAGCTGGAACCAGACTTAAATGACTGTATGCTTTATTAACAGATTATATATGTATTCTTTAATGCACATTATATCTACTTCCTCCAGATGCTTACATTTCCTGTTTAATTCTATTTTATTTCCTCATGTCTTTCGTGTCTATTTGATTCCACAGTTAACAGGTGGGAAGGACTAGTTTCACAGCTTTGGGTCACAGATTTTCTTCTACAGAGATTAGACACAAATGTACAAACATAACCTCAACACTCCCTTTATCTATGTCCCAGAAGGCTAAGTAACTCATGACATCGTGCGTGGGTTTAAAGATGTGCGACTGTTCAGCCAGGATCAAAAGACTGATTATTGTGAAGGGAGGATAGTAGTAGGGTGTCAAGGCCCAACCACTTCATGTGTCTGAAAATGTTCAA
Source organism: Ctenopoma multispine (assembly GCA_034779795.1). Taxonomy (NCBI): domain Eukaryota; kingdom Metazoa; phylum Chordata; class Actinopteri; order Anabantiformes; family Anabantidae; genus Ctenopoma; species Ctenopoma multispine. The sequence continues at coordinate 8,241,877 of JAUYWH010000005.1, read as the reverse complement.
GCATTAGTGATTACCCAACCTTGTCAAGGCATGATGGAATCTATAACCGATATGTAGACCTCGATTTAGTTTTGCATTAAAAACCAAGACTGTTATTGTGGCCTAATATGTGAAGTGCAATTTTAGATTTTAAGCAACCTATACTGTTCTCGCCCACTGTTTTTGTTTCTCTCATCTTCTCCCACTCATATTCTCTCCTGCCTCCTTGTCTTTGTTGACCTTGCTGAATTTCTCCTCCTTCTCTGATCCAGTCTCTTCTATAATCTTGCAGTTTCTTTCTCCATCGATCGTCCCTCTCTTTCAATTTCTTTCTCTCTTTGTCCCACTTTTGCTATAACTGCATTTGCTGACAGTTTTTCATCACTGTATTTACACAGTTAACATTTCTTGTTTTTTCTCATTCGTCAGCCTTATTTCTGTCTGTCCAACACCTCTTTCCTCGACTATTCCTCCCTTCGTCCCAATCATCAGGTCTTATTGGTTGAATGACTTCATGAAGGGATATAGCTGACCATGCCGCTCTGATTCCAATCTGCCTTCATGAACTTTTGCTGAATTGAGGCATGAAAACACTGATTATTTCTCCCAGGATTCATGAATGTTTGAAATGTTTTGTTATTGATTTTCTCCCTCTGTTGTAATTTGTGTGTGCTCCTGCTTGCACTACTGAAAATGTCCATGCTACTAAGACATAATCTGGTATGGATGCAAAAACCTGCACATAAAAAAACCCCAAAAACATATCAATTTATGAATTCTGCCATCAATGTATATTTATAGACTTGCTTTCAATGCCACGTTTTATGTTTTCCAAGTGTTTTTGTGGAACAAAATGTTTAGATATGATATATAGGAGTAAAAATGATGAAAATTAACTACTTTAAAATTTTCTTGCTATTTAAAATAACACCACCTCCTGAGCAGTCAACCTTCCTGAGCACAACAATCTATGTATGACAATAATAATCTACGTCTACAATCCCTCTCAGCCACTGCGCTCTGCCATTAAATCGTGTCTGGTTGTCCCAAGAAGAACGCGAGACAAAACTCTTGTGCAACTTTTTATGTGCTTTTATGCACACTGCAGCAAAACAAACAAAACAATCTTTCTCCTTTCTGTGACATTTCTTCCCATAGCACTTTGGTTCAAATATTCTTTCCTTGATTTAGATTTGTTGCTTTCTTTGCACCTCGCTTGTAAGTTGTTTGGATAGAAATGTCATTGCATTCCTGTAAAGTGTCTACTTGAAACTTGAAGATATTTTAGTCAAGGTCATTTCTGTTCTGGCAGTTTTGATTCTGACATTGGTTATTATATAAATACTGTTTTCACAAAGACCCCATAATCGATCAATGACATTAAACTGAAGCCACTAAAAACCTAATATTTTTTTAAGTTCATTGTACGTGCATTATGTAATTGCCTCTCTATGTAGTAATTTTTAATGTTATTGGCTACCTTGTCTGTATGTTTGACTACTTGACACATTTCACAGACAGCGGTCATGTAGACTGATTTGTTAACTTTCCACAGCCTCGCTCTGTTCTCCGGAGACTTGCTTTTTAGAAAGTTGGAGGCAGTAATTATAAGTTTTACCTCCTCTGTAACAAAGTTGCAGGTCTAGTTGGTCCAGTCATCTCTGATGGAGACATTAAAGAGGAGGAGGAGGAGGAGGAGGAGGAGGAGAAAAGCTTGATCTCAGCATACAGGAGAAATAGATGACTAACCAAATAGGAGGGCCCAGCCAGCCATGACCACAATCAATGGGCTTTCTCTAAGTGTATTCGATTTAGACTCACACTCCTCTCCACTGCAATCTCTTTCTCTATCTCTCTCTCTCTCTGTATATTTTTATACTCATTTCCCCTTTTCCTCTTCATCATTTCTCTCCGATTCGTGTTACTGTTTATTCCATCCTTTCTCTTCCGCCTTCTTTCTCTTTACCTGCCTCTTTACCTGCCTCTTCACCATCCACACATATTCTCAGCTCTTTATCCTTCCCTTACTTTTTTTTAAACTCCTGTCATGTTCTCCCTTCTTCTCCATGGCACAAATTCAGTTTTTTTTCTTCCTTCACTCCACTGTGTTGCATTTAATTATTTTTTCTGCCTTCTTCTATCCTTTGTTTTTCTCTTTGCTCTTCCCCTTTTTATTTTCCTCTGTCTGTGATTATAGATCTTTTTCTCACCCTGTCTAGTATTCTTCCGCTCTTTTCTCTTTTTCTCTCCATTCATTCATTCCCCCTTCTCCTTTCTTTGCCCTCCCTATACATCTCGTTCATTCGTCTCACCTCCTCAGCAAACCCCTGTCAACTCCTGAGCTGATATTGATTGAGTTCTCACATCTTCATTCAGATTTTGCTGTTCACGTTGTTAGATGCTGCCCCAGGGCAGTGATCCAGTGGGGCTCTTGAGAGAAGCACTCTTAGGTTACATGTCAACTCTTACCATGTTTCACTTTCAGCAGACTTACTTTTGCTCATCTGCTCATTCCAGCCTGCTGTAAGTGTGCTTCAAGGATGTTTCTACCTCACCCTCCATCCAGGGGTTTACTGTCACGAAGATGCGTCACAGGCAAACTGGGGTTGAAGACTTAGTTTAGGTTTTTGTGTAAGTGTGTGCTAAAGGAGCTTTGCATTCATTGTGAACTTCAAGTTCAGGTTCAGCAAGTCAGAGTTTTTTTTTCCTTCCACTCCTCTGTTTTACCTCAGGACTTGATCTTTTGACCTGAGAAATTTGTATTTTGTGGACAAGGGTAAAATACTAATTTAAAAGAGGAAGGTTGTCAGGAACATGCATTGACTCTAAAATAGTATTGTCTGTGACATTAGATTAATCACTGATTTCTTACATTCTAGAGGTCTAAACAGGTTACTCTGCTCTGAGGCAACAGTAGCACTGCTTTTAAAGAGAGGGTTTGGGTCTCTGTGTCAAAGCTGTATGTTTAATATCTGAGAGGATCCAAAGGGATCCCAGCATAAACAGTATCAGTTGTGATTATCTTGTGCATCATAATCGTCATGGGAGAAAATATGATGGGGAAATCGGTAGGCTATTTGGAAAAGACCCATATGCTTTAACAGAGTTGCAGCATGCCTAATATAGCAACAGAATGAATTGTATTTCTGCTCAGTTTTCAGTATGACGTCTACATACTTACTAAGCACTTAACAGCAGGGAGGATAACAACACTCAACTTGTCTTAACACTATATCCAAATATAACTCTGTTACCACTGTTTTGGTGAATTCCCTTGGCCCCTTGCACCTTGTGTTTTCCGCCATGAGCTTTTATACCCTTTCAGACGATTAGTCACAACTTTGCTTAAATATGTCAGTTTGTAGCAGAGAGATGCAAAGCAGAAGCAAGGGGGAGAGTCAGCCGTGTGGGAGTTAAACACTGAAAGTAGGGACCCCCATGACCAGAAGAGAGACACTGATAACCCACTGATAACCCACATATAAGAACATACACACATCCCCAGTGCTATCACATGTATATGTAAACATGGTTGCATTAAGACATTTATACACATACAAAAGTTCTGTTTGAATGATGAATAGATGACATTTTCCCACATAAAAATATCAATGCTCTGTTCATCACTTTCTTCCTGTAAGATTATTCAATTTCAGCCGCTGGCTCAGGACATTACACAGGCCCTGTATTTGAGATGCGTGTTTGATATGTACAACTCTCTTGGGCAGCTGCCGTCTTCCTTCATATATCCTATAACCACAAGATGATATACTGTTATAATATTGTATTTTAATTTGGAAATAGATAATTATAATGGCCTGGTTTGAAACCAGGAGAGTATAGTGTAAACAAAATGTTGCGAGTACACATCGACTTTGACTATTTCTCAAGTCAGTCCTTTATTTGTGTTCTTTGTTTTAGACAATACATCATTATCAAAAATACAAGCAATAATTAAACTCATCTCATAAATGAAAAAGAAACACAAATGTCATGCTGGACCAATTGCACAGTAAAACTTTAATGGTGGAATGTAGAAAGGTCAAGTACAAGAAATAGGTAGTTGTAGGGTCTGCTGAGACCATTTCATCGAACAAGAAAGACATGTAGGAAACACTGGTTCTTTGTACTTCTAACAACTAAAAATAGTCAAATATAAAATTTATCACATTTTCCATCTACACTTGTTGGTGTCGGCCTTCAAAAGACTCTTGCATGTCTACATATTGCCAGGCGTGCGTATGTATATGTGCATATGAATGTTTATGTTAAATACCCTCCACCCTTCAACCCTCTATTGCTGTGGGGAGTGCAGAGGAGTTGGGAGGGCTGGTTCAGTTCTCCAGCAGACACCCTGTTTATTTACCCTGACATTCCTCCACTGCTCTCTGAACAGGAGAGCTAGTAACTCTGCCTAGTCTCATCCTGAATCCCGTCTACCCTGTCGCTACCAATGACATTTGAAGTGTGTGTGTTGGGAGAGGGTGCTTACTTGATGTATGGAGGAACATATGCACATGTGTAGAAATAGTCTTTTTATGTGACTTAATGTCTGACAAGTTATCATTACCATCGTCAAATCTTTGTTAGTGTACATTATGGTCTTTACAAGTATGTCGGAATTTAATGAGCGATTGCAGGAAGCTTGACGACAGATTGGATTTGAAAGGTGCCCTCCTAATGATGAGCTTAACGCTGAAAGAAGAACCAAAGCAGTGGTTTAGCCTGTCTGTCTGTCGCACCACAGTTTATTTACCCTTCACTTCTCATTAGTCCACTGACTATAGTCTGTGCATGCTGGCCATTTCAGATCGCTGAGTAGCCACAGTCTACAGGAGCCTCTAATGAGTCATTGGTGTTTCTGTCGATACTGCTCACATGTATATCTTCATTTCCCTCTGTTTAAGATTTCCTCTAATTGATATTGAGTGCTGACTCGCAGTTTGGTAGCAAGCATTGAACTGCTTGTCACTCAAAATTAGCAGCATTTTACGAGTGCTGATGTGCGCACTCTAACACTTCCTTATGGTGCAGTTGGTGACACAATTTACGATTAATTTTCTTTACCTAGACATTTGGCTGTGGTGGTACATTTTTCTTACCCTTTTGGGTCAACATTCCATTGCTTTTTATCCCTTCTGGAAAGCTCAATTACATATTTCAGCCCCTTGCTGGGTTCATAGCCAGAGTATTGGCTTTCTCATTAGAGAAAGTTCCAACTCTTTTCCTAAAAATCCCACTGTTCGTGCTTATTTATTACTGTTAAATGTGTGTGAAAATGTGTGTGTGGCTCATGCAGGCATGTGATTTTTAAATCCGTCATGTGCTGTAGGTAGGGTACGTGTGTCAGTGCAGCAGTGTGCATGTGTTTCTTTCTCTCCATGACCAGTTGCTTCTGGCCTGTTTCACTCGTTACCCTGTCATAACAAGCACTCTGTCGTTGTATTTCACCATACATGCACACATAGCCAACACACACACTTACACACCAAGCTCCAGCTTACACATTCTGACATTTACTCACCTCATTAAGTGGCAGAAGAAGAGAAGAGGCAGAAATAAGAAGCAAGAGAGGCAAGGCAGTGCAAGGCCCCCAAAAGGGTTTTATGTTTTGTTGTGACGACACAACCAACAAAATTTTCTCTTGCTTTGGAAAAATACAAAGTCTAAAGTGCCAGGTCAAATCTGTCAGCTGGGCCAACGGAGGAGCTTGGACGAGGTAGACAGAGTAAAAGAAAGAAAGCCAGTGTGTATGTCAGGGAAACTCTGTGTATGTGTCCAGTAAAGGAGTAAAGCTCCCACTCAGCTTTTCAAATATACAGGCATGCATGGATGAATACACAGAGAGACATAGTGCATCTTCTCCATGGGTGAAGCTGAAGGCAGACTTGCCCACTTGACCACTCTGCTTGACAGGGACTTGAGTATCGTGTGTGTGTGTGTGTGTGTGTGCGTGTGTGTGCGTGTGTGTGCGTGTGTGTGCGTGTGTGTGCGTGCGTGTGCGTGCGTGTGCGTACTTTTTATATCCTTTTATGGACAAATTTTGTTCATAACCAATACCAATTCAATAATCATTCTTGTGAGAACATGTTAGTCAGTCCACAAAAGTTTAATGAGCACTTTTGGGGTTAAGACTAGGTTTTTAGGTTAGGGTTTTAATTAGGTTTGGTTAGGTTAAGAATAAAATTTAGGGTTAGGCATTGAGTTGTGATGGTTAGGATTAGGATCAGGGGCTAGGGAATGCATTAGGTCAATGAGTTTCCTGAAAAATATAGTAAGACATGACATGTGTGAGTGTGTCTGTATAAAGCCAAGACATATTGTCATTTAACATTGAATGCCTTTTAGCCTAGTAACACTTTTTATAACAACCGTCAGTTCCATCATGCATGGCCCAGGAGACACGAGCAGTCACCAGATCAGAAGCTTTGTCAGCTGCCCTTGTCTGGCCAGGGATGCTCACAATGGGAATCAACTCTGGGCAATGCGATAGCGACCTTGTGTTATTACACTAATGTAGCAAACAGAGGATGGATACCCTGTCTGCAGTGGCTGCCATTCCAGCTGGAAATCACTTCTAAATGCATATCCTGTATTGCTTTTTGTGTTTTTTACCACTTCGGTGGTTCAGAGTTACAGTGTGGTTTTTTAGCACATCCTTAGACATAGAGGCAAATATATTTGTCTTGTGTTTTTTAAGTATATACACCAGTCCACCCCAAGGTCGGTCATTTCAATTTTTTCTTGAGGTCTGTTATACTGATTGGGGTAGACTTAAATAAGACCAAGTATTCCCCAGGTTGGGTACATTTGTAACATTTTAAAGGTTAAGTTCCAGCTGAGGTTGGGCACTGCTATGTAACTTATCCAGGGGTCTGCTGTTGCTAAAACAAGCAACAATGAAGGTAATCATAACTGCTCACGACGGTTATCAAGGACTTCAAGAAATACACGTCTGGATAGAAAAGTAATTGGTGTTGAATAAAACAAGAGTATCGTGAGGCTGTACCTGAGCATAAGCGTGCATTAAGCTAAATGCTAACAAGGCGTGAGGGAAATAGACTAGATGACATATTGATTGGCTATTTTGACAATAAGTTAAAGAATAAAGTCCTGAGAGTGATCCAGAAAGTTAAAGGAAGCCTGATCATCTAAGCATTAAATACTAAGTTAATCAATAATGTAGCTAAAAATAAAACATGAATTTAATATTTCTTTCACAGCTTGTTATAGTACATTTTATCATTCTTCTAAATCCATTCTCATAACCATTGCTACAGAACAGCTAAATATTAATGCAGTTAAAAAACATTAGGTAAAAGATCAAAAACACTGTGTCTATACACATTTATAGGCTAATCCATCATTTAGATGTTAAGATATTCTACCTGATAAGTTAAAAACTTTGATCTCCTGGTAACTCCACATGTAAAGTCAGGAGATCATTAAAATTATGAGGATTTCTCTTCTTTTTTGTCAGATATTTCAGACTAGACAAAAATGTCAAATGAAATTGCGAGTGCTGAGAGCCTCGTTGCTAGCACAACATACACACATGAAGTTATTCAAACAAACTTGCTCAGTTTTATTTAAAACTGAAAGTTATCATGCTCAAAAAAGAAACAAATGCCCTAAATTCAAATTTATTAAATGAGAACTCTTACTGTGGCAGCAGTGTCACTTTCTGTGTTTGACAGGAGCCTGGGTCAGCGCAGGTTGAGGCTGTAGCCCCAGGGCCCAGATGCCAGTGCGAATACGTTACCTGCTTTGCCCTTGGGCTGCGCCGACTTGACAGGCCCGGTGTGAATACAACATATCCTCCCCCCCCATCTGGCCCCAGCTAGATAGATCTATCAAACTCAACCACAGTTTGGACTCGGCAGCATCAGTAACAGACGTTTCATACTTCATCACTGTCAGTCAGAGCAGCTTCGATGGATGAAGAGCTAAATTGCTGTGATTAAATGAACTGTTACATCGTTAGGAGTGACTAGTATATGAACAAGTTGATAAGAGCCAGTAATTGCAGCCTGTTCCACACACGAGAAAACACGTAGTAAATAAATAAAATAAAAATAAAACATAAACAGAGTAGACTAATATTGACCAATAAACATTCCCCTGACACTGATCTTTGGGTTGCTTATTCTCATCTCCATATTTCTCCTACTCTACTTATCCCCACTTATTTTCCCATCCAGAGTAGAGGAAGTAGATCCTCTCAAATTGAACTCTACGTTTTCCTCTCTAGCCATTTGCTCCCCAGGAATTTTCCACACTGTTCCAATCATAACTACAGGAAAGAGAGGTTCGAGGTGGGGGGGTTAAAGGCAGGAGGTGATGGATGGCTTTTCAGCCCCATGTTTGCACAATGCATAGCTGGAGCTGCTGATGGGAGGGGAAGCAACTGGCCTCTACGGATGAAAACAGATACGAAAACAATAATAAGAATAGTAAAGTTTAAGAGACTTCATGAAAAGGCCTGGTGATTGTAACAACATTGCTATCTGTTCTCTGATGTGTGTTTGAGCATGAGACATTGAGTAAGCACATACTGTGTTTTTTGGCCTGTTCACTGTTACTATAGAGAGAGATAACCAGGTGTGTGTTCTGTGTTTGACTTGGGTCCAATTCAGTGTTTTCCATCTCTCAGCCTTTGCTGAATGGCTGATCAGCAGGGGTCTAATGCTTCAACCAGATATGCATGTAGTTCCTCTTTGTTAATGTCCTTGCAGATACCTTTACATTCTTTATCTTTTTTCTTTTTTTTTTTTTCACATGGATTTTTTCACTTTTACTGAAATGATTAAGACATCACAACAGTTTCTGTCTCATCATGAACACCAAATTCATATTATGGTAATGTGATTATGCAGTATGAAATGTGATGACATGCACCGAGATGTATTTAATCAAGTAAAACCTTAAAATCCAACTGCAAATCATATTGCAGCTCAAACTTCACATGCTTGACAGAACCAGTAATGGTCTGTTTGTTAGACATTTTAGTTTCCTGTTTACTTCATATACTGCTGTTTTTTTTATATCACTATCAATATTTTGTTATCAATCTCCCTGAAATAAAAATGGTTCTTTACAATTACCCAAGTTAATTAATTGAGAAAAACATTCTAAAACTAAAGATACTTATGATTAATATTCTAAAACAGAGACAACTATGAAATATTTTCATGTAAGGTGACAGGTAAATATTTCGCTGGTTAACTTTTAACCAGCTGGTAACTTTTAACCAGCGAACTGGTTAACTGGTCAAAATTGGTAACTTTTAAAGAAAGTTAACCAGTTTTGATTCCACTGTAAAACTAAAAGATTTGATACCATTTATGTTGTGATCCAGGACAAAGTTGAAAATCTCAGATTTAACATAAAATGGTAGCACTTCTCAATCTTTACAGTAGTACGTGTGCCAAATCCATATCCATTCATATATTGGACTTCTTCCAGTATAAAAAAGATAAATAAATGAATGTATTTTAAAATTATTAATATTTTTGCTCATATTTATCCTATCCTGATAAATGTCCTCATCTGACAAACAGCAAAACATAACCGTAATCAACCAAATAATTTTAATTCAGTTTTGCATCTACTTCTCGTCCTGTCTGTCTCTCTCACCCCTCTTCTTGACGGCTGAAAATGAAATGATTGGAAGTGACTGCATGGAGTAAGAGAGATTTCTGCTAATAGAGGACAAGGCGAAGGTTTTTCTTTTTTTATTTTTTTTTTGGTGTGTGGTTTGGGTGTGTGATTGAGGTGACTAGATTCAATGTGGCTTCCAGGGTGTTAGGGTGTTAGGGTGTCAGGAGCTCCTACTAGCCAGGGAGCAGAGGTGGAGGACAAAAAGCAAGTGAAGAAGGACTTGACAGTCAGCTCTTTATATAGTTAGGAATAAATGAATAATCAGGGGTCATGAGGTGAAAACTCAGAGGACCACAGGGTTTATCCACACATTTAAATTTGTTGCTGTTAGTCTCAAACCTTGAATCTATCAGTCATTCCTGCATGAGTTACAAACCTAAACAGTAAAACAATGGTGTATAATGAAAAATATGCTTTTGTGTTTTGTTGAGCCACTGGAAAGTGAGGACTTTAATTGCCCTTCAAGAAGAAATGCCACACTTTAAAAGGGTTGATTGCTTTGTGTGTGTGTGTGTGAGTAGTGTATAGACTGTGGCTGGGTGGTGTATAGATGGGTTTCATATAGCACAAGCGGTCAAAACAACACCTTATGAAGAGAAACTGCTATTGACCTGAGCGGCAGGCAGCCATATGATATCAATAACGACTCTTTCACATACACACACTCACTCCATTCAACGTGGGATCAATCAATTCTCTGCTGTGGACCACCAATTGATCACACTGTAGGAACTGATTCATCTACCCACTGTGCATATGTGAGTATCTGTGTTCAGACTGAAACACTTGTTGCCTGGTCATGCAACTATAACTTTATAGTGATACAGACCAGATGCTGAATACCATTAATTCATATTAATTTTTGCCCTATTAGATAGATGTTCCATATGTTGAAACTAAATTATAGTAGATAAACTAGGGAGGCAAATTTGTTTATTGCATGTATTAATATGATGAAGTCTTATCAGTCCACACAAATAAGTCTTGTTTGCTGCATGTTTTTAATTCTTCGGTTTTTCACAATCTTGTATGTCATGATTTATTTATTTTATATTATACTGTCTTTTCCACCTTAGGCATGCATGAAAACCTTTTTTTCTTTTGTAATATTTGGACTTTTATTCATTTACTTTTTGAATTATTGGTTTTCCTTTTGTGGATAAATTGAAAATTCACTTTAAATAGATTGCACAAATAGATTTAATTAGGTGGTTAAAAGATATTTAGTTGTCTTATATAAACTGTCTTTATTTTAAGCTTGTTAAAGCCTTCAGATAAACAGAATTTCTTGCCTGCAGTTTGACCAGAGACATAAGCCTTAAGTGTTTTACAAATGACCTGGAGCAGATTATGACGGCTGCAAAATTGAGGCAGAAAGAAAATGTTTCAGAAAACAGTTGCTAGAGTATAGCAGATAGTGAAATCATTTTAATGATTATTTATTTTTTTATTCACATTTGTAGAGTGTGAAAAATAACTTGCAGAAAGGTTATTTTGGTGCAAAGTCATTAGTTTAGTTTAAATCTTATCATAATTTATGTGTTTTTATAACAGTGCAGCATTATGTTACACACTACTTCCTGAGAATCACCTGACACCCACAGGAAGAAATGGAACTCTCCTCCAGGGAATAATCCTTCAATAACATGTCAGCAATGAACCTTAATACCAAACCAAGAACTACATCAGTCTTCAGAAAAATCCGAAAATGCAGCTTTGACCTATTTTGTTTTAACTGGGTGCAACATGGCAGTGTTTCTTTTATACTAATAAATCAAATGTCCAAGCTACTGATTTCATTGCATATATGTCACTGGATTTAGTATTATTTTTTTTTATCCTTTAACTTTCGCTGTGTTTGTAATGATAAGACGGTAGATGCATGATCAGTATGTTTGATCTCAGCTTTGTCACATAAATTGTTTTTGTGCAACTTTCTTAGACTGAGCCTATTTATCTGCATTATGAAATACATGTAAATAAGAGTGAATGTTAAAATCTTGGTCATAACTTGAGGTGGATGTTTCTTTGCTAATTTTCTACAAGACATCAGACAGTTGATTAGGTTTGTCTTAAATATCACGTTAAGTATCAGGGAATTTTCACTTGCTAATGATCAGACTTTGCCTGTAAGCATCTATACCAGGATGGGAGATAAAAAGAAATTGAAATTTGTAAGTCCTCATGTTAACTGTTGCTATGTTCTCAAGCATACCTTAACATGATTAGCTCAAAATCAAAATGCATGTATTTTTTTTCTTCTCTGTCTGTTGGTAAATATCAAACTAGAGGTATTGGTGCATTAGCTTATTTTAACATAAAGAGTGGCATCATGTGCAAGTAGTTAGCCTGGCTTCAGAAAATCCATGTACCAGGAACTGTTCATCTCACTCAACATTATAGAAATTGAAGTGTAGTTGTTTTCTAGTCAAGGTGTTTCAACTTGTTTTCTCTTCTAAACTAAGTGGCTGCTAGTTGTAGCGTAGATACAAAAATGGCCACCTGATCAATTGAGTGTGTGTATTTGAATTATGTGCTCAACATACGGTATGTAATGACAGAGAGAATAACGGGGCCACTTCCATCAAAATGATTGACAGCGGTCAAGATAAGATAACCCCGCCCAACCCCGCCCCTTTTGTTATTGTTTTGATCATAACCACGCCCCATAACAAACCATGTCACGTTTGTTATGACATGTAACCACGCCCCATAACAAACCACGTCATTTGTTATGATCCGTGTAACCACACCCCCA
>JAUYWH010000005.1:8211215-8221697 GCA_034779795.1 Ctenopoma multispine | reverse complement strand
TACGCACACCCCACTTTTCAGTTATTAATTTGTAAAAAATATTAGGAATCATGTATGACTTTCGTTCCACTTCTCACCTGTACACCACTTTTGTGTTGAAAGAAAATCATACTGTTTATACAAGAGTGAGGACAAGTGGCTCAATCAGTTATGTACTGTATTCAGGTGAGGATGTGTGAGGTAAATGTTACTGCACACACAGATATTCACCAGTCAAGCTGCATTTTAATGTTGGCAGGCTGGTGATTGTGTCTGGGCTCATTATCTGTGTCTTGGGAAAGCTGCAGTGGAAAAAACAAAGCACAGTGAATAATTTAGAAAGTTTACGTTGCAATGTCCTATGCATCCTGCAATTTTCTAGATAAAAACATATAAAGCAAAACTTTACCATATGCAATTTGTTAAAATTTCAACAAAACTTGTTTCTTTAAGGGGGAGTTTTAATGGGACAAGATGGCAAGCTAAGTATACACCATGATGTCACTGCAGCTGAAGTTATAGCAAAAAAATAAAAAAAAGGGGGGGGGGGGTGTTGGTGAGTCCTCAGCAGCTGACGTCATTCATCAAAATGTTTGACTCTCCTCTGATCCCAACAGGAAACTGCTGCATGCCACTTCAACATACAACAGTTTAAATTTCAGAACAGTCCTAGATGGACTCTGTGTCTGTACATGTACGTTTGTGTGTGTGGTTGAGTGGGTCAGGATAAGTGATTTTAGTTAAAGTGGCTTTGGGGCTCAACCAGTACATGTCACTCATGCAGCTGCTGCTCAGCAGGAATCCAGAGATCTGCAGAACGACTGATGCTCGAATAGGCTTTACATAAACCTAAAGATCCACACATAAAAGTGTATGTATGTATGTACACATAAAAACACTCAATGTTGCACGTGCATATACACATATACACACACAGCTCAGTCTTTATGCTTCTCTCTGGTTGTAGATGATTTTATTGGAGTGTGTGTGTGTGTGTGTGTGTGTGTGTGTGTGTGTGTGTGTGTAGGTTGTGTCATGTTAGCTTGTAGATTAAACTGTAACCAAACACTGCTGGTTGATTTTTTTGCGAGCTCAGTCAACAGAGGGCACTCTAACTCTTCTCTTTGCATGCACTTTCCCTTTCACACACATGCAGACAAAAACACTTGCACACATATCATTCCCTTTCTTCCCTAAGCTTTCCTTCCAAGCTTCAATTCTCCATTTTCTCTAGTTTCATTTCATTGTTTACTGAAGTATTGACTGTATTGTTAGGTAAACAATTGTTACAGGCAGAAACTGGTCTATTAGCCAAGATTTGTTCGGAATTTCATGTGAATGTAGCACACATTTTAAAAAAGCACTGAGCTTAATTTTGTTGACAATAGCATTTAGTAATCTGGCTGTATCTGTACAGGTGGCGATAAGAGACAATCCTGATATGTTTAGTGTTGTTAAGGGACTATAAATAGCAGTGCATTAGCTGTTGGCGAGGGCGCTTGTGATGACTGTGTTGACGGCTGGCTGAAAATACAATGCTGTTTGCACTGTTGCCATTAGGAGCACTTTGTGTGTTTGTGTGTGTGTGTGTCTGACAGAGAGAAATTGAGAAAAATCTGCCTTTGGTCTATGCTAGTGTCAGTCCCCCCTTGATTGTATGACTTTCTTTGTGTGTAGTTGTGTCTAAATCTTTGGCATCATGTTTACAACTGGGAGTAAATTCCACTGCCAAAATTTACTCATGGCGTGCTATCACACCTCCAATCTGTATGAGAGTGTGTGTGTTCATGTGTGTTCAAGTGTTGTCATGAAGTGCTCACAGTTTCCCCCTTTCTTGTTTCTCTCCAAACCGTCTCTCCTCCTATTCATCCATTGTGTATAAGAGGATCCTTCTCCCTTTTCCCCCTTTCACTCATCTTCTCCCTCTCTTTTCTTTCTTGCTCCAGTCCTAATTACCCATACTCCTCAGAGTGGTCTCTCCTTCAGAGCCTTTGAAGTTATTTTAGCGCAAATTCTACTTAGCTACACTGCAGACATAACAAGAAAAAGACTGTGTTTGAGGGCCTTTGGAAAGGGCATGTGTGTGTGTGTGTTTCTTTTTGTTGATTGAATCACCAGTGTCTCCTATTTCATGTGTTTACATCTAAGTGAATGTATACACAAAAAAAACCCAGCAGAGCAAGTTTTTTGTGTGTGTATGTGTATTGAGTGAATTAGGGTAAAATTTAGTCCATACATACCATATTTTGAGATTGTATCTTTATATCTGCATGTCTGTGTCTCCTTGCATATGGTCTTTGTTTGTGTGTGTGTGTCTATGTGTGTCTGTGTGTGTAATTCTAAGGGCCATGCATGAATGCAGGCCTTCTGAGCTCTGGTTGAATGGCCCGACTGCCCGTCACGGTTCTGCTGGACTGAATGACCAATGTAGAGCTGTACAAAGCCGCTTGCTTTGCCTCTGTAATTATCAAGAGCTGGTCCCTACACACTCACACACGCTATGCATGTGCTTGAAAATGTGAAAACATAGGCAGAAATGCCCACATGTCTACTAACACTCATATTTGCATGAATACAGACATGATAGGGCTGGAATTTAAATTCCCCCGACTTTATGTGCATTGAAATACAAACTTGAGAGTAAAAAAACATTTTATGCATATTTGTGCGAGCAATGATCTTGATGTCTGTTAAATCTCAGCCTCTAGACGTTTCCCAAGACAGTAAATAACTTTTTGATCGATTAACATTAGGACCAATTTTTGTGTTATAAGTTTAAAGAGTGCTTTAGTGACCTTTTCCTTTTTCAAAGCATTTAGTGAGTTTATATGAATTTCTGAATCCTCTCTAAATGCATGTTAACTAGCAATTTGTAAATATGCTAATGATAAAGTTAGTTAGAGTTAGAGCTCACTTAATGCATGTGCAAACATGTGTAGTTGTGTTATTTAAGTCAGATACACAAATTACTGCGTGACATATTCTAGTAACAGCTGACTACTTTTCAAGCAGGCTGTAGATACTTTCTATTTAAAATGGCATTGTTGTCTAACATTGTTACTATACATGGTGTCAACTTTTATTTTGCACTCTTGTTGTTTTGGTAATTACCTTTCTGGCTAAATAAGTACACAAGTGAAAACAAAGACCAACGAAGGCAGAAGATTTAATTTGAGTTCTACTCTTGCCACACATATACTTTAAAAGATAGGGAGTGAGGGATATAAAGTCCTGTTGTGTGCATGTACCTGTGTGAAAGTGATAAATATGTCACAGAGAAGTGTAGTTTCTGCGAGAGAAAAGCATGTTCAAGATTGTTCCACTCCTCTTCTTACACGTCTTCAGCAATGTCTAGCTTTGTTTCTAAGAGCTTAGCAGAGTGTTAATTATTTCCTAAAGTATCCTAAGTGTTGAGTCTCCAGAGAACGTGGCAGAGGGAAACTCCAGGGAGAGATGAGGGTTTTGAGGATGAGAGAGACACTACGAGAGGATGAGGGAGAGAGCGGGGGAGAAGTTGTGAAACAAAGACAAAAGTAGAGAGAAGAAAATAATGAGCAGGCCACACACCCAAAATGGGTGAGGAGACTGAATGTCACCAATGGGAGAACTAAAAGAAAAGGAGAATGACAGAGGGACGCTAGATTTACGAGACAAGTGCCAAAGCACAGGGGGAGTATTCTATATTTCCCATCTGACTCAGCCCCCGCCACAAACCAGACTCAAATGAGAAACACAAACACTTGCACTGTGGCCTAGAACTGTACATTGGCGCTTGATTGCTGCGTGTGACTATGAGCTGTGACCCACCCCCGTGTTTGCCTGACAGTTGGTGTCCTCAGTTGTGGCTGTAGGACATCCTGACATGCCCCTCTGCTGAACATGGCAACACATGGAAGTATCTGCACACATATACATCCATGTCTGCACACATACATGCAACTTCACGCTCAGAGGCAGACAAAAGCATTCAGCTGATTAACATTCTCTTTCACACCCACTTTAGAGCCATATGTAACCTGCATTTCTATCTTGGGTAGTTGGTTCTGGGCTATAGTGCTACATGCTGACTCCCTAATATATCACAAACCTATAGGTGCCTGTAATAGAATATAGATCTCATCTCATACAGGAAGAATGATGGTTTTGCTCAACCTCCAGACACATGGGAGAAGTGTCAGAAGCCATGGCAAGGTGTGGTTGACTGGTTCAATCAGTACCGGCTCAGGCTGTCAGGAAAGGTTATGTCACCAAAAAGAATGGCGGGGATTAGTGATGAGAAAGTATATGCTGGATTTTACTTAAATTGTAATTGAGATATTGAAGTACTTCAAATGAGGGTTTGATTGGTACATCACATGTATAATGACACTTTCCTTTGAAATCCAATATTTACCAGTCCGCTTTGATATGGTGGTGGTCCATTACATTTTTGTATTAAGCAGTTTTGGCAGACTAAAGCTCAAGTCCCACTTGCTAGTATTTTCAGAACTTTGAACTATGTCTTGTGTCATCAGGTGATCTTCTTTCTTTGGGGTAACAGTTTCTTATATGGGGCAGGATGGATGTCCTTCCTGAGCATTCTGTTCCCCCCTACATACTCCAGTTCAATGACTTTTTACATCTGACTGGTTTTGGTCTGTGACTAAGCAACAGCTAATGTTGGCTTTTCTCAGTGACTGTTCAGTCTCTCTCTTGTCCTCAAAACCTGCCACCTGAAAAGCTTATTAATTGACACATTATACATATCTTGTTTATTTATTGGTGCAAATGGAAATGAAGGTGACATGAATAATGAATGAAAGAATGAATAAAAGATGACAGATTATTTTCCGGGGTAGCATGTGCAGGACTTGGCCAGTAGCGCCAACTTCCTTTGCTGGTTGTCTAGCAATCTCATGGTGACAGAGCCCCAGGAAGTCCGTGCTTCAAGCCAAGAACTGGTCCCATACAAAACCCACATTTGTAGTCTTTAGATGTTCTTTTTTTCTACTGATTAAACAAATAAAAAAATCTTTATGCTAAATTACTCTGACTGGTTACCGATTGTAGCTTCATATTTAGTCTAGACCGACGTCAAACTCTGCAAAAAAGTGAATAATTACATTTCCTAAAATGTCAAACCTTTACATTAAAACTCCCCATTTAGGTCTCAGTCATGGGACACCTCCATTCAGTGATGTGAGTGAGGTGTGAGTGAGAAAACTTGAATATGTCATAAACACTGTTCCCATAGTCAAAAATGCACCTACGCCAAAAACTTGTTGTGGTCATGGTTATCTCAGTGGTGCCATTCCGTGGCAACTAGACTTTTAGACTGCACTTTGGACTTTTGGCTTTACATTTTATCTTTTGGATGGCAGGTGAAATGTCTTCAAGAACTTAAAGCAAGCTATCTTTGGATTTTAAGTTTGTTGACAGGAAAAAGTTAAATTTATGGAATTATGCAAATTATTCAATTCTTTTATATAATTATTAAATAATTATTATTATTATACAATGGGATGTGGTGGAACGGGAGATTCGCATCATGGATATGCAGCCGTCAAATCTGCAGCAACTGCATGATGCTATCATGTCAATATGGACCAATATCTCTGAGGAATGTTTCCAGTACCTTGTTAAATCGATGCCACAAAGGATTAAGGCAGTTCTGGGGTCCAACCCAATACTAGCAAGGTGTACTTAATAAAGTGGCCAGTGAGTGTATGTTCAACCAGTAAAAAGGTTGTCCTGCTTCCTGTGATGATTCCTAAGGAGAGTCTTTAAGTCCAATTTTAACTGCAACATTTCATTTTTAATGACTTTTAATTTGCTCAATATGTCTGAGAGCTTCATGTCATGTATCTCCCAGGCTTGGTGTATGGTGTGTGTCGAGATGGAGAAGATAAAGGGGAATGAAATGAAATGCTTAGCGATAGCCCAGAATATATGATGTGTTAAAGGAACATTTATGCTCTACTTATCTTTCCTCTCTGTCCATATCTCTGTCTGCTGCTCTCAAACAGACAGCTGAGGATGAGACTGGATTTCAGCATGTCAAAAAGAATCACAGTCTTTCTCCTACAGGGGTGGTTGCTGTCATTTGGTTGTTTTCTCAAATCAAAATTCTCAAATGTCATGATCACACGCAGAAAGCACAAATTTTTAATCCAAGTGCATGCAGCTGTTACACACAAGCTGAACTCCTGCGTACATGTGGGAAAACACACTCACTGAGCAGTAAAACACTGTTTTAAATGCATGTGGACACACACAATCTTGTCTCCCAGCTGTACCATTATGACTAAAGCTTCACTTAAATTTGTCTGTGGGTCTTTAGTTCTGTGATGAGTGAATGTCTTTCACTGACAGCATATTCATGATGCATATGGCTGCTGACTGCAAATACAGAGCTAGTGACTCAGATAAATTCTAAGTCACTCAGACTCAGACTAGGACTGTTAATTCTCATCCTCGGGTTCATCCTCAGCCCTAATTTATGGCATATATGGCATCATAGTTACAAGTGAGTAAATATAAGCTTTTAGAAGCGGCATCAAGTTTCTTTCCTCTCTTTTATGCCTCCCTCCTGCTCTCTCTTGTTAAATATGCAGAAACACCAGTGCGTGAGGCTGATCATTGGTTTGTTGCAAGAATTGGGTCAGTGGTGATGTCAGTGTTTTAAAGCAAGGCAGAGTTTCTTTAGAAACCCAGCAAACTGAACTGTGGTCCTCATCTGTGGAAGATTGATGTTGGTTTTACATATCAGAGGGTTTTCATTTGTTTTCATGGCACTGTGGCTATGCTGTTAACACATTCAAACACTGCCCAGAGCACTATCAAACATACATTGATTATGTAAAGTGAATTGATTTTGCCACTCCTATAGTATGATTATTCTTTTTGAAGCTTATTGAACCTTACTCCCTTGATCATATTTATGAAAGATGACACTATTTTAAAAATCCCCATTAGTTATTAGCAATTCTTGTTTGCAATGTCGGCATCTATGTATAGAAAGCTGCGACTGGTTTATGTGGATATTGAAGAAAAGGGGTATCTGTATTTTAATATTTATTTATTTTTAGGCAGATTAGTGGATGTTCCTTTATGATTTACAGACTGTAGGTTACACTCTTGCAAACTGTAAATTGCAGTGTATCAAAGATGTAAATATGTGTATCATGCGTGTAATGTCTGTAATGTCAGATTTGACAGTTATGACTCTAAAAAGGGGCACAATCTCGGCACAAAGTACAGCAGTTGGGCACTTGCAGTTTTGAAGTACCAGTTAATGCTGCAAGCCAAATCAATGGGCAAACTACAATAAAGAACTTTCAGTTGTTTTTGGAACATGCACCTGTACTTAGGTTACACATAATCGTTGCCTCGTGGCACACCTCAGTTCAAAAACCTCTGATTTTAAGAATTTTACATCTAAGATATTAAATGAAAATGACAACAGGTATATCACGTATTTATTTTAATCTAACCCTCATGTAAATCTAACCCTTATGTAAATTATACACACCTTCCATGTGATTTTGGTCACTCTCTTACTGTGTTATAAAAGCAACAAAGCCACTGAATAGCATTTAAACTTATTTCTGGTTAATGACAGTTGCTACACATCACCCTTGCAAATCTATTTAATCAGTGCTTTGATAGGTGACCGAGGAAAATCCCAAAGCCATGATGCTCAGCTGTTGCTGTAACTCAAAGGCTCTGATGAATGTTACTCTATCTCATCTGTATTGATTGTCCTGTCCGTGATTAACATTGATCACCTTGTTAAGACATGACTCTGAGCACTGACCTTCCACTGCGAATACATAAGAAAATGCAGTGGTAAAGTATGACATTAAAGAAGTAGAGGGTAAAATCATTCTCCTGACTAACTTTATTGTATTCACTAACTTTTCTTATGAGGAAGTCTTCTCATTTAAATATGTTTCTCGTTTTCATATGGCCTTTTGTGTGACTGCTGAAACTAGAGATTGAATAATCAGAGAGCACACTATAAAATCCCTTACACAACATAATATAGACAATAAATGTTTAACCTTGACATTTATTCCTCTATCCATGGAACTCATTGTGACTTTAGATTTAGATTAGTCTTTAAAGGTATTGATGCACTACATTTTGAGAAAATTATGCAGGGTCTATTATTAGGGTCAACTTGTCTCTTTTGAAGCCGGTTTGTATCTTCAACCTGTTGGTTACAGGTGGGTTCAAACTGCACAGCCCATCTGTTGAGGTGTTTGCACTCAGTGGTTCATGTAAGGGCAAGTCATAGTAGCCTGCCTTTTCCCACAACAAACTGTGCAAGACTGCTGAAGTTAACATTACATACATTTACTTTATGAAAGGCTTGTTTACTTTTCTATGCCCCATTGGTGCACGCGGGCTGCGGACACTGAGTATAAAGAGTATGTCCCAGCCTTTAAGAACTGGGGTGAAAAATGATGTCATAGATACAGACACAGATGCAAAAGGTATGAACTGGCCTACAGCCTTTTTATTGTTCTTGTACTTTGCTGACAACCTCTACTGTGACTGCAATTATGACATGGAATGTCACCTAATTCGTTGCCCAAGGTACGTGGGTGGTTCACTGGTAGTCCCCGTCCACCATAGGTTTCAGTTATTGGTACTGGTATCTTTTTTTTTATGTCTTCCAGCAAACTCGCAATATTAATGGGCTTATTGTTCCTGTGGCTGCACCATTGGCCATACTGTTTAGTCTGTTCAGTTTAGTTTACTGTTTAGTCTTGATACAGATCTACTTTCACATTTAGATTAAAGTAACAATTTTACATATAAGGATTAGTTGACTTGTAGTTAGGAATACTAATAAGCCTGTGAAGGTGTTCTGTGGCTGTGGAGAGGCTTAGTCAAAAAACTCATAACTTAAATAAGGTCCTCCCTTGCTAAGCAAAAGTATACTAAAACATTTTTTTTACAAGTACACTTATGTCAAGTATACTTAAGTACAATATATGATGTTCTTAGACATTTCTGTGTACTTGCCAGTATACTCAAAGTATAATTTGTAATTTTGTCTAGCACATAAAAAGTAAACTGAAAGTATACTAATAGTCTACTTGAATGTTCGTAATTTTCTCCACTCTTCTCTCTCACAAGTTCCATGCACAACTAAATCACTTGAGCTCTCCCTTGACATTTTCTTCATATTTATACTATGAGAAATTTTGGAGGGAGTTGTTCTCTCATTGCTTTGTAGTTCTTGCAATGTATTTGTTTCGAACAGTGTTGAACATACATGGCATAACGTTGCGTTCTCTGAGGTGTCTTGTGTTGTATTTTGAATTGCTGAACTGAAACCATCCCCTCCAATCCTCTCCTTCCAGATGAAGGATGTTAACTTTAACACATGCATTTTCACGCATCATTTGCCTAAAGATTATGACTGGAACTCAAAACAATGCCAGATGTAACGTGTTTAAACAGACTCCCTCTGCACAAAAGAAAGTCCTGTAAAATGCATAAATGAATAAAAAATGAGACAAACATTTTGGGGCAAATATTTAAAAATTCACAAATATTATTTCTGTTCCAAAATAACACATTTGTCAAATGTGTCTTATCACACAAAATGTAAAACAAAAGATGCCTGTATGAATCATCTGACTTTCTGTTGGTTTCTTCAGTATAAGAGCAGAAGACTTACACAACTCAAGTGGGTCACCTGAGAAGAGCTTTAAGAAGCAGCCTTTCCTGGATATCTGGCAGTAGATCAATTAGTGACTAACACAGTGTTGGAATGTTATTCTGCTGTTGAGGGAAGCATTTCCAAGAACAAAAATCTCAGTGTGTTTTGTCATCACCCGCCTCCAGCCGTGTAGCTAAACCCAGCACAGCTTTACAACTCACTCCCCTGCCTGGTGTCTGCAAGCTCAGCCCTAGCCACATGAATTATGGATTAGAGAAATATTCCTGGACCTGTTTTTAGAGCGTGCTTTGGTTCTGGACTCTGTCCGGTCCTTCAGAACCGACCAGAGAACAACCAGATGGCCCAGTTGGAGATGGGCCAAGCCAAACAAGACCCCTCTGATCAGAACAAATCCAGAAATATATATAAATAAATATTCATCTGAATGATAATGTGCAGAGGCTTGTGCCAGTATAAATAGAGAGCTCAGGTCCCTGGACCCTCTCTAGGTCACTGTTTTGGAGGATAAATAGAATGCAGCCATTCTTTTTCCTTCTGACAGCTTTCTTTATAAGAATTTTAACAACAATCATTTTCAGTTTGTTCACCGATTTCTCTCCTCTCCATCTGCTGCTAATTTTGCATCACCATCCATACATCTATCCTTCTCCTCTCTCCCCTTTTGCTTCCCAGCTGTGTTGTTTTCCATTTTAAGTCCAGTGCTGGCTACCTCATTCCTGGATGACATTTTGCAGTGCTTGTGTGTCCCTCCTGTTGGGGGGGGGGGGGGGGGGGGGGGGGGGGGGGGGGGGGGGGGGGGGGGGGGGGGGGGGGGGGGGGGGGGGGGG
>JAUYWH010000005.1:8195978-8211115 GCA_034779795.1 Ctenopoma multispine | reverse complement strand
ACCCCCCCCCCCCCCCCCCCCCACCCACCCCTTAGGCTTCCCTTAATTCTTCAGCCACTGCTCCAGCCGTTTTTATGACATTTTAGATTATAAACGAATAACTCTCAAAATCTCACATACAAAGCTGAAGTGGTGAACATTTCTCTTCTTCAATCTGTTCTTCTTACCGTTAAGCTCATCCAGGGGGTAGTGCTCACTACTGGCCAGGTGGTAGCAGTGGAAGGGGAAGGAAGGGAGGTATTGGCCGTGCATGACTGCTTTGTCTCTGTGTTTATTTGATATCTGGCCTTAACGCACAGCCAGGATGAAAGAAGTGTGGAAATGTGCAAGGAAAGATGGTTGTGTTTATTTCATGTTTGGTTGAATATACAATAGATTGAAAGACTGAAGGCGAGAAAGAAATGGGGGAAATGAAAGACAGACACGCTAAGACTCCACTCAAGATGTCAAAACAGAAGTGTATGAATGATTTGCTGGGTGAAAGAGAATGTAGAATATAATTCTCTCCATCAATCTAAATATAATGACTTCATATATCTCACTTTGCCTGGCCAGCTCATAAACAAGCCAGGAATAAAACAAACACGTTAAACCGATTCCAAAATGACGAGGGCCTCTTGTCTTTCCTCTTTGAAATCCACTCTGCTGGGGAATAATTAAGGCGGCTTATGGCTGAGTACAAAGGGAGAGTATTGTTGAGTTTTATTGTACTGTGTGTATGTGTGGATGAGAAAGAGATGCAGGCTGTGGCACCTGCGTGATATTCCAAAAACACAGATGATGTTTGCATGTGAATGTTGTGTAGGTGTAGGTGTGTGTTTTCGGTCCATTGTGCGTGTTTTTTGCATAATTCGTGTTCGCGTGTGTGTGTGTGTGTGTGTGTGTGCTCATGAGAGAGAGAGAGAGAGAGCACATCTCTGTCAGAGAGCATTAACAGTGAGCCTGTTCTCTGTATCTCAATGAGGGGATTAGAGGACTATTCATTAGACTGGCTTTGATAGGTGACTAGCTGAGTCTTTCCACTACTGCCGCTCGTGCACTGCCAGACAGAGGCCAGGGGGTAATGGAGGTAGCCTGGTCTCCAGTCTCTTTCTGTCTTCATCCCTCTTTGTCTCCGTTTTCCTGCTGGCATCTCGTCCTGCTGGCGTCTCGTCCTTTTCAACACCATCGTGAAGAGATGTTTTTAAAATGATGTGGTCAGACGCAGCAGCCTGTGTTTGGATTTCCAAGAATGGTGTAGATAGTAAAACTGCTACATCTCAAGTTAGTTTTTACCCTTTTATTTGCAGAATACAGTCGTCTTCACGTTCATATATATTTTTACATAGTGTGCATTTACCACAAAGATGATCCAATGTTAATCCATTGGATCTTAAACAGGATTTAACTTTTATGCAAGCTTGAATTATATCTTACTAGTGGGTAGGTGTTGGTGGAAAGTGTCAAAAGTGATTGTTTTAGGGAAAATTCTATTCACTATTTATTTGCTTTGTAGCCAATGTATAGTATTTTAAATTCTCCATGAAGAACAAGAAACACTAGGGTAACACATCATTCTCATAGCTTCCTATAGTTTTTTAGAAATATGTAAGATATGCAAGAGTCCATTCAGTGAAAGGTTTCTGGTTTTGACTGTGTACTACTATGTAGTGTGTGTGTGTTATATCTATTCTATCTAATCTATCTATCTATAGGTGTTTAAAGGCAATGCTTTCTGGACCAGATTTAAATGTTTCCCTGTTTTCGAGGTAAATTACTGAATTTTGAGAATGCACCATTTTGCAGTTGGTATCCTATTTTCCAATGGACCCAGCCTAGGTGTTCAAAGACTTACAAGATAACTCTGGGAGGTCCTCAACTGTCAGTCATCAACAGGGTAGGAAGGCAGAAAGCATATATTTTATATATTTGTATATATATATTTGAGAACTAATGGATAATTTGGCTTCTCACAAGTGACTTGCATATAGTATGTAATTGGTTGCAAATGGATATTTCATTCTAAAGGGTTTTTATGTCCTTTTATGGAATGATAAACTCAGTTGAGACTTGAAAATGTATTGAGCTGTAGAAGTGATTTATACTATATAACTTTTTTCATATAATGTGAAAAATTCCAAATGTACAATTCTGGATTTAAAATGTAATAAAAGGAGATGTTTTATTAAGAAGTGTGTATCCAGCACATTTGTTAAAGCTTATTTGACTGATTGGTTGGTTTATTGATTGCATTTTGCAAAATGTTGGAATCTGCTTTGTTCATTTGTACTTGTACTATGGAATAAGAGTATTGGTATAAGGTACAGTAGAAAATACAATTTTTTTTAAATTATGAACACATGCATTTAAATTCATTCAGTCTGTTGCACAAATGCTTAGTACTTTATGTTGACTTTCAGTACATTTGGCTTTTCTTACATGACTGAAAATGCTAATATCTGAAGACCGATACACCAAGTAAGACACGTCACTACACTATCTTCTCCATCCTCACACTCATTTATGCAAAGTTCAAAAGAACAGGTAAACAATTGCAGAGAGAATGGCTGCAACATCAAGGAGGAGGATGGAGAGGAGGAGGAGGACAAACGGATTGGCATTTGAAACCACCTGGTGAAGATCTCTGTGGACGAATCCATCTCTCTTTCTCTTTTTCTGCCTCTCTCTATCTCCCTCTCTCATGCTCTCTTTCTGTCTTGCTCTGACAGATTTATTAAGAGGGAGGGATCAAAACGAGTCCCCAGCTCCCTCCTCTCCCCATCCCTCTCTTTCTCTTCTTCATCAACTGACAGCATCTCCTCCCTCCTTCTCTCTTGCTCTCTGCTTGTCCCATGGCCCAAGCCCATAATATTGAGCCCTGAGAAAAAATAAGAGAAATATGTGATGAAAAAGGTGCTGAGGATGAGGAGAAGTAGATAGGAGTAGATAGGATAACTTTTTTTTCTGTCCCTGTGTGGCTTGTTTTAAAAAATCTTTGCTACCCACAAATACTATCCTTTTCCACACGCTGTTTGTAGCCTAGTGTGTCCTTTCACCAAACATCAGGGTTTATTTTGTTGTTGGAAAGTAAAAACTATATGTCACTATCAATGGGCTTGGTGAAAGTACATACTCGGCTGGAAAGATGATAAATGAAGACACCTTTGTTTGGAATTGGAAAGAAAATTGCATGTTTGCATTTGTGTGGGTAGCAAAGTATTACCTATTACCTAAAAATGTTATTCTTCCATTTGCTTAGCTGATGCTCTGTGCTGCATTGAAAGTCCATGGCTTGTCAGAGAAGATAGAACTCTGACAGGTCTTTGGAATCATAATTTCCATTACATTATCCAGATAACACTGACAAACTCAACACAGCAGGATATGAAAAGTGTAAACAGGGATAACACCAGCCAAGTCGTGAAACTAGTTAACATTTGTGCTCAAGTAACAAAGTCTGTCTCTATTTCTTGGTATTTAATCCAAAATGGACTGAGATGTTTGTAAATGCAAATTTCTTCACACTAATTGAATAATTAATTGCATCCCCCTTTATATGGTGACTACATGTTTGATTCTGAACAAACCAAATGGGTCATCAGTCATTTTACACAGTGCTGCAAATGTGTCAACTGGTTATGCCATAAAATCAAAGGCTAGGACTAATCATAAAATCTTCTCATTATCCAACATTATCCTTCACAACCATGTAAGAAAAATGTTAGGATATGTCATGGATGACATTGATGATGTGCGTAATCTGCCACTTTCCTTACACGTCCCCTTCACCCCTCCAACTCTCTCTCTCCTCTTTATCTAATCTATCTTGTTTTCTGTTCTTCTTGTCAGGCCTTGTTCTGCTTCCATCTCTCCTAATCACATGCACATATACACACAACACAAATGTGAGTGATATCAATTTACAGTTTGTCCTTGCTTCCATAACTGCAGATGTGCTTTATGTAGAATCACCACGAACACTCTGTCACTAAATAAACAATAAATATACATGCAGTGGCTAGTAAAACACATTCGCGCACACAGCTAGACACAGAATGCATGTATATTTACTTTTTTTCTTCTGTGAATTGTGCTTATTGTTGTTTCATATTGCTGTTAGTTTATGATATCTGTGTGGCACCATGACTCCCAGTTGGAGAGTAAACACTAGATAAGATGGATGTAGGCATGTGTGGTCACGTATGTGTGTGTGTGTCTTGTTATGGCACTTCCCGTTGGCAGGCCATATAACTCAGGTTAATGTTATCTTATTTCACATAGCTCTGAGGCAACCTCAGGGAGTAGATCATTTGGAGCGCTCTTATTACTTTTCATTAGGCTAATGTGACGGATGGGGGGATTTACAACAAGGGAGGAAAGAGCACGCACACACGCACTATGACACACTTTACCGCAGCCCTCAGAAGTCTTTGTGTGGGTGTTTGTAAGATGGGGTTGTATTCTTATAAGCTTCAGATAACACTGAACATGCAAACTTTTCACCCACTGCTGGAGTGCAGATCACAGTCTTGCTCAGGCTGCACACACATACATAACTTCTTATTGATCAATATATGTAGGTCACACCAGGGAAGCAGGGTGAGGATTCAAAGCACTGCCTGGGGAATTGTGGGTATGACCTTTGACCCTGGGAGTGGTTGAAACGTGTGTGTGTGAGAGAGAGAGAGAGAGAGAGAGAGATTAAACTTGAGAGCAGCAGTTATTAGTTGCAACTATTTCAACTTTGTTTCTGACAGATCAAGTCATTTATAGTCATAGGTATGGCTCCAACTACTATTGTCATTTCTATGGGATAGAGTCTGAACTAATGCAGATTTGATCTGGTGAATGTTTTATTGGGCTTCTGCTTTCTCTGAACATTGCACAAAGACATGCATTAAGCTCAGTCTTAGATGTTACTTATGGAACAGCTCCCTTAAAATAAACATTTTCTCATTTGTTTTCACATTTACAGCCTTGAACCAGCTGTCTTTAACACTTTTGCTCATTATTTACACTGATGACCCACCAGCTGAGTTTCATCACATTTTGGAAATACTCCACGTCTATTGTAAAATGCTAAATGTAAAGTGAACTTCAGCTACTATATTTAGACATTTGTTAAGTTGCAGATGTGCATAGAAGCAAACAATTATTTCAAGACTCATTTCACACTCATGCACATGCATTGTAGCCACAGTGGATATCTGGTGTATGGCGTCTGCCTGTACCATGAAACTTACTTCCACTTGCTATTTCTTATTTTCTGATGTGTGGTCTGTAAAATCACTAAGATTATGCTCTTAGTATTCTCTTAAAGAATACTTTCTTTCTTGTATTCTGTCGATAGAAAAACAACTTTTCTCATGACTGGCCACTTTCTTCCTCTCTTCTTTATTTTACTTTGTCTCATACACTCTGTTTCCATCTTCCTCCTTCTTCTGCTGTCCAGGCATTAAGGCCACTGATGTTTGTTTCCATCTTTCCTCGTCCTTCTTCTGCCCTTTACAGTAAACACCTGCACACTCTCTGAATGGAAATACATGATGAATAGCTCTGTTGAAAGAGTGATGACAGCTCTGAAGAGATCCCTTTCACATGCAGAAATACTGAAAAGGCGGGGTAGTAGGGTGTGAGAGTGTGTGTGTGGTGGGCCAGGATGGTAAGCATGACCTTAATTTACATTCTCATTCAGTCATTATCAGTCATGTTGAAGTATTCAAATATCTGCTCAAACAGTATTTCAGTTTAGGTCACCCATTATCCATCACAAATGACATGAGAATAAAATATTATTGCAGTTATGTTGTGCTATTTTTGCCTATGACTTCAAAACAAAAAAGAAATTTCAGAAGCATATCATCAGATAAAGTGTCGGTCATTTATTATTACTTTTAATAAACAGCAATTCCATAATCCAGCCACTTATTTAACAGGACCATGCCAATGTTTTTACACGCTTCAGCCCATTAAATACAAATTGACTGTGTTTTACTTTCCTGCTGACTGTTTTCCAAAGCATACAGTAGATTTTTAGATTAATTTCCCTAACTCCAGGCAGCCACTAGTTTCCATTTTTCTGTATGAAAATCTACTTGGGGATAATAGAAATTAGCTTGAGCTAAGTAATCCATCATAGTGGAAATTTTGTTGATTTTACTTTTTGACAAAGTTAATACACTGCTGTATGGCACCATAGTTACGAGTAAAGACTGTTTTGAAATGTTTAATAACACTTTGACATCTGCATTTTGAGTTGCAGTGAGTGTTTTAAGGCAAGGGCATTTATGTAAATGTTCTCACAGACAATTGATTATTAACATTTGCTGAAGTGGTCATTACAGAAGAATTGCATAATTTGTTTCCCAAGATCCTCTCGAATCATTTGTGTAAGTCGGACTAGGTAATGTTGATTTCATAATGGTATTTATCTAAAGTTTGCTAACATTAGCCCTACTGCTCATACCAGACCAAGTAAGGTAGCAGCAAAACTCCTGATTGAATTAATTTAAACAAATGTTTGTGGTGTTGCTTATGAATTTAACTTTATGTACAATGGTAAAAAAACATTTTAATTTATTTTATTTTATTTTTTTACAACTTCTTTCCAAATTTACATGCTCAACACCCAGGTCTCCCTACTGACACATACTGTGGCCCCACAGTCCACGACTACTACACATTACTGCTTTTCTTGCTGTGCTGCTCCTTTATTATGTTATTTTTATTACTCTTAGGGCATACCTCTGTACTGACTGTATTTATGGTTAGTGTCTGTTTATGACTTTGTGCCTTCGTCTTTTGTTTTTCACTGTTAGTTTATTATGCTACTTTTGTGCAACAACTCACTAAGACAAATTCCTTCTCTGAGGAAACTTTCAGTTGGTATAGGACATAATTGCATTCTCAAAGAATGATCAGAAAATGGTTTGTCTAGTATAATGCTCCTTGTGTAACCGCTCTGTAGATAACAAATACCATGCTAATAATAACAAAATGTTTAAAATTACCATTTACACACACTTACAGTTACATTAAAGTAACTAGTTTGAAATAAATACAAAGCTCCTCTGCAATATAAAAGTCCTTCTATACTGTGGTGTGTACAGACTTTGCTTGACTGACATCTCCCTGTTGTTATTGTTGTGTCAAATCTGACTAAGTTCTGGCCCAAATTCAGTCTTAAGTTTTCAGCAGTGAAGGTTCAGGAGTTCTTCACGTCTTCTTTTAAAATGATCAGGCAAAGAGGCAAAGTTTAAAGTGTATAAGGTTTATTGTCAAACATCAGTCAGTCAGTCAGTAAGCGATTGAGCCAGTGAGGTCCAGACCTCTAAATACTGGAGATTTAGGTCTTGGTCTTTTTAGCAGGTTAATGGTACCTTCACCAGGGGAGTCTTAATACCTAACTCACCACCCTGTACCTGACCCCCATATTTCTAAGACCACCCCCAGTGTCCCCCATGTACCTCCAGTCTGTGATATCTAGAAAGACATAATTTTACCCTTTTCCTTGCCCAACTTGACCTCTTCACTCTTACCTTATCCTTAACAGAAACATTCAGAATTTTGTTGCATAAGCCAATTCAAACCAAAGAGGCCTTATGGATGCAAAGGAAAGCTTCACACACACACACTTGCTTTGCTGTGCTGTGGATGGGGTAACATAAAGTAATACTACATAAAACAGTAACATAATACAAAATATTAGTTTTAGTATATAGTATTGGAATAATATAGCATAAACTAGCAGATGAAATAGATAGAAAAAAATACATTATTTTTGTTGCAAATGTTTGGGAAATGTCACATTAGGAAGGCCAAACATACTAATATTAAATTAACAATGAGTTCTATTTAACTGTTTCAGTTTCCGACTTCTGATGTCCTGATGTACAAACTGACTCATTGTTACACTGTGATGTCTTACTGGTATATTTGAATTGAACAGAGCCAATTGATGTTCTTGGTAACACTTGTGTTTTTCCTACCATTACAATTCAAAACGTTTGCTGTGGGGAAAAAAAGACGTCTATCCACAGTGTAGCTCTAACCCTGAGCTGTGATTTAATCAGCTTGAAAAATTGAAAACACCTGTATGAGTTTTTCTTTAGCCTAGTAAATTCAGCTCTTATCTAATAAATGCTCACCAACATTTTTATTTAGCCTTTTGAATTTATTATGGAATAAATTACCTTGATAACATTTTTATTACTTAGCCTTTTGAACTGTAAATGGAGGAAAGATAAAGAGAGAATAAATTTGACACAGATCCTGAGCTAAGGATTTAAGGTAGATTTGTGGAATCAAACCCACAACCTTGCATGTAAGTAATATCCCTCTCTTACTGAGCCAGGAAATATTCAGTATTTTTCCTTCTTTCTCGATACAAAGGTAAACTTTGACTAATCTGTTAAGCTAAATCCCCCTGCAAACACGAACGCAGTGTGAATCAACTTCTCCCTAACATCCACATACAGTATTAAGTCCGACATAGTGGACAGACTCATGCCAACCTCCCTGTAGCCATAAAGATGACTGCCAGCGAACAAAGAATCTCTCACATAAAGTATGAGTGGTATTTGGGCTTTGGCGTGCTGAGTCACTTTGGTTAATGCTGCAATAGATGGACTCAGGGCTCTTATTTTGGCAGCAAGCTCTTGGAACAGTCACTGATATGATATACAGCAGCTCTTAATACACTCACTGGCTCTCAAATATGTAATGGAGCAAATTAATGCAGTAGCCTCAGACAGAGACACCCAGAATTGAAAACCAATTTAATCAACCTTTGTCTATCTCTGTCATTTTTTCTCCCCTCCATCAGCTGCTTTTTTTCCTGCTCTCTCAAGCATGGCTTTGAGATGGTAAAGCTGGGGCGTGAAGGGGGGTAAGTGTGGACAGTATTTGTATAGACGGGAAGAGCTCATTCTTAGCATTGCTGCCTGGAATTCACTGCAGGATCATTTGTTAACTTCCTGCAAAATTATGCTAACGTACTGCAATTTTCCTCTTTGGCACAAAATCACAGCAAATACTGACAAAATTATCTACTAATAGTTTTCAATGTGTTGTATATCATCATTAATTGGGAAAAGTTGAGTTCCATTCTGGATTCAGATTGGATTTTCTATATCTGAATCCAAAAACATGATTAAGTATTTATTATGCAACCTCTGTAACAGATTAATTTTAGAGAGAGATGATAAAAAAATTCTCCATAAATCAACTATCTTTTTCTAATCAGGGACCAGAGAGGAAAAGAGAGTTCAGTGCTCAATCAGATGATCAAAAGTTTGAGGGGCTTTTTTTTTCTTCTTCAGAGCAACCCAGTGAAGATCAGCTGAATCCTGAGAGGAGACTAGGATGACATGCTGTTCCTCATTCTTCATTCCTCTCTTACTCTGCTTCTAATATTCATCATAATCACTTTCAGCTGTGTCACACACACATCACACACTTATCCTTCTAAACCTCCCTCTGTTCACCCGTCATTCATTCGGTCCCCCTTTTAGCATTCCTGTCTTACAGCAAACACATCACATACATGCTCGCTGCCTCTCTAATAGCTTTAGTGGATTGGCATAATCTCGCTAGCCTAGCGTGCTACACATTAATAGCATGTTGTACACCGACCCCAGCAGCGCTGTGGTGTTATTAGTGTCTTGTCATTAGTGTGTCGCTGCCTGCCCTCCATCTGCTGTCCCACCCCCCTGCCTCTCCAGGGTGTTTCTGGGATACCATCCCGGTGACCTCCGTGGCAAAGCTGAGCCGCTTAGCATCACCGCCTGATGGCTAGGCTTGGCATTGTGACAAACCTGGTTACCTGAAGAACTTCTGTGCGTCAGCGTTCTGTGATCTAATCTCTCTCACACACACACACACACACACACACACACACACACACACTTGATGACAGAGGAAATGACACATATTCTGAATGACATTAATATAAAAAAATTACAGTATGATCTCATCCATGAAGAAACACACATTGTTGGAATTAACAATACATGCTTACTTACTCAGAAACACACGTTGTATTGTATATCACTCAGATACATAGACACATCCACAATAACATTCAACTTTGAAAGTTTAGGCAACAGGTCCTGGGGAGCATATGTACTTGCACAACCTTATTGAAATTACTTTTTACACACTTGCATTTTCTCTTTTCAGCCTATATCCTAAAAGAAAGCTGCCAGTTCGCTATCAGCCTAAAACAAAAATCCCAGACGTACAAACATTTTTAATATAAATTCTATATATAGCTCTGGGATGAAAGCTGAAAGCTGTGATTGCAAATCAGGGTTATTCCACCAAATATTGATTTCTGAACACTTCCTAAATAAAAACATTAGTAATGTGTTGTGTAAAATTTTAAATGAACTAAATGACAATATTTGTATTGTATTGTATTGAATTATGCTGTCAGTACTTTATAGAATAAAACAAAAAAATTTTACTCAAACATATACCTTTAAATAGCAAAATTAGAGAAACTGACAATTTTGCAGTGGTCTCTTCATTTTTTGTGGTCACTTTGTGTTTTCTACAGAGTCACCTGTAATCTTTTTCATTTTTTTTCCCATCATCTGTTCCCACCTTGTTCTTTTTTTTGACTCTGCTGAATGTTCTGCCTGGCACCAGGCCTTGAAATAGAAGAGCTGAAAAAATGCATTAGATGCGCAATCAAAGTGCCTCCCACAGTAATCTGTTTACACCCTCCTTTTTGGATTTTTTTGTTCCATTGAAGAAGAACTGCCACCATTTAGTCTATGCCTCTGTGTTGCACCAAAGCTGCTTTCACAGGAAGGGTGCAACTTAGCTGAGACACACTGATGAGGAAAACTAAAAGACAGTTTAGATTAAAGAAGAGAAGTAGAAAGAAAGAAGAATGCAAAGAGTAGCATAAAAGAATAAGATAAAAAGAAAGAAGAGAAGGAATAAGGTGGGCGTCCTACAATGGAAATGGGGAAAGTTTATTGACACTGGTGCAGCATTGATGGCAGCAAGTTTTTTGAGGTTCAGTTTGACCTTCTAAGGCTTATTAAAATCCAATATCAAATTTATGAGTTGCTGGGATGCAATGTGCAAATGGACACACAACAGACAGCAGTTTTAAACTGAGGATGTACAGTATTACATCATTTAGTATTGTGTAACAGTCTGTAAGTATTTATCAATAATATGATGACTGTATTTGTTACTAGGATGGACAACACTGGATTGAAGTACCTTTTTTATTCATTTACGTGTTAATGCCATTATGGTAAAAAGTATGTAGTCACAACATATCTCTGTGTATTTCTATATACAATTGTTTGTTTGGAGTAGTTCCAGCAGTTCCAAATAAAATATTTTTATTATTGTTACAACAGTTCCCTGATTCACATAACCAAATCCATAAAGAAATGGCTTTCCCCATTTGGTGTACAAGAACTTCACTGACCTGCATGGAGGTGGACCCTGACCTTAACCCCTTTCAAACACATTTGGGATGTGAGCCAGGACTTATCGCCCAACATCAGTGGCCAACCTCTCCAAGACTCTGTGAATTGGAGTAAATCCCTGCAGCTAGGCTCCAAAATGCGGTGAAAAGCCTTCCTAAAATAATAATAATAATAATAGCAGCTATTTTTGCCTGTACTTTCAAGGCAGAATTGTTCAACAATCACAGATGGGTACATTGGTCATATGTCCAGACTCTTACTTTGGGTATCCATATTTTGGCATTATGGTGTAATGCATGTATGTGTATGTATGGGCAGATACACTAGTATCTATCCATTGTGTAGTGAAATTTTTCCATCAACTCCACCTAAAAACATGAAAAGTAGGCATACTGTCATTTGAAGTTTTTTTCTTTCATATAATGCACAATCCTACTATGAAAGTGTCATCTTGCAGCCCCAAAGCAATGATAAGTGTCACCAAACCTTGGTTTACATTAAGATGACTTTTGCACTTTTTGTGTCATTATGTTGTCATAATGATTGTACCCGCCTCTGTACACCAAATGGTACAGTGTCTTCCTGTTGCCCCTACATTGTGACTCAGATGCAAAGAAAAGCGTCATCATCTGGGTTGGAGGAGTTTGACATTCTCGTCTGTCTCCCTGGTGTAACTGTCATATTTAGTTTCTGGTCCCTGTGGAGAGAAAATGGCAGCAGTGGAGAAAGAGAGGAAGGAATCTCTGAAGACCAAGCTGTCTGCTTGGTACTGGAGAGTGGCTGACGCAGATAATGTTACACTGCACTCGTGGGAGACAGGGAGATATGGCCAGAGGGATCGAGGTTGTGTGTGCATCTGTCTGAGAGAGAGGGATTGTCATGGAGAAACAGGAAGATATATAGACAAAGAGAGAGAATATGATATGGAAGGTGAAAAAAAAGAGAGAAAATCCTACCAGTACTCTATCCTTAATCGACTACTATTTTGAAATTGTACAACTGTAACATGACAGCTTTCGAAACACCCCCCATCTCTGCAGTCTGAAATCAGTTTCTCATCTCATTCCCACCATGCAAGGAAATTTTATGACTCTATTTACCTGGATGTTGTAGACAGGTTGTTGGCCCTCTCCTGCA
Organism: Ctenopoma multispine; assembly: GCA_034779795.1. Classification (NCBI taxonomy): domain Eukaryota; kingdom Metazoa; phylum Chordata; class Actinopteri; order Anabantiformes; family Anabantidae; genus Ctenopoma; species Ctenopoma multispine. The sequence goes on along the minus strand of JAUYWH010000005.1, from coordinate 8,198,546 downwards.
CTACTGAATTTCTTCTCTAGTGCCAAATGGTTCCCATGCTCTTTCTCTCCCTGTCTGCCTCCTCTTCTTAACAGAGTGGGTGTCAGTGCTGGTCTGGAGTGGCTTGTCTATGGTACAAATGAATAGCTTCACTCTTCCTGGGCTGTGAAAAGACAGTGATGGCATTAGGCAGGGGGGAAAGTGGAAGAGAAGAGACTCTAGAAGGAGAAGAGACTGTGATGAGAGGAAAGATGCTTGAAAAAGGGGACAAGTGGGAAGTTAAATGGAGGTCTTGGATTTAGAGGAGATGAGGAGTGCTATTAAAATGATTAAAAGGATGGAAAGGGAGAGGGTCAAGGAAAGTGGAAAGTATGGAGTGACTGGAGAAAAGAAAATCAGAGATAAGAGTGGGGTGGCTGGATACAGTAAGCTCTTTCACAATATATGTCTAAATTATACTAAGTAAAACTTCAGTTAGATTCAATTCGTCTTTATTTGTATAGCGCCAAATCATAACACAAATCATCTCAAGGCACTTTACATAGCAAGGTTTAGGACCTTGCTATGTTAAATGTTTAAGACCTTGCTAGGGGGCTTTAAGACCTGTCTTCTTGTAAGTCGCTTTGGATAAAAGCGTCTGCAAAGTGAAGTAAAGTGTAAGTATATACAGAATAATCCAACAGTCTCACTTGAGCAAGCGCTAGGCGACAGTGGAGAGTAAAAAGTCCCTTCAACCGAAGAAACCTCCAGCAGAACCAGGGTCAGGGTGGGCGGCCATCTGCCTCAACCAGTTGGGGTTAGTGGAAAGAGGATTGCAATTCTATTAGTGTAAATAAATATGTGGTTCTAGCTTTACGGAGGGCATTTAAAAAAAATCCATTGTACATACTAAACTGTCTTCCTAGGCTAAGCGGGATTCATCTGAATTTGTGATTTTTAACCTTTCGTGTTTGCTTTAAACTATGGATATGGATGAACCTCCTCTGATTAACTACTTTCAGACATCAAAGGGTTTTGAGGAAACTATTAAATTAAATGATCAATTTCTACTCCATAAGTCAGAACAAGATCAAGGGTGTGATTAAAATTGAGTGGTGAGAGTTATTTCAATGTTGAGTAAATCCAGTGGACTCTAACAATGACTTAAATGCAGTTTTGAAACTATCTACATGAATGTTAAAGTCACCCACTATAATCACTTTATCTGTACTAAGAACCCTATCAGCTAGAAAGTCTAAGAATTCAGATAAAAAAGGGACAGGAGGACGGCATACTATAACAAATAAAACAGTTTTTTGCCTTTTCCAGTTCAGATGAGAGAGACTAAGAGTGAGGCTCTCAAATGAATTTTAACTATGTTTAGGTCTGAGGTTGATTAATAAACTGGAGTTGTAGATTCCTACGAAGAAATATGTCACCTACCATAAAGTAATACTACTTTTATTAGAGTAGGAATAAAACTATACTAAAAAGTAGTTGTTAAGCACAGATCAGTCACTAATTTAAGATGAATTGCATTAGTGTTATTTTCGGTTACTGCATGTTTGAATGACCAGGGTAGGATACATGTATATGGCCTGAGATGCTGTGAATACCCTGCAGATTCGTGGGATTTTGTAATGTGAACCATGTCTGGTTGGTAAATATATCATGTGCTTCTTTTAATAAAAAAACATGCTAAAATAACTACTTATATGTAATAAGACAACTTTAATTTTCAATATGTTTAATCCATCTACAGGATTATACATAATTGTCACGTAGTGTTAGTTCTCTACACAACAACACTGTGATTACTGTAGGTTTTCTGCTGGCTAGTTTGTTCTAGTTCTACTCTAGTCTGCACCACGTGCTGAGAAAATATCCTGTCTCACATGAGGTTTTGTGAGACCTTTGAGACTCAACCCTGCTTCATGCTGTCCTGAGAATCAAAGCAGTTAGCTAAATAAGCACTTATTACACCGCAGGTGCAACTTAAGCTTCATTTTGATCCTGTGTTGAATCTATACAGAGTAGACTATCCTAGCAGCGCTGGAGGGCACTGTGTTGCACTTCTTCAGTGCTGTGAGTTATTTTGATTTACTGCAAACAACTGCGACTGAAACTGACTTGAACAATAGTTGCTTTTGCTGAAATTACTGGAAAACAACTTGGTCATACTTACATGGTCGGTCACCATGTAAGTATGCTTACGTAAGTAAGCTATATCCTCAGTCTGTACAGTAAGGTATTATCGGTCAGGGGCAAAACAAGCCAAAACACTGTAGAGCTCACTGTTTTTATGTGTGGGTTCTTAATTATATGCAATTCACATCACACACTATTTTATGTTTAAATAAAAAATATTGCCAGGTGGAGGTAAACATGAAGATCTGTACTAATTGTAAGGACTGTGACTCAACATTCATATCAGACAACACTGTTTACTAAATAAAATACAGTTTAATTCACAAACCCAGAAGTAGTTTCTGGTTTAATAATGCATTCTTTCTTCTTTCTTTCTTTTCTTTTTTTTATATAGCGCCAATTCACAACACAGGTCATCTCAGGGCACTTTACAGTGTAAGGTTTAAGACCTTACAAATTATA
>JAUYWH010000005.1:8163527-8189525 GCA_034779795.1 Ctenopoma multispine | reverse complement strand
AAAACAGGTCGCACGACAACAATTACATGCAGTCGCACCAATGCTCCCAAATATATTTTGAGGTCGCATAGATGAAAGTTCGGGAGCATATGTGACCAGAGTTGTCGCAATTTCGAGCCCTGTTGTATGTGCCTTAATCATTTGGTTTCAGATTGCCCTGACTGTACATTGGATTTTGAGTTTTACTTTCCAAACCTGGACTGTGTTCATACAGTACAAATCCCAACCATCTGTGTGAGGGAAAACAAAAAGCAAGCTCACCTTCTTTCTGTTACAGAGTCATATTTAATTTTTTGTTGGTTACTCACTAAACGTGCTGTAGTTAAATATTACTTCACAGTATTTACCTCCTAAGACCAGTTTCACTGCTGGCATTTCTCTGTTTTGTTCTCATATAGAAATCCTGCATTTTCTTCGTTGTGATTGGTTGGCTGAAGAAAAAAGTGGTTGACCTTTCTTGGTGTTTTTTTTAGTAAGTTGAACATTTTCCACTTTTGGAAGTGCTCCACTCTGCTAAAAAGAAAAAAAAACAAAAAACTGCCGGGTGCATCGCCTTTTAAAGAGCACCTCACAGCCACTTTCCTTTACCTTGTGTATCAAACATACAGCCCTAGATGAGAAAAAAACCCCAACTAAAACCAGAAGTTGTATGAGTCAAGAACTAAATGATAAACATATACCACTTATAATTGTTAATGTTTGTTATTGTTTATCCTTCTTTTTAATTCATTTTATTACTGGGTTGTTATTGTGCTGTTACAGTACTTTTGACATATAATGGATGAGTTTTAGGAACACATGGCTTTTCCATCTTTAAACATGCACTCCACACACAATGTGAACTCCACCCACCTCTCAATATGTTATATCTGCTCTCTGATCAAGTGTGTGCGAGATCCTCTTTGAATGCCAGTTCTCCAGGGTGTATCAGTGATGCATTGAGGGGCTATTAATTACCCCATTTATGTTTAGTGTGTGTGCATTTGTGTGTGGTAAACTCCATATGGGTGGGGAGATTGTGTGTGGCCCTTTACATATCACCATTTCACCCAGACACTACTCTCTTGTGACCATGGTTAGAAGCAGTCACACAAATTAACTCAGCAAACAGTAGGTATAAAGGGAATAAACACACACACATAATAGAGCACATGTTTGGGATACATTCTTGATTTGGGTGCACAGCTCAATTTATTACACAGGAATGAACCCAGAAATAGATACAGTATATGCTCTATGCAGTGTATTCACAGTAGATATTCAGTTATTGGTTGAACACACAAATATATATGCATTATTACAGAAATTAATTTTTCCACATACTGGTGCAGAGCTAACAAGGCAACAGGCAGACATTAGTCAATGGAATAGAAGGCCCCTTATTGCCCAACAAATGTCTGTGTGTGTGTGTGTGATACTCAATATTGTCGGCAGTTGCCATAGTGATTGAGTGTGAATGTGTTTGCTGTGAGCATATGTACAGTATGTATGAGTTTGTTTATGTTTATTTAAGAATCTTGGCTGATGCATGAGTTTTCTTATGAGATTATATTTGAATATGTGCGTATAGAGTATTGAATTATATGTGAGTCTGTTTGTCTGCAGGGACACCTGTCTGGGAATAACAGGGTCCAGAACAAGGATGTGATTAGGGGATGACTGTTTCAAAATGTCGTTCTGTCAGTGTGCGAGAGGGGCGGCATACAAATGACATGTGTTCGACTACGGAGGACAAGGAGTCTGGGGGGAAATCATCATAGGTGTGTGCACGTATGTGAGAGAGAGGACATGTATGTCCCAGATGTCCCATGTGCCAACAATTGTGTTTATGTATCACAAATTCATTCCAAATCCCTTTCTACAGTCCAGACATGGCTTTGTCTGAAATCACTCCCTATTCACTCATTCACTCCTCCCTATATAACGTAAACTGAGTAGTTCACTAAAAGGTGAGCTATAAATTGAGATTTTAGACACTTGTTAATCATCGTAATATTGCATCATCACTAGTAACTGTTTGATTCTGTAATTTTCTTAAATACTACCAACCTATAAAATGAGGAACAGTGCATTGTGGGATTTACATGCCTTAAGTCAATATACATAAAGGACAGGTTTACACACTCAGCATTTAGACTGCTATAATGGTGAACAACCTCTATAGAGAGTTTAGACACAGCCCATATTTCTGGGCCAAAGTATTTTTCTCCTGCTTTCACTCATAAAATACATGTTCACCTATATTCTTATATACTGTATGTGGAGTTTTGTACTGTAAAAGGAGATCAAATCAATGCAGTACAGAGCCAGAGACATGAGCTTGACTTTTTCTCCACATACCTCATCCTTGTCAAAAACTGGCACATTACACAACATGTCACTTGACTGCTGAAGTTTGATCAGCACTCATACTGTTATGTTGGTAGTGGCTCATTCAGAGGTCTGGTTAGCTCACTTCTATCAAATTTACAATTCTTTTTTTCAGATTTGCACCAAAAGTGAAGTGACATTCGGAGGTAACATTTCAGATTTTGCATAGATCATACCGAAGAAACAAAAGGTTTTTAACTTTTTTTTAATATAGCTGTTTCTAGCCTTTAATACAAGGCTTCAGCAGTCAGTTAGAAAAATAAAGTAATCATCAATCATCCTAAAATCACTTTAACTTTAATCTATTTGATTTATCCTGTTCGGGCCGCTGAAGCCAAACATAAATATATATTTTGGAACAGAAGGACGACTTTTGTCAGCTTAACATCAGACGTGCATTAAGAAAGAGTCTTTTTAAATAGCCAGAATTATACAAAACAAATGGCAAGCAAAAAGGTGTTTCTTTGTCCATTCGGACAACTGATTGTTTTTTACAACTTTGCAGTACAAGTTCAGTTGTGTGGGATAGCAGTGTAGGATAATATGTGTGACCTTACCTCTAGGTTATATGGTCAGAAATTAAAAGAAATCTGTGTTTAATGAAATTGCATTTGCTTTTAACATAAATTATGTTTTTTGTTTCTGTAATACCTCGTCCTCACCTTTGTGAAACTTTTAAAATCCATTAAACAAACTGCTTTCAGGCTAAAAGGTTGATATTCTAGAGATATAGACATCTTACCTGACAGCGACAATTAACAAAATTGCTTTCCATTTGTATTTATCTTGCCCTCCATTAAAGGCAAATAATGTAATGATGCACTCTAACACAGTTTATTGCTGCCATGTAGCAAGTAATCACCTTGCTTCATGTTCTGTTTAATAGAAGTTGATAGTGAACAACCATTACGTGGATTCATCTTCAGTCATTGTCTGCTGGCGGCTGCTGAGAGATGAGCCTGTGTTTAAGTTCATGCCGTCATCTGCCACATCACATAGATTTACTGTATGACTGCCAAGGCACAGTAGATAAGGTTACGGCGATGGCCGGCTATCGATTCACACTGTATTTACTTAAACCAGACGTGGGATCAGTTAGGAGTGACACATGATAAGCAGCACTTCTGAAGTCATTTGAGACTCTTGTTGTTCTTGGCTTCGTGTCTCTTCTGAAAAGCATTGAATCATAGAAAAGAGTTTACACGGAGACAAGTGTCTCATAAAGGTTTCTAACCCTTGTGGAGTCTGTAATATCTAATTTCATATAGTGAATTCAAATCAAATGTGTTTTCACAAATTACAGAGCCCATATATGCAAAATCCACTTTTTGGTCATTTTTGTATACATATGAGTGTCTGGTGTATGTATACATACACACACACTAAGTAAGAAGTGCAGTCCTTTTTTTTGCACATTTTCCTGTTTTTTGAAAACCAGTGCTTGAATTGTCTACTTGAAATGTGCGTGAGAAATGACATACTTTCCAATATCAGAGACATAGTCCCTTGTCTGACTCGGCCCAAAAACCGCCCATGACAGCATCCACCAAAAACACGCAGTCCGCCATAGTTTTTTTACGCTAGATGAGACTGAAGCAGCAGAACACAAAGCATGGACAGTATTCATCCTCTTAGACTTATTTGTTTATGAGGGAGTGATCCCCACAGACTAGGACAAAGCTGCATGTGTGTGTGTAAAGTTCAGACCTGTTCCAGCTATTTTTATGACTATAGTAGATTGGATGGTGGCTCTGTGTCTTTGTAACTCGTAGAATATCTGTTTCTTTGTTTTTTTTCTTCAAACTTCATTTGTGGTTCACATACGTCACAGATGTTAAAATAAAAATATGAAGATTTACAGGCACTTTTTGGGAAATCTAGGGACCTGTTTTTAACCCCAAAGTGGGTATAATATGGAGTCTGTAAAGTAGGATTTGTATTTCATAATTAGATTAAACTATTCCCAGTCTAATATCAAAGTCAAATAAATTTATGTGGTGTTAAAACACCCAATTTTTTTAATAAGCAGCTTGGTAAAACTTGTCTTTTCCAAATCATGTGAATTTTAATACTTTGTTTAGGTTTCTGAAGACCCCAGACCTTAAAACAAGCATACATAAAGAAACTCGTTGTACTTTATTTTTCTGTGCGAGTTAGATGAGACTGATACCACTCTCATGTCTGAATGTTAAGTATAAAGCCAGAATTCTGTTATCTAAAAAATTGCTATCCTTTCCCTATCCAAAAGTCCACCTAACTAGTGTATCATTTGTTTAAAACACTGCTATAAAACCAAAATGTCTTGCTGTTTCATGCCGTCTTTGTATATGGAGGGCTATGTGCCAGACTATTTCTTGGCTGTTGGACACTGTAAGTAAATTTACCTGTATACAGGTGTGTGTTCTTGTAATTTGCTTGAGTATTTAGATTTTATGTTGCTTTTTAATTTATTAGGAATTTTTATATAATTTTGATGTAAAGTTTACAAATGAATGCATCAAAAACCATAATTCAGTAAAACAATTAATGCCTTTCTGCATGATGAGTAATTTTGTTTGCTGTACCTTAAGTTTGTTTTGAATAGGTTTTGTACTTAAGTTTTCAATGAAGGACTTTCAGTTGTATGGTGAGTATTTCTATGCTGTGGTAAAGATACTTTTATACTTAAGTAGAAGATCCCATTACAGTACTTCGTCCACTGCTGTTCACTGGTGCCAGACATGGCAAATAATGTATTCCTGGCATTTGACAGGTATTGTTTTTGCTGTTTTGTTGTGAATTACTAAGCATATTGTTTCCTAATATTTTCATCTTTAAAAGTTGATTTATAGTTTACAGCACACATGTAAAATGAGTTCAGAATAAATATGTTCTCATTTCATTATTGTTAGTTTATCTGCTCTATAGCTGCCTACATTTTCCTTTACTGTTGCTTCTAATTTGGAGGGCAAAGCTATGATTTTACAAATTAAAGTTTTCAGGAATAAGGTTTTGGGAGATTGTTCTCACTTTGAATCTGTATTTTAATTAAACTTGACAAGGTCTGAACATTTTGGATTTCTGCAGAAACTTTATTTATGACTTGCATGTGGAAACATGGAACAAATCTGGACTAGACTTGTACACTTGTTTGTGTATGTCTGCCACTTCTGAAGCTAATTATCTTACAGACATGCAAATGGTATCAATATTCTCCTCCAACTCCTGACAAGAAAGGCAAGTGTATTTGCCAAAATGAATTCCTTTAACACAGTTTGAGTTCTCTTTGGGTTTCCTTTATCCATCCTTATAAACACAAATTTTCACTATAGATAACATTTTTAAATCTCTGCCATAGACAAAGAAACATTATGTCTCTTTATGTATGTAAATATGGATTTTAAATGCTCTAAGTGTGTGATTGCTGTTAGCTGTAAAGATGCACACATTTAGGATCTGGATAAAATGTTTGTCAAAACAAGTTTCTAAAAGTGCAGGCTCAGTTAGCAACAAAAGAGAGTTACCGCTTGAATACCTTTCCATGTATGTATTGAGTTTTATATGGTGTAAAGATAATAGGAAAAAAATAGGAAAGGTTAATTCTGAAGTTATTATTATCATCTTTAACACATGCAGCTTTTGGATCTGTGGGACCCCCCAAAATGAGAGCGTAATGCCAAAGTCAACAAAACATGAGGGTAAATATCACTCTGTCTGAATGACGACTTGTTAAACTTCATTTATTTTGGTGCGATAATCTACAGTTTTGGCCCTTGTAGTCAACATCCCCTGGAGTCATATTAAATTGAAAATGCACCTCAGCTGATATTTTTTCCATCTCTATATATCTATTATTGTTGCGGAAAGCTAAGAAAAACACTCATGTTTCAGCTTTTTTCCTGGTGTTAAATCAACAAGGCCTAACTGTTAGCACTACTGTATACATCCAGGGGCCTGTTCTGCACATTTGTTAAGGGAAATCGGGGTGAAGAGGGTGTGTGTGCGTCGCGAATATGTGTCAGCAGGGCAGGAAATACCACACTTCACTGGCAATAAGTGCTGCTGATGGCTTGTTTGGCTGTTGTGAGTGTGCATGTAATGTTCAAGTATGTGAATAAGTTTATCAGTGTAAATGTGCCTTTTTTGTGTGTGTGTGAGAATAACAGTGTGTCTGTGTGTGTGTTCTCCTCAGACAGCTGGCTGATCTTGCTTGTCACACACACTGATCCCTAGTAAATAAAAGTTTGAAGATGATTGATTATGGCGGCCTATTTCTCATGAATCTGGGTTTGTTTGTGTGTGGTACACAAGGCAATGAGCAGCACGAGATTCCCATATTCTCAGCCACATATGGTGAAACCCCATGACACACTGCAAACATTCACGTCCCATAAAAGTCACTGTTGGAAAATAGAACTTGGATTAAAATCACTCCTCTTCTTTATTTATCATACTCTGACAATTTGCTTGCAAAACCACACATTTTTTCATTTCCTGTCATTTATTGAAAGGGTATAATCTGAAACATTTTCCTGTAAACAAAGGTTGATTTATCTCACAAAACCTTTTTTTTGCTGCTCTTAAGACTTTTTGTAGTAATGTGGTGATATGTTATATTTCAGTGCTTTGTTGCAAATGTAAAAACAATAACAAAGAACCCAAAGATTTCAACTTTTCATGTTTCTGGTTTGGTCCTTTTTCATTATTTTTGGTCCGTGTTCCAGAAAAGATGGGCCCAAGTGGTGCAACACATTTAATTACAGTAGTTATCTGAGGCAAAGATATTTATAAGAGAACACTGCTGATATCATAGCTCTTGCTCATGACCGTGTATGGAAATTTAACTATGTTCAGTTACAGTTCTGATACAAACTTTACCTCATGCTTCACTTTACACAATGAGCACACAATAACTGAGAACATTTATATGTGCAAACTGCACTTAAACTAAAAGGTTACTGTATCTGAGGCAAGGTAATGTAGCTTTATTAATATAGCACAGACAGTTCAACTGACACTAACCATGAAGTAATGTCAAGCAACCCTGTCTCATAAAAATTATAATTGAACAGGACAAACTGCATTCCTGATTGTTTGTCGTTTTGTTACAGGATTGACATGCCGGAGACCCAAGTTCGAGACTAAAGTCCCCTGTGAGCTTGGGTTTAGGCAATAAGACATAGACATTTGTTAAGACATAGACTGTACAAGCATCAATTCTCTAAATAACAGCTGGCTGGGCTGTACAATAAGCTATCTGAACACTATCTAAAGAATATTCTTGACTTTAACCCAGTCTGCAAACAGTACATACAATTTTTGTTTACATGTCAGCTAAATCCAACCACCTGAACTGCCATGGTGGGTCTTTCTTAACTAAACATTTGACTGTTTGACTCTGACTGTTAGTTTATTACTCACATGAATTGCTTATGTTAATTACCAATATCAATTTGGTTTATGCTACTCGCCAAAACTATTAGCCCGCAGTTCTTACACGCATCTCATATGTGTTTAGTATTTACGCATTACTGTCATGTTTAATACAAATTTACCATAAACTTAAAGTCTATTAGCAGCACATGTGCCACCATGGCATTCTTGTCCATATCTAAAGTCAAATCTCCCTCAAATGCAGTCTTGTCTTTTATGTTTAGGATACCTTTTTTGTCAGCATCACACACCTTCATCAATCTCTCTTGTCTCCTTTCATCTCCTTCGCTCTCTGTCTCTGTTTGTCCTTCCATCTCACTGACAGCATCAATCTATAACTTCCTGGCTGAACTTTGACCTCCTTCCATTTTGCAGCTGACAGAAGCCAGGCCTCGCTGTCATCTCCATCAGTCATTATCTCAGAGTGCACACAAGCAAAATGTGCATGTACAAAATATGTTCACAGAATTTCCTGTGTTATTGTTCAGCTAGCAGATTAATTAAGGTAACTTCAGGATTCTGTTGTTAAGATGCATAAATGTTTAGCTTTAACAAACTTAGCATTCAAGCAAACTCAACAATTTCTTCCGCATACTTTCATTGTAAGATGATGTTATTTTGTGTTACTTTTTGTGCCCAATTTCCCTCAACATGTCTCCTCTTGCTTTGCTAAAGCCCCCAGAGAGAGTAGTAGTAATACCGTTGTGGTGTTAAAAGAGCAACTTGTTCCAGTCAACGAAAAACAAACTGAATTCCCCTTACTTTAAAAGCAGCATGTTTTGTAAGGTTGACATGTCTTATATAACCTCTTCTACAGTGTGTTTCTCCCACTGAGCTTGTTGTCTTTCAACCGTAGTTGGCTGCTCCACAAATAGTCCTTTAACTCACCACAATTTGGCTTGATGTTAAATAGCTAGGAAGTGCTAACTAGCTAGAAAATGTCCAGCTTTGCTTTCAGTGCATTGACCAAGCCCGCATGCGTGATAATGTTATGTTCTGTATTAAGAGATGATCTAGGTTAATTGTGTAAATGTTGAAAAAAACAAAATTTTTTGAAACACCTCTTAATGAAACGTATCATGTTGCGAAAAGTTTCTGCCACCACATTCCATAAAGTCACACTTATTGAACAAGATGGTCCAGAGATAAAAAAAATTACGCTCGCACTTCTAACTAGTCACAATTTGAGCAGTTTCTGCTTGACACTTAACTTAACTTCTGTGTTATTTAATTTTTACCACATGGGATGGAATGAGCAGCTGACTTGTTTTGGTGTCTATGTATTGTTTCTTTTTTTCTTGTTTTTAAAATTAGGTTGGGCAGATGTTGTTTCAGTTAAGTTTCTTTGTATTAAGGTATTTTTATTTTAAAACCACATCATTTAGAAAATATTAACAAATAAATCATTATTTCATACAGTACAGAAAAAACCTAATTAAACTAACTCTAACTTATAAAATAACTCATAACTCACCAAAGTCTGCAGCATAAGACCAGGCAAATCAGTGAGCTGAAATCTATACTTCAAGGATTAAGAAACTAGAAAAATTTATATCCACATTCATGATATATATGCATTCAGAACTGTTCTGTTAACAAATGAAGGAGAAAAATTAGTCCTTTAATATTTCTGATGATCATCTGTTTCAGTGAGACAAATACATTGCCACAGCTAACAAGGATAAATATTTTCCCCTGATACTGAAAGAGATCCCAGTGCTGTCAGAATGTCATGTAAAATTGTGTCCTAAGTGCACACTGCCTAAGCTTTTACTTTCTTCTTCATGTTAACATGTTCTCCTACAGCTCATTGTCAACAGTCTTTCTTCTGTTTTAACTAGAAAAGGTCTCCAAGGTAGTTAATCTTTGCACCAGTTGTTTGGACAGGGCTCAGTCCTCACACTGTACACTTCTTTTGTGTCTTTGTACTGGACACCAGAATGCATTAGTGCAATAAGTGAGTGGTTAGAAAATAATGTGTAGGAAATGTCAGACTCAGGCCACACAATGGTGCTGCAGGAAGCTCAGTATTTGTGTACTAGTGTTCACATATACACATTAATGCAATGGAATAAAAAGCTAACCATTAAGCTGGAGTAAAAGTGGATGTAAAAGCCAAAATAATACAGTCATGAAAATGTGTTCAACTGTTAATGATGGTATCAGGAAATATGCCATCTCCTCATCTCAAATCAAACCGTCTTGATTGTACAGAGGAAGGACAATCAGACCCAGACAATGCGTCCTCCTGTCACCAGCAGCAATGTGCATCCTGAAACACTTTATCACATCACAGTAAGAGCAGACTGGCAGGGGAAAACCAAGAGTGCTCACTTTCCACGTACAGTCAGATAATAATCTGAGTTAGCAGAATGGCGGAATGAGAAATAAGCCAATGATCTGAAGTAAAGTGTTCCAGTTTGGAGTGACAGAAAGTAACTCCTTGGTGCACCAGGCTTCACTGTGCTCTCATTTCTTTTTGCACTGTCTACACTCTTGCTCTGAACTTGACACACTTGTACACACACAGGCAAGTTCATGCCTAAGTCAAGTGACACATGCAAACAAGAACAAGTTGAAGATTTCAGTACCTAAATGTGGAGATAGGGAACATCTGAAAAGAGAGAGAGAGATTGATTTGCTGCCATGCAAGACTGGGAACTGCCAAGGACTCCAATTTGGATAGACATAAAGTATAAACTCCTCCATACAAGACTCTCAACTCAATCTTTTTCCTCTCTTTTGCCCACTCTGTTGCCATCTGCTTCACTAAACACGCATCTTTGCCCAATGCAGTAAAGAAATAAGAATTTCACACACTAAAAGTAATTTTGTGTTTGTATTTATGTACTGTTAAGAACTAAATAAGGTTAAAAATAATTGAGAACAACAGAACACTAATTAAAGGCCCTCACAAGTATAGTAGACCTTTGAGTGGATAGTTTTATTTTTTCACTATGTCAGGGTCAGAGCACACAGAATTATGGGCTATCACTACACATGTATGTGTGTGTCTAGGGAAAGATACAGGGATGGCAGGGATTGCTAACCAAAAGGGAAAAAAATAGAGACAAAGAGAGAGAGAGAGCGCGCAAAAGAGAGTGAGACACTTGCATAATTGGACTCAGGAACGTCTCCTGTCTGCACTTCACTGTCTGTTCGTCCATCTGTCGGCGCTGCATCCAATCACATGCGTCCTCAACTTGGCCCTGCATCCAATCAAAGGACCAGTTACCCTGCTGTCTGGACATGCAGTCGTTACCCAGAATGTAAAAAGAAAGGAGGGTGGAGAGCCAAGCTGTAATCATATAGGTGTTTTGTGGGTTGGTCTCTAGTCACATGCACGCACACGTGCACTTAACATTGAAGACTGAACAAAGCCTCGACGAATAGCCTATGATTGCTCGTCAAGAAATAGTGCCGTGGTACAGTCTTAACATTTCAGGCTGAGTCTCTTTCGTCTCTTGTTTCCTCTCTCTACAGCCCATTTACGGTTTTATGGCAAAATTACCCTATGTTATTGGGAGGCTTTTGTTGTAGAAAACTGCTTGTAACAAGCAAGCTGAACAAAATGTGTTTCATCTTCATGTCTGTCTTGAAGTTTTGAAGAGTTGTTTTATTTATGAAACATTACAGTAAATACTTTAAAGAGCTGTGCTGAAAAGTTTCCCTTTAGCTATATCCCAGGCTGAAACCTCTGCACCATGTGGATTCTTTTTCAATGCTTGTTCTTCACTTTGCTTTGTGTTTGTGCCTTAAAGGGTAACTGTCATTTTAACCAGTAACTATGTCTCTGAAAAGGTTCCATACGTAATACTACAAATGTTTTATTTTATTTTCTGATAGCGATAAACATTGCAAAAGCTAAACAACAACAAAACCAACAAAGGAAGACATAGTGAGTGAAGAACAAAGTGTGACAAAAGAAACAGAAAAAATATACGCTCATCAAATACCTGTCTTGCTTACTTTTTTCTCAGAAAGATGCTAATGTGCTTTGTTGTTTTTGTTAATTATCTCAGAAAGAAAAAGTCGCCTTGTACTTTTTAGTTTCTTCTTTGCAGATTTCATAATGAACCTGCAGTTTAGTATTCCCCTCCATGCATTATTCCTGTCTACATGCTCTTTTTCTAATTATTACTTGGATTATATTCTTCCAAGACATTGTTCATCTTACATCTTACCAGAAAGAACTTTAATATTTAAGGCAGCAATAGGATCAATAATTTTCAACACTTTGAAGCTGAAACTGTTAATAAGATCACTGGGAGTTACTGAAAGAGGAACTGGTGTGGCTGCAAATGTCTCTGTAACCAATATAGAAGTTTTTTCATTAATATAGTGCTTTTTTATTAAGTTTGGTTTGACGCTGTTGGTCTCTGCAGGGATGGTAATATCAGAGAAAACAAAGTAAAGACTGGAAAATCCAACACCAGCCACCACTACTTCAGAAATGTGCAGTCCCTTTGAGATATTTAAATCTGAAGTACGTCCTTTATTGTCCGTAGAATCTGTAACATGCTAGAGATGTTTAAAATCGTCCAGGATGCACAGCAAATTTTTAGCACTGCCATTTTCAGGATTATGCAAATATATAATAAAATCACTGACAACAGCACGGTCAAAGTCAATGTTAACAGCAGAAAGGCAAGAGGCAGGTGACTGTCAGGTATTGGTTCTGTGCTTTTACTGTAGGTCAAGGTTAGAGAACGATGATGCCTGTCAGATAATCTAGTAGATTTATCAAGATAGTGATAAGTCAAAACATAATTTTACATGGACACTTGGCTTCCATTCCAATAAATGCAATTTCACTGTCATTATTATTTATTGATAACTATCTTTGAAGCGGGTGACACATTGCTGTAATAGAGCACTGTTCCCTCACAGCATGAAAGACATGCATTCGAATTCAGTGGTCAGCTGGGTGCCTTCTGTGTGGAGTTTGCATGTTGTCTGTCCCATGTCCGGTATGAATGTGGGTGTGAATTGTTGTCTGTGTCTTTATGTCAGCTCTTTAAGAAACTGCTGACCTGTCCAGAGTGTACACTGCCTCTCGCCTCATGACAGCTGGGGTAGACTTCAGTACCCCTGCCACTGTATATCACCTGCCCAGCATCAAATGACATACAAAGTTAGAGACAACCTGATGAACACAGTTGAGCTTTTACCAGCTAAAGAGGTTTGTACCTCCCTCAGGAGTTAGTGGGAACTAAAACACAGTTAAAAAGACAAAAAATGTTGGACTTAGATTTACCAGATGTGCCAGAAGCATGTCTCCTAAATGAGAAAAAAAGTTTGTGTCTGCTGGATGTGTGTCTTTTAAACCACGGCCTGTAATGCTTCACTTGTCTCAGATTTCTCAATCTCATTGCTCTTTTTTTTCCTTGCCTTCTCTCCCCTCCTTCTACAAACTGAATTAAAACTCAGCTTGAACTTTGAAATTAAATACGGTGACAGAGTGGGGATTAAAAAAATGAAAAGAGAAAAAAACACTGCAGAAGAAGTCTGATTATGGAGCAAATGAGTATGGAAGAAGAAGGGGAGTGTAATAGATTAGTAATGTGGCTGGTGGCCTTCAGGCTGAGAAAAGGAATGAAGAGATAGAAACAAGAGACAAACACAGACAGAGCAGCTGAAAGAAAGCTGAGAGGGGAAAAGGCAGCAGAAAACACAAGGAAGAAGAGGAAAAAAAAAGAAAGATATGAATAGTGTTTTCATCAATTCTCTCTTATTCATGCACCAGTGCAGACACAGCCCTCTGACAGGGTGACTAGGTGGTGGTGGTGAAAACACTCACTCCCACAATTAGCGGCAAAGGAGAACAGCCCTGCCAATTTGATACCTGACTCGCTGCGGCAACTCGTAGCTTTGCTTTACTGCATGCTGCAAACTGCCTTTTAACAAGCCCGCAGGGTGATGAAGTGAGAAGTGTGTATGACTGCGCTGGCGTACACTATGTGTGTGGTAGTTAGTGCATGTGTAAGCGTTGTGTCCATGTGTGCTGTGACAAAGTGTGAGTGCATGTCTGAGCATCTGGTTTTGCTGAACAACTGAAATGTACGGACTGCATCAGTGACTTGGTCATGCATGTGTTTGAGTGTGTGTGTCTTGTTTCTTTCTAATTGCCCAGGCTTGTCTTAAGGGAACCTGATAGTTGACCCTGTTGGCCATTTAATGTCACTGATTCCTTTACACTTCCTGGAGCTGCTACAATAAGCCATTGAACTGTATCTCACACGCTCTCTTTCTCTCTCTGTTTCTCTTTGTCTCGCTCATCCCTGATGAAAAATTCAAATAGGTTTAAGATTTCTGTTATCACTTTGAATTAAATGTTTAAGTTTGTATATAATATCTTGTATATAGATAAACAAGAGGTGGAACAAAGGGAGAAAAGGAGGAAAAGAAGTAGGGGGCCAAACTCTTCATCCTCCGCATTACTCACAAGTGAAATATGCATTGGCTGGCGTGAGAGAAGTAGGGAGCTAACGAGGCAAATCACTGACTGGTGCCAACACTGTGCCTTTTAGTGCAGATTAAATTAAATTACTCCCTTCCCTCTTTGTCTCTGCTCTCTTTTTCTTCTGTCTTTAATAGGACTCATATAGTGAGTGTATAAACTTTGGCGGAGATGTGACACACTCGGGCAGTATCTTGTATTTCGATCCTTCTTGCTCTAAGGCAGTAAACCTGAGACGTTATTTTATTCTCCTTTCTTTTTTCTTTTCTTTTTGTCCTCTTTCAATTCAAGTGCTGCTGCTGGCAACTCTGATTTGACTTTTGCTGCCAAGAAATAGACAATGTTTTGATGGTTTTTGAGGACAGCTATAACAGCTTTTTTTCAAGGTACGAAATGAATACCTCATTACCAACTTGTGGAGCGTTGCGGAGGAAGGTTCATTTTTAATCAGCCATGTCTGAGGAAATTATCCATTTCAAACTTTTCAGGACGAGCAGCAACAAGAATGTTTCAATGTAATTACAGATTTTTGTCATCACAAATTAGATTTTCTGGGATTGCAATTTCTTCTGTTTACACAACTGAAACATCATCAATAAAGTAATAGTCAACAATAAAGTAACATCCTACACACCTGTTATTATTTAGTTTTATTTAATCAGGAAATCTAATTTAGATCAAGATCTAGGTCTCTGCAAGAGACCTAAGAATAAATTACACATATACAAATTAAGAACATAACAATACAATTAATTCACTCAAACAACCATCACACATACACAAACACTGCAACAGTAATTCAATGAATTACAAAGTTTTACTGGTAACATGAGTTAATAAAGTTTTACATTCTGTATCTCCAACTTAAGGTTCTGTTGCAGCTCATTCCAGTTGTATGGTGCATTGTATTGGAAACCAGTCCTCACCTGTTCTATCTCACGTTTGATCTGATGTCATAGTTATGAACTCTGAATTTGACTAATGATGTCAAATATCACAACAGCTTATACAGCAAGGCTAAATAAATCATGACATAGGTATTAGATGTCAGAGACGCCCATCCAACCGTGTCATATAATAGAATGGTGAGTATAACTTAAATGGCGTTGTAGGTTGTTAAAAAAACCTGTGTTTTTGCAAGGACTTTTTTAAAGTGATGTGATTAAACAGCACCAAATTAGAATGTTTAGAATAGTTTGATATTTTGGAAAATTTGCTAACTTGCCGAGAGTAAAATGAGATTAATACCACTTCCATGTTTACATATTACATTTGAAGCTCTAGGCAGCTACAGTCAGCTAAGCTGCTCCTGGCTGTAGCTTGGTATTTAACAAGTAGGTACCGAATGAAAATATGGATGGATATCAATCTTAACTCTTGACAAGAAAGCAAATAAGGTTATTTCTCAAAATGTCAAACTGTTCATTCGAGTCAAACGTAATTAATTGTTATTTATTTGGCAAACTTAGAATTACAGCTTCCTCACTGCGGGTTTCACATGCACACTTACACACATATCCACATCCCTCCAAATATGTACATATACAGTATAATTACACACATCCTCTATTGTTACAACCAGATAACCACAAGAACACTATTTCTGGGGAACATTCAGAAATAATTTTCCTTCACCCTGCATCAGGCCAATACATTTCCTGCAGATTAAGCTGCTATTAACTCAGTAAAAACAAACTATTGAGTATTGAGTATTGAGAATTAGGGCTGCTTGGATCTGACTGACCACCTCTTCCTTCTTTTTTGCTTTTCACCAAACTCCTGTAAAAGTTTGAATATGTCTTCTGTCAACGTGGTCACATCCTGTTGGCTCAGTTGTTTAACCAATGGCTGAATAGGAAAATATGCTTTGGACAAGCAGATTCTGAATGGGCTAGGTGAAGGGTCAGCTCCAGTAACAGCAGCAGGGGAACGAAATGAATAAAGCAGCAGGCCTGTGGCTGTTTTTGGTCTTTGTGGTCTTAGCTGTCCACCATTTTACAGAGGGGACACTTTCTTTTCAAAATGTCGGCTTGTGAATTCAATGCTGGCAAGTAGACATCTGTTTATCACTGCTGCCAGTTCATGTAAATGAGCTAATGTTACCAATTCATCTAGTGTGTTCGGGCTCAGTGGACATTCTGGTATCAGACTCATTTCTGTGAGGACCCGATTGACGTGCAATCAATTGGACTTAGCAGGTTGGCCCTGAGTGCAGGTTCTGGAGCCTTTTCTCTACTGGCATGCTTGTGGCTCGATGTGGCTGGTAAGTAGTGATTACTAGACTTGGCGCGAGCAGGAGCTGTAGAAGAGTGAAATGTGGCAATGTGGCCCTGGAGAACCCACACTTAATGGCATCAGGAAACACCGCCCAGGTTCACCCACAGCTAAACGTCTGGAGCACGTGTGTGGGTGTAACAGAGAGTGAGAGAGCAGAAAGTGGCTGAAAATAGGGGAAAAGGAAACAACCTTCTGTTTACATGCCATAACTATGCTCATATTTAATGTACAAGACAGTATATGAGTCCATATGTTTCTAGAAAGAAGCACAGACTCAAATTAGTTTCTCCCTATATAAACTACCAGTCAAATGTTTGGACACACATAGGAATGACCATGTTTTTCATCGAAAGATACATGTCTTCAGTTGTGTTACCATCGTTGCACATGGTTTTCTAATGAACAGTTATCATTTTAAATTAATAAATTTGCATTCGCAAACATAACATGCTGTTGGAAAACAGTACTAAAAATTGCAGAATTTAGGTCTCTGTATGTTTATGTAAATATTCCTTTAAAAAACAGTTGTTTTCAGCTACATTATTCATTTACAATATGAATCAGCTTTTCTTTCACAAACATGGTCATTTCTGGTAGTGTATTTCTTATAATGTTTTGTTCATTGCTAAGGACACAGGAGCATTGCTACAAAGGGGTTCACTGGCCAAGAAATATGAGATCAAACATACTGTAAACAAATCAACAGCCAGTTATATTAAATAGAATAGAATAATGCACTTATATGTGTACATATACGTATAGCCCTGCTACTGATCAAAACTCTATAGCCTACTTTTTATATTTAAAGTGACAGATGAAGAATGAAAAAGGTTTTTAAGGCATAAACATTAATACCAATATGACCAATATGTAATTATGTGCAATGTACATAGCAGCAGTGTACACTTTAATAAGTTTACTGTATTGGTGTGAGTGAGTAAAGCATGATTACACTTATATGCTTGTGAACAAAAACATTTCTAGAAAATGTCATAAAGCATGTTGTTAAATAATAATTTGACTACTGTTTTATGGTGTATAATACACTTAGCAGCCACATATACTGGAATAAGTGTGTTTGGGATGTGGGCAGTGAGTGACATTGTGTGTCTGGAGCTCTCATTCCCTCCTTACTGCTTTGTTCCTTTAAGCCTGTCTGGCTTTTTAATGAACGGAAAGAAACACTTAAAAAGCAATATGAGCGAGCAATTAGCATTAACAAAATATAATACTAATGGTTTTTGGCTTCATTAAACTTCACAGACAAGTCTATAATGTCAGAAATGTTTTATGGTTTAAACCCCTGGTGTTTTTAGTTTTTTTTTTTTATTTTAGCCTGTGTCTCTTTGCCATAGTTGTTCAGGCAGTCCAAAGCCAGAGCCTTGGGTAAGCATTATCTGTATTGCTGTAAAGCAGATGCACTGCTAGCAGAAAAACACAGCAAGCACAAGCAAAAGTAGAGAATGAATGAGGGGGCAGAGCATCCTCCCTCTATCCCTCCCTTTCTCCCACCCTCTTCTCTCCACCTGTCTTCCAGCGTCTATCGGAGCAGGCCTCAGGGAGTGTTGAGGCAAAGGAGGAGTGTCTTCTTTTCTTTTCGGGGAAGGCAAGGGGATCGATATCTCTCGTAATCGTCCTCTCCACGTTGACATTTCGCTGCCTCTCCTCTGAGGCCGTTTAAGCGTCAGATGAATAAAGCTGTCACGGCCCATTCCACCCCTCGTCCTCTAAAACCCCCCATTTCCCTGGCAGCCAGCCTTTGCTTCTCTCCATCATCCAGCTGCACCATTGGCTCAGGCAGCCTCAGACGGTGACTAATAGTGCTTTGCGATTGGTTGAGACCGACATGAGGGCTGATTGATTGCCTCTGTTGATTGGCCCTGGCTAATTAGGACCACTTGAGACAGGATAATGGATGGGTTAGAACCGCCCTGTTTCCCTCCTCTCTAACATTGGTTTCAAGTTGCTCAAAGTGATTTGTCCCAGGATGTTTTCTGGTTGCGTTAGTCACTAATTAAAAGAATCTAATCAAATGATCAACATTGGCATGGCTGGGACAACGTAGTACCACAATACCTTTGCTCCTCAGACTCCAACAGCATAAATCTTAATTGGGTTAAATGTGATGCTGTGTTAGTCCGTGTCTGTCTGTGCTGTGGTTCATAAAGCTTTATTTATTCAGTACTGTATGCATCGTATGTCATCGTAATGTTAAGTGAATCAAAGCATTGAAGTTATCTTTTTTCTAATTGATGCCTCCACAAAAGTAAAGCCTTCTTTGAAGGGCTAGCTAAACTGTCATTGACATTGTCTGATTGAAATTATAAAGTTCAACTAAAGCTTTGAAGATAGTTAGCATCTTTGTGTGTCTGTTGAAGAAAACAAATCATTCAAACAGTTATGGCACAGAGCTCACACTAAATGTCGGCACAGAGCCTATGGTTGGTTTTTTATAGTAATAATTCCAGTAATTTTTTATTTAGATAGCATAGTTGTATCCCGAGTGTTGACAAAAAGAGAGAACCTCACGTTTTTTCTTTGATTCTGCAAAGTAAGAAGAACAGGAACAAATGGATCTGCACATTGCTGGTAGATACACACATTGCTTAGCACCTGTTCTCCACCAAAGTTTTGTTCTATATCACAGCAGTCTCTATACTACTCCAATAATACCAAAACAAGCTCAGATAAAACAAGTAAATACAAACTGCAGGGCTAGGCAGGTTTAGACAACTTTTTTCTCTTAATAACAGAATTTTGTAATTACTCAGGCTGTCTTTGTGTACTATTAAAATGTTTTGATGATCTGAATCATTTAAGTGTGACAAATATGCAAAAAAATAAGAAATAACATTTGGCTAAACATTTAACCTTACAGTTCTGTGGTCACAGCTAATTCACATTTTTGTCTCATTTCCATTTTTTTTTTTTTTTGTAAGTTTTATATTCTTGTCTGACATGTTGTCTTACTTGTTGCCAGTTTGAGAAGCTTGGATTATGTTCCCTTGTACATATGTTCTGATGAATGTCATGCCAACAACTGGCAACATTTAGAATATGTTTTTGCAAAGCAGACTTTTTGATATGTATTTTCTAAGTTAGGACATGTAGTGACATTTGTCATAGTTTCTGGCTTTGGTTTTACCTGTCTCTGACTTTTCATGTCCACATGCTTTGACAGTTTTAGCATGCCCAGATTTGGAAACCATATCTAAAAGTCAAACAATCGTTTGTGGACTCTAATTGAAACCAGAGTGTGTTTTTTTTCAATACGATTTGGTTATTAGCAGATCATAAAGCTCTGATGACATAATGTGGTTAGCTTGGTCGCTCTCTGGTTCACCAATCTCTCTCTCTCCCTATTTTTCTTTTCCTTTTTCTCTTTCCTGCTCTTTGGTTGAAGTAGTGAGTGGTTGAATTCCTGAGACGCCCGTTGCAATAACAGCTCAGTACTTTAAGCAAACTCTCCTCACCGCAAAACTCCCTCCTTCTTTTCTTCACCCTCACAGTGCCTACTCCTCCACCTTTTCCTCGTCCTCCATATCAGATGTTCATTCCATCATCTCATCTGATCCAGGAGCAGTTTTTATTATAATCCAATCATAAAGAACCAGTGCTGGCCAAGCTCCAGAGGCTAATGCTGTGTTTCCGACTCAAAGATAAGAGAGAGAAATAAGGCAAATGCAATTTATTTTTCTTAATTTCTTTCTTGCTTTTTTGCTTTCTTTTCATACCACCCTTGCCCATAATAGAAGCTCCACCCAAGCTACTTCACCAAAAAAGAAAGAATGAAGAAAAAAAGGAGAGAGAGAGGGGAAAATGCCTAGTGCCCTGAGCATGAAAGAGAGCCTGTGGAGTATTACAAAAACACACACACTCATGTCAGAAGATGGAAGAGCCTGGGTCATACACACACACATACACTTGCTGTACTAGAAATGAGAGGGCCCCCACTGTCTAGCGTGCAGAGTGCTGGAGAGCTGGGTATCTCTTCAAAGACCCCTGCAGCTTTCTCAGAAGACATCATCCGCGTGTCTAACTCCCTCCAGACCCTGTAAATGCTGCTGCAGTGTGTGTGTATGTGTGTGGGTTTGTGTGCACACACTTCAGTGGTGTGATTAAGCTCCCAAAATTGGGGACAAATTGCTCTCAGGTGCAGATACTTTGGGATAAAATGATTTTTCTTCACTGCTCTCCGCTCTGTCTTCATTCTATTCCCTCTCTCACCTCTGTTCCTACTCTACCCTCTCGTACCAGCTCCTCTTTCCCAGCTCTCTTTTGTCCTCTCATATCCCTTTACGTCCTTACCCCGTGCCCCTCTTTTCATTCCATCATGCACTCTGTTCACCTACATCCCTTTCTGGGAAGACTCTCCACTGTAGGACAAGTGTGGGGCAGAGAAATGGCTCTGTGTCTTTATATGTATAGAATAGATTACTTCCAACTAGGTTTTGAGGGACCTTCTCTTCACTGATATCAAAACCAGTTTGCTTCTTTTGTAGGGAGACGGAGTGGAGGAGCTTTTTTCTCCCTCTTTTTCTGTTGCTGACATAAGAGCTCCTTTGTCCACTGAGAGTGTGCGTGTGTGTGTGTGTGTGTGTGTTGTGTGTGTGTCTATATGTTTCATGGCTAATTCTTGAACTGGTACTTTTAAGGTATTAAAAGCACATTGTAAGTGCAGGATAATTATAAAAAAGACATGATATAATAATTATAATTTATAAAAAAAAAAAAATTGTAACTTATAGAAGCAACTTTGCACATGACTGTAAATCTTGTAAAAATTGACCCTGACCGGACTCTGATCACTACTTGCACCATTTTCTAGAAAGAAATGTTGTTTGTCTTTATTAAGAAGGAAAACAATCTTGCAGACTAGCATACATGTTTTAGTGTTTTTCTGTATCTGTGGACACACAAAAAGACATTCTCAACCGCACTGTGTGTCATTTGGTTTACTTCATGTGTTTACATAAGGATAGTTATTATCACTGTTTATTTAATATTTCTGTTTTAGCAACCTTTAGATATAGGCTATATAAGCTCTAGACCTTTGCAGACTAAACATCACAGCCCAACAATAGAGACGAGTCCAGAGGGGTTGCAGTTAGCTCAGACATGTCTGCAATAACAGCAGAACAGAGAGTGAGCAGGGATTACAACAAAAAAATTTAAAACATTTATTTATACTGAGTATGAGTGTCTGGAAACTTAGATGGGAGCTGTAGTTTTTCTGTGCTCACATTGGTCACAACATACCATCGTTGTTTCACAAACAGACAAAATGTCAGTTTATAATAGCAACTGTTGGAAGAAAATGTCAGTGTCCCCGAATATGGAAAGGAAACCAGAGCAACATGATTATTTTTTTCAGGGCATTAAAGAAACACTGAATGAAAGACCACACTGATTTACAGAAGCTGTGGGACAGGCTTAATCTTGTCACTATGAACGGAGCTTATTATTTATTATAACTTGATATGTTACTTGTAATCTTCCAACATATATATTTTCAGTATGACTTTATCAATTGTACCAGTATACAGCAGTCACCCAACGATTCCCACAACATAAATTATGTATTATTTAAAAAGTTTATGTTGTACTTGGTGGCTACATGTAGCAGCATCACTCATGTACACACAGTGAAGCTTTGGAGCTCATACAGTATTCAGTTTTGTACGAAGGTGACTCCTGAATATAGACTTACCAACGTCTTATCTTAGCAAGACAGTTAAGACCACACAGTGCATGATTTCAAGATTAGCCTCTGTTCCACAACTCTAACTTCTGCACTAAGGTATCTGGTCCTAGACCAGTCTCTCATTACTGAAGACAACCCAAACTGCTAACACCGCTTTATAAAACTACACAGTTAATGATAATTGAACTAAATTTAAAATTGTGTAAATAATCACTAATTCCTTACCCTTATCATTACTGAAAATGTAATGAGTAGTAATGTGTGGAGGAAGTTAATTAGTTGCTAGTGCTGTTTTCCCTTAAACCATGACAATGATTTGTACTTTCAGTTTTCTAAACTTAATGAAACCCCTTTTGTGATTTTAGTGTGCCACATGGTTGATGACAATGATCTCTGATTTGGTCATGTAGCATTTACTAATAAAAGCTTTGGGAGAAAGTGAAAATATAAATTTTTTAAAAACTTAACCTGCTGCTAGAGAGTAGGCAAACATTCTGACTTATTTATTCTTAACATAAGGAACATTATGTGATCTAATTATAGACCAATAAACCACTGAGGTATCAGAAAATAAAAAAAATGCTCCTACTATGTTGGTTCTTTTTAGAACTACTAACCTTCCTGACTTGTTTGGGAATAAGAAATAGTTTGAAGATACTTTACTTTCATCATTATATCATACAGAATTGAACAGAATCAAGTCTTAAAAGAGATTAAAGCATTGAAATAAGATAAGCTCATACTCACCTTAAAAATATACCCTATTTTTTAAATTAAAAAAAGAAGTTAAAATTTTATTTAGAACTGTGACTGTGCATGCCTGTGTGTATGCATTTCACTGCATGGGTGCTTACATGTACTTAACCATACACAACGTCTTTCACCTCCATCCTGTGCATCTACTCTTGTTGCTGTTTTGTCACCGGCTGACCTCTGACCCTTGGGGATGATACCCTGCAGAGAATGATGATGGTTATCGAAAGGTCTGTGTCGCTGTGTGGTCTGTTTCCAGGCAGAACAGATTGTCATCTTCAAAGAGACACTCCTTACCTTTAACCTCTCTTTCTTTGTACAAAGCATCTATCGGAACATTCCATTGATATAGGTTCTTGCCTTAGCTATAAGGAACATTTCAGACTAGACTGGAGGTTTCTGACAAACACACTCATATGGGGTCCACTTGAGATAGACCACATGTATATTTTAATACCATGTGAGAGGACTTCAGGAATTATGGTCTTTTGTGAAAGTAGGATGAAACTGTCATTTTCTGTGGCAGGTTGGGAACTGATGCACTGTAATTGCTTACAAACAGTCCTGATAAAAGGGATTTTCAGGTGTCTTTGTGTAGCTAGAGTTTTGAGCTGTGTCTATGCTTTAATTTTATCTAAGTGTGTGTGTGTGTGTGTGTGTGTGTGTGTGTGTGTGTGTGTGTGTGTGTGTGTGTGTGTGTGTGTGTGTGTGTGCGCACTCCAAGCAGCATAGTGAACCAGGTGTGCCTGGGAGTCCCTCACTTTAGGGGCCAAAAGTTCAAAGGTCAGATACCTCCCCTGAATTTCTACAGACTTATATGAAACTGAGATAAAGGCACCCTCAGATCCTCAATGGCATTTGGCGCCTGTGCTCTAGCCGAGATGAAAGAGGAGAAGCTTGTTGAAAATGACTTTCTTGTCGCTGCTTCAACTTTTAATTTCCTTAATTGATTTTTCCTTCCCGCAGAGGTAAGGGTTTGCAGACACAAAACTAATTGATTTCAAATTTTAATCCCTCTTACCGCTGAGCAATCGAGGGTCCTCCCCACCATCGATCTCCAATCCATCCAAACTCAATTAATGTGCTGGAGACGGATTGGGAAGAGGAGGAGGACCCCTCTCTCTCTTCTTAGGTTTCGTTCTCTTCTTATTTTCTCCTTCTCTGCATCACTCACAGATGATGCTTATTTCTCTTCTGCATTTGGTAACACTTTAATCATACAGCGAAGATGGATGATGTTATGCATACAGCACATTTTCAACCATGTTTGTAATTATTTTCCATCATCTCATTTGCTTCTATATATGTTTTCCAATCTGTCTTTTTAACTGCTTGTTTTCTGAAATATGTGACTGAATTGTAAGGTAGACCCTGGCTCCCTTAGGTTGGCTAATTTAGTGTTACTTTACCTATCAAGCTTTCATTCTTGCAAAAATTTAAATTATTTTTAATTATTGATTTCAGACCATTTAGGGACAATTTTTGTGGCTAAAACCAAAAGAAAACTGATGCTAGCAGATTTAATCAACTGTATTATCATATAATGACAAATGACATTAGACTTACAATGTGTCTAGCAGGTTAGTTTTCTTTTAAAATATGCACTTGGTACCAAGCTGAAGATCAATGTAGAGAACATGTGACAATACTGTTTTTTGCATTATTGCAGTAAATTTAGATGCATGTTCATACTTTTTTTAATACTGCTCAGTATGGCTTGCCCTAACTTAATCTTTTCCCTACTGCTACAGTGTTAATTGTTTAATTAATATTGAGTTTTGTTAGAATATTAATGTAATGATAGTTCAACAACACACATTGCTTTAAGACATTGTCTTTAAATCATTTGTTCGGTCAGTTGGTGCTATGAGGTGCTATTCGACTCTGAGTGTTTCCAAAACACAGAGAAACCTACACTCTGTACTGTCCCTGAATGCCTCACACAAAGTGCAGCAGAACTGCTGTGCACAAAGGCACAAGAGACAACAGGAGACCGCAGACATTTGTCCCACTGTTTTGGTCTCAATTTCACATCTATTATTTAGTTGGTAATGTGCTCTTTGGCATTTAAAGTAATGTGTGACCAGTCAAATAAACTTTCTTTTATGGGTGTAGAAGAAACAGGTCAGAACAGGTCTCTTTCATATTGCATTGACAGTAGTGTATTAACAAAAAGATGGGGAACGGTAGGGTGGGGATGAGATAAATAAATTTTGAGTCATTACAATTTAATCAGAAACCGCTTTGCCAACACTATAAATATTTCTGAATCATTTGATAGTGGATCAAGTCTTCAATCTTGAAAGTTATGTGTTCGTGCCTCTGTTCCTCTTGCTCTGCTTTTCTACTTCTGTCTCTCTTTGTTCTGTATTAATTTCTGTATACATCTGTCACACTTTCCCTATATATCATGTCCTGCTCTCCTGACCCTTTCTTTCTGAAAGAAAGTAGAAAGGGAATGGGTGATTGGATATCGTTTCAAAGCAATTGAAATGTAAGACATGCCAGAATTATATATCTCCAAAATTGAAATCTCCTGTCAGTTTTTCCCAAATTGGTCTTTATGATGGATCTGTTATTCATTTCACAAACTGTAACACGCAATTTTGTATCCTCACAGGCACTGTAAACAGATGAATATACTGTATGTCCTGAAACAGATTTGACAAATGTTTTGAAATACTATCCCACCCCTCAACATTCCCTTTTTACTTCACGTGTAGAAGATTTCTTTCTGAAAACCCAACTTTTTTATTATGTTGTGTGGCTTAATTTTATAGCTGTCCCAGTCTTTTTGAAAGTCCTTATAGACCATGGCAGCCTTTGAGTAAAGTGAAATGAAACTAGCCCTCTTGCACTTCCACTGAAACTTCAAAGGCCCCAAACTTTGGCACTAGAAAGACATTGAAACGAATTGTTAAAAATAACCTCTCGCAGTAGTTTATGATGAACAGTGTGTGTGTGTGTGTGTGTGTGTGTGTGTGTGTGTGTGTGTGTGTGTGTGTGTGTGTGTGTGTGTGTG
>JAUYWH010000005.1:8111572-8157757 GCA_034779795.1 Ctenopoma multispine | reverse complement strand
GTAAATGGTCATGAAAATAAAGAAAACAACATTGAATGAATTGAATGTGTCCAAACTTTTGGCCTGTACTGTATGTATATATATGCTTCTATAAGCCTGTTTCAAACTGCTCTCACTGTGCACTGCACCCCTGCCATTGGCCTTTTTTTTTGTACGTCACTTGATGTCATCCTATGGTTCCTGAGTGACCTTCAAATGAGGTGACGGTCATCCCACCGAGTGCAGAGTTGTTTCGGCCTCTGCCAGACTGTAGCCTTGTTGCTCCCAGTATCTTCTGCTTGACCTTGTTCTTATGAGCCCTCGTCTTGTATATTTTAAGGATGGAGGCAACCTGACGCTCACTGTATCCCTTTGGACAGTTTTTGCTGTCCAGTTGCTATTACAAGGGAACAGTGATAAGCACAGCAATGTTTTTTATACTTTTCCTTGTTAAATAAGATTTGGTTCAGGTGATCACCACATTAATACCTCATAAGGTAGAAATAGGTGTGGTTGTGTTAGAATTCAAGAGACACTGGAATGGAATATATGTAGAGATGCAGATTTTATTTTTTAAATTGCAGTGATCACACCTTTTCAGTAACAACTTAATCTGGGCCTCTACCCTAGCATACTAGGAATATACATACATAATACACACCCTGCTATTCCCCCAATAATTGGGAGTATATGTATACACTCTTTATACATACAAAGAAATGTTTCTTAAAACATTACATTTTGTATTGCAGGGAACACATTCAGAAGTTTCCCTCAGAATCAAAAGTAATACAGGCAGTTACTATGTATATTCTACTGAGCACCAAAAGCAGCATGTGTTTCCATCATCCAGATGTGCCATCATGTAAATATATAGTCTGCAGTCTAAAAGCACAAAGGTGTGATGAGCTTAGTTCAATATTCAGTTAATTGTGAATCATTTTTCATCCTTTTCCACCAGATTTGCTGTGCACTGCAGGATAAAGTTTGACTGATGTTGAACAGGTGTTTTTAGCTCATTTAATTTAATCTCGTCACTGTGCACCACTTGATAGTGTCAGGAAAATGACAAGCTTAAGGACAGAAGTTAGGGACCATCTCTAAAGAACATGCAAATTGGCCAAAGTAGATTTCTGTCTATATCTTTACAGTTTTTTAATGCCATTTCAAACCTACTTCATTTCCTTTTGGTAGCAAAAGTGTTGTGTTCATGTGCCATGTGTACACATAATTGCTACTGATACCATCGTGTGTACACATGGCACCTATCGGGTGCACACATAATGGTAATGTGGGACCTTTCCCAGAGACATGTTTTCACAGTGGAAATATGGGGCAGGGTAAAGCAGCCAGTGGTATGTAATGTGTCTGTTAGTGTGCATTTTTGTGTGTGGTTGCCCCTTAATGATTATTATGGTTTAACTCCCATTTCACAGATAGAGTCATTACTCCCTGGATTTTTCCATTCTCCTGGCAATGGAAAGGAAAACACATATCTTCTATCGCTTAATGCTGAGACCTTGTCTTTTGCTCTCACACTCACACCCAGTCACCCACCAAAACACACACACACATACTCATAGGCACACTGACAACAAATGGCAAACCAATATTTGGGTTTGCATGGTATTCTAAACAGAGAAGGGTTGTAGGGCAAGACTCTGAGAGAAATACTAATCTTCACATATAGACAAACACAGCCTGCTGTGAATTACCAAGGAAACCAACCAGTGATCAGACCTTCTGTATTTAGAGGCAATCGATCAAAATGACAGGCAGTTCCTAGCACCTTGCGGGATATTTAGATAGGCGGAATCACAGAGAAAAATAGGGGAATACCAGAGGGTAGCTTGTTCGCTCATGGCACATTCATAATCACTGTGACCTTTGACCTTTTATAGGAAGACACTTTAGAAAAACAATTAAATGACATTGATCAGAGTGTATTGAACAGATCATAAAATACCTTAAATTGACCAATGGGGTCAGAGTGCACAATAGGGACGTGTTATGGCATGACCCTACCTGTCCTTCTTTTGATGTCTGATTGAAAAGATTTAGTAGGCCAGCCAGGAGTTTATTTCCCCCCTACAAATGACCCAAGGTTGAAGGTGAAAGGTGAGATGTGAGTCAAGGAGAGATTTTGAAAATTGCTCAGTCAAGGCAATTGCACACCAGATTTAGAATTTCTTACTGGCTAGTTCTTATAACCGGATATTCACAGTACTGTGAAATATGGTGGCAACTTCACTATTGTGATATGTCTGTGTGCAACAAAATGAATATTTAAACTTTGTGTAGTAAAACGTTTATGACAAAATGTTACTGTACATTGAAATGTTGCGATTTAACTGAGCTTCAGTAATGTAACATTCTCATAACTTTGTACGGACCAGTGGCAGCAGTGGGACACTGAGTGTGGTGTGTTGGAGAACATCAAAATCAATATATTAAGCAACGCCTCGCTTGGATTAATAAAGTTCTTTGAATCTTATATATTGTTCATAAAAAGGACTTCTAATTAATGATATGATCTCTGTAGTATTTTATGGATGCCTGTGAAATATATCAGTACCCATTATGTGTACACAAGTGGTCATAAAAGAAGTTAATTAAATTCCCTCTGATAACTCTTAAAATTCCCAATGAACACAGTATGAATGCTGTTATGTGAAGTGTTAGCTTTGTGGTATGTAAGCCTAAAACAGTGCAGCTAATTGACTTTGTTGACTACTCCACCCCCTCCTTCTTTGTATGATCCAGGGGAAATGGTATTACAGAGCAGAGGTTGTGTTGACAGATACTGGGACAGCACTGAGCACGAGGCTGACCTTTCACCTTTCACCCCTTCCAACCTCCTCCCAAACCTGGAAACACAGGAAGAACGCAAGGTCGCCCAGATGAGAGTGTCTGTCAACACACAGAGGGAATTGAAAGCAGTCTCAGAGTGAGGGGTGGTGGGATACTATTGAGGAGGGGGGAAGAATTCAGCAAAGGGAAGAACAACGTTGTTGCTGACATTTATTTGGCGATACAGAAAGGAGGACATTTTCCAATTTAAAAGCACGCTGAAAGAATCAGTCTCGTCAACCGGTTGACCTACAGCATAAACAGTTCCCAGTGAGAGCCTGACAAACTGCTCACTTTTTGTTCAAGATTTAACAGAAGGACGGTCATAATAGAGACAGCCGGTTGATTTCATTCACATTGATGTTGCTATTACACACATGACTGGAAAAATGAGGTAGGGAAAGAGAGATCTGGGTTTCATATACTAGCCACCACTGTCCCTCTCTGGTTCATGTCAAAGTCTGAAACACTAATGGGGAATGCAACACTGTCTGTTTTCCTTTGGGTGGTTCTGTCCGTCTGTGTTTCTGCTACCGGCCTCTTTTCTGTTTCTCTCCTTTTCCTTCAAGCTCTGTTCCAGGCATTCACTTACAAAAAAAGAGACTGTGTTGTTGTACAGGTTCAAGTGCGTGCAGGCATATGTTTATAGCAAGCGACCTGCCATATAGAACATTATCTCCCACCTTTATTTGAAATGCTTTTGGCTTTTCAGACATTTGATAACTTGCTTATTCTGTCTGCATTTGATGTACTACTTTATAAAGTGTCCAATGCTAAATTATTTGGCATGTTGCTAAGTCTTACCTCATACCAACAAGAATAAAAATCAGCAGAATGCTTCCAACATCAGCAAAGTGGGCTGGAATTGAGTAATGAGGCAGCACTCAGTCTGTGTATTTTCATACAGCGTTTTAAGTACTTTGTTTGAGTAAAAGGACGACCATAACCACACTTTTCTGTTGTACACCATGTAGCCTTACTATATTTATAAGGTCATTCAGGTCACAAGTGATCATAGTTTCCCATACCAAGAGCCATGCATGGATTGTGTAGACTATTGTTACATCAAATGCATCTGTTTCTACTAGCCTGGGTGATGCTGTGCAGACCTCAGAGAGAAGGAATGCCTTAGTGTCTTAGGGAGACAAATCTATACTGGGCACTTTCCCCTATCCTTATAAATACCCCTGTCTACGTACTGTAAGCTTATGTGTGTTTACAATATCAGGGTTAGCATTGCTGTGGTGTTCTGATTAGATTTTGTGTTTAAGCTGTGTGCCATGGGAAGAAATTGTGCTGCTTCAGTGCCATGTCCCTGATGTTAGGGGGGTTGCCAGTGGGGCTTAGGAAAAAAAACCAAACATGATGGTGGACATGGATGCATGCATAAGAGTCACAGAAAGGACAGCAGTAAGAAATGCCCCCACCTGTTGACCTGTGTTGGTCTTCTGTCTTGTTTTTGGTCAGTGATATCCCTTCATCTACTGATGCAGTATCATCTTAAATGTATAACTTAATTTAATGATAATGACTTACTTTATTGATCCCTTTGTGGAAATTGTTGCTTGGACAGCTGATACACAGTAGATGAGGCTGCTACTGTGGGTTTCCGATGTTTTTTACAAGAACACCTTAACATGTGGCCAGGAGGTTCCTAGATGATTGCTCTACCAACTGAACTACATGTTGCCCCAAAAGAGCTACATGCCGTCCCAGCCTCAGTAAATGTCCTTGCTTGCTAGTGGTTGACCTTAATTTCTTTGAAACTTGTATATACAGTATGTATGTAAGGTTACACATTTCAACCTGTCTCAGGATCAAAAGTTTCTGAGACAGCAATACAATAATCCCAGCAGCAGAAATGTATTTTATTTAGTGTCCAAAGCAATCCATGTCATCATCTGTGTGGTTTCCCTGTGGTTTCAACCTTCACCTCCTCCCCACCAACAAAAAACATAACACAGGATGATCAGTATGAAGAAAAGAGGTGGCACATGGGGGTAAATCACCTCGTAGACAGCTGCCCTTTACCGTAGGTGAGGATGTGGGATCACTGGCCTTTTCGGGAGGAGCTGTCCATTTAGAGCTGGGGCTAATTGTCATGTTTGTCTGCAATCTCTATATTTTCCTCCCCGCCCCATTGAGGAAGAAACGACAAGCGCTGTGACCCCTAACCCTGCAAGGTGAGGTCCCAGGGGGAGATGAAGGCAGAGCTGAAGGGGAGACTGCGCTGCAACATGTGGTCGGCTCTTCTAGGGCAAGCCAAACGGTTTTTCTTTAATTGGCCGTGCAATCTGCCACAGCTGGGATGGATTACAGGGGAAAATTCTTCCCTTGAAAGGGAGTGGGGAGACTGGCATGTAGCAGACTGTGGACAGGGAGGGCAAGGAGAAGGAGATCTACAAGTAGCCAAATCAGCATCAGGACATTGCTAAAATTGAGCTGTATTGACTTGCTTTTTCAGTCTAATGGAAAACCTTTCCACTGTACAATAAGGCACAGTGTTTAGATAATGCTGCCCTGCTTGGCAGCAAAAATGCAAAATTCATGTTCATTCATTCATCAAAAGCCATAATAGAGCTGCATTAAGAGGACATCTTGGCACCTTATTTGACTGTGTTTTCTATTGAAAACTAAAAGTTGGGGAGCATATAACATTAGGAAGGACTGTTGGATGCGTAAAGCAACAGGAATACAGCCAGAAAGGGGCAGTTTTATTTGATGAGCAAGATGCAGAAGATTGTTATAAATCTGTGATGGTTTTATTTGACTTTTTAGTGGCTGATGAAGTCACCAGTCTAGATCTTGTTTTCCATAAAGTTAAACTTAATGAGATTTTAATGCAAAGTAGAAGGAACTGATAGAAAAAAGATCCAGTTCCACAACAACAAAAATTATAGTAACCTGTCAACATCTCAGAAATTGAGACCTTCTTGTTCTAGTCCTGTGTGCTTGCATTCTAAGTACTTGAAGACAGACCCAATTAAAAACTAAAGTAGGTCTAGCATTATGGAAACAGGTGTAAACATTAGCTGTTACATATCAGAAAACTGAAACAATAATTTGAGGTTCAGCTACATTACTGCACAAGCACAGATCTGACTGACAAAATTTGGGACAAACCAACTTGGATGTCACACACTGATCTTTTCACTTGTCTCTATTCTGCTGGGTTTTTATATATTTCCCTGATGGCATACCTGCTTTAAGTCACCTACAACAATTTGTAATTGGCTTCACAACACAGCCTAATCTTAAGATTGCATGTACTTTTGACAACTTTAGCTTTTATCAACTTTTGAATGTTCTCTGTGTAAATCTGTTTTCTGTAGTCTAATACTTGGAGGACATCACACAAGATGTCTTCAAACAGCCACTTCTTGCCATACAGTATGTGGTCAACATTTCCTCCAAGCTTTTCTTGGCTGTGTTTGTACTTCAGATGTAAGTAAATGCAAATGAATTGCAGCAACATCTTGAGGCCATTTGGACTGGGTCAGGGGGTGAGAACAGGGATGGAGGGATGAAGCAAGAAAAGAAGAGAAAGAAAGATGTTTGTATACAGACAGAGACACAGAAGGAAAAAGAGACTGTGAGACATATGAGCTGGCACAGGAAGCAGCCATGCATACAGACAGAGGAAGAGAGAGTGGGATTTAGGAAATATATTGAGGAAAGTAGGCAGATGTGACTGAGTATCGACAGCAGGGTTGGAATGTGCTGATAGACCTTGTCTGGGTGAAACATCTCCATTTAATGCTTTAGACATACACACACTTCAGTGCACAGCTGTGTGTCTTACGATGATATTGATGCGCAGCTGGCTGCGGCAAGTCGCTTCCCGCTTTGTCACTGCATGTCACTTCACTCACAACTAATTTCCTTTGACTAACATTTACAGCTACTCTGTTTTAAAAGGGGCATTTGTTTATGCACTGCATACTGCAGCTTATCAAGGTATTCACCCTCTCTGTGTCCTCTCTTTTATTGGATCGCCTGTCAAGTGTGCATGCATGACATTCCCAGCTGTCTCCCTATCCCCTATATCTCTGACAGTGAAGTGTGTGTCTGAGTGTGTCTTCCAGGCAATGTGCACTTTATAATTTCCTGTGTGTATTTTCAAATTCATGCACCACTGTGCTAATCTATCCTTGATGTGTTTCTTTGGATTTGCAGGTGTATCAACAGCAATATGTCAAATCTGTTTACTTCCTTCACCATTGTGAGAGAGAGTTCAATGATTCAATGAATCAGTGGATGACAGGTCTTTGATTGTTGTGCGTGTGTGTGAGTGTGAGAAAGGGTGTGACACTGACGAGCTTCTCTCTATTAACTAGATTGATTAAGAAAGTGCTCAAGCTCCCACTTAGCCATCATCCCTGACACTGAGATGACCGTCTCATCATGGACAGAAGGAGACATAGGAAGGGGGAGGGAGAAGGAGTGAGACAGGAAAAGAAGGATGGAGGGTGGTGGAATGAGAGATTTTTCAGCTAATCAGTATGTCTAAGAGGACTGCTGTACTTTGTCTAAGAGCCATTATAGGAAGACACGAGTTTGATGTGTACGCAAGTGCCTGACTGTGTCTATCTGCCCATTTTTAGTTTTCCCTTCATCATCTCATCCGTTCTCCCCTGCGTCTCATCAAAGACCCCCTCACTAAGCCCCTTCATGGAAATTCTACCTTCAATTAGGTGATGTAGGAATAAAATAGGTTCCTGGACTTTATCCCACTACTCCCTTCTTTTCCCCCATGTTCCATCATCATTCTTACCAGCCCTGGTCTCAGCGGACTAAGGCATTCCTAATCCTGAAAACTTTCATTAAAACTTGTAGTATAATCCACATATTTCCAAGGGAAATTCTCTAGGATGTTCTCTTTTTTTCCCTCCCTCTCTGTTGTTCCTTTTCTTTCTGACTTCCAGTTTTCCTCTTTTGGGCTGTGATGTTTCACTTGACTCCGCAGAAGCAGTATTATTTACATAGTTTTACCTAATCTTCTCTAAATGCCCAGATTGGAGAGAGTTTCAGGACCTAACTGGATTCTTCCCAGGTATGGAAAATGGCAGGCAGAAAGGTACTGGTGGCAAAGAAAATATTTCAGTTGGGATTTGATTACTCCTGGGCACTTATAGGTGAAAATAAGCAAAGCTCCTGCTGAGAAACTATCCAAATAAAGTGGAGGGAGCATCAATGTTTTGAGAGCACACATATAGTGAAGATTCTCACCTCAGTGCCTGTGCCTGTATATTTTTAATGACTGCTACAGCTTCTGAGGCTTATTGAAAAGGATTCTGGTAAGCCAAGTCAAACGTGTTAGCACAGGAGAACCTCTGACCTACATTAGAATTGTCAATATTATTGTGGTCAAGTTCAGGTGTTAGATATCATGAGCATTACTGTGCTGTGAAGCTGTGGGGTCATGGTTTGTGGATTTGAATATGATGGTCAGGCACATGTGTTTCTCACAGGAGTTCAAAGCTAAGTAGAGGTCAAGCCACTCTGGACCTGTACAGCACCTTCAGTTCCTCAACACGGAGCAGAATATAGTCAGCCTAACATGCAGTCTCCATCAGTCGCTGCAAGGCAAAGGATTTAAAGCAGTAAAGCTCACATCTGTATCACAGAGGATGTCTTGCGTCACATCTATAAGAATCATCTACCGCAATTTTTTACAGGACAGTTGTTGTCATGGTTTCAATAATAACCACATGGTTAAGATCTGTGGTCATGGTTAAAAGAAACCAAAGTTAACAGGTAGTAAGAAACAGGAAATTAACAGTGGACTCTACAGTGTTTTGTTGACCCATGTGTCAGTGGTGTTGTAGGTTTATAATAATGCTTTTATAATAATTATATATTATAATAATAATTTGAGATTTGATGAAGGTTTCATTGTTTTGAGAAGACGCTAATTGATACATTTTCCCAGTTTTGACGCATTTCCAAAAAAACAGGACTTTTATGATATTTGCTCCCCAAATTGCACACCTCAGAACTTGTGGTTCTATCTAAGTGGTATGGCAACTTCCTTTGCAACAGCTATAAAATTAAAGAACAAGGAACAAAGACAGACCATGAATTTTACACGGGCAGTATATGTCAAATTCTTAATCAGCAGTACCTGACCAGCACTTCATTACTTTATTTAACTGACATCTGCATTGTCTGCAACAAAGACTGTTCTCAAAAATAAATGTGAAATGATTTATTAGTTATCTGTTAAATTGAGCTATGTGTTATTGAGGGTAGTAGTAACTCCGACCTTCAGAGAATGTATTGTCTTAGGGATGGATTGTTTGTTTTCATTATAATGGGCGTTCATCAAGACTGACAGAATAATATAACATCCACATGGGCTGGTTTATATTTTTGAAACAACAAAAACACATCCGTTTAGTAACTTAACATACAGTTTAGGTTCATCGCCTGCCATTATCAAAGTTTATTGTTTCACTCATTTTTTGTGCACTCGTGTGCATAAAAATGTGTCGTCTACCGTCTGTGAATTTCAAGTGTGGGGAGCAGGGGTGAGATTCGACAACTTTGTCCAGTATTTTGAATTTGCGCTGCAGTACCCTTTTAAAATTATCTTTCTTTCTTCGTTTAATATCTAAATAAAATAGTGTAAAGCTTCAAAAATTGGGAACTTGAATAAATTTTGACTTGAGTTTTTTGTTTCTATTTAAACAAAAATGTTTTCTAACAACCACAAAGGCTTTCATGGACTGGCATGGCTTGCTACGGTCTGCCTATGGAACATGTCCACAAATATACCAGGGTGTGGGATAAAATGTGGAGGGCTGGTTCTCCCCAGCTGATGACCCCATAGCAAATGCAAGGGCACTAATGGAGGTACACCAGCTAGAAATGCCCTGCATGCATTCCACCCACCTGCACGTTGAAATGGTGAGAATATGATGAGAGTATAGCAGCAGATCACTGTGATGTTCTTTGGGAAAAGGCTCAGTACTGTATGCACAGCAGCCCTCCCCTCAGAGTGGATGACAACTCTCTAAAAACATTAAGTCATAAAAGCACAGGGCTGTTAGTTGCCTAGGCTCTCACTTGATTTTAGTTACATGCCAACTTGTTTCAAAGGTCCAAGACACCTGTTCTTTTTGCAAACATTACTTTCTAATGCAAAAGCATATTTAATTTGTTGCTTCTCTCTGACTCCAGATGTTTTTGACATCATGTATAATACACATGCTAATGTCTCACTCCCCTTTGTTTTTTGTCTTGAACATCCTTTCTATTGTTAAATGTTGGTCTCCATTCTCCCCCTTCCTCTGTCAACATGATATGGTCAGCATGTGTTTCATGTTTTATTTGGCACATATTAAAAATGTCTGTTTGGGTTAGCAGTGATGTCAAACATTTGAGATTTGGAACTCAGCCTTCTTTCCAGTTTGGTCCTTCTGTCTGAATCTTATTTCAAAACTGTGGACCCCACTTCACCCTTATGATTCTGTCATATGCTTTTTCCTGTCTTTCTTGCTAGGAATCTCTTTGTTTTTAAGTTTGATTTCTTCAGTGACAACATACTTTTAGAATATGTCCTCTTTAGAAGAGAGGATGATGGAAACTGAGCAAGAGAGAGTGAGTGACAAAATTTCGAACTGTAATTGGAAAGAAAGGGCTAGACGGTAATACCCAGAGGATGCTTTAAGACACTGCACTGTCTTCTATAATACTGAATGAGCACTTATTCATGCAATATATACACACAACATTCACTGTATGTGTGTCTTTGCAACATACAAACACTCACATACAATTCCAAACTCATGACGCTCTTCTTTCCTTGAGAGACAGAGGGTTTAGGTTTTACACCACATGTTGGTAATTTTGCAACACCATAAAACTCCTCTCTCTCTTGTTTTTAAACTAATGCTATGCCGCAATAAAATGTCCAAGGGTGCTCATAAATAATAAAACCATCTGAGGTTTTAAGTGTAAACACTCTTCAGAATGAGCCAAGTGTGACTCGGTGTATGTGGCCACTTTTTCATGCAATTTGAGCTTTAAAGATTAAGAACTTTTTTCCAATCTTGTTTCTCCTTTTTCTTGTACTGGTGAATTTCTACTGCATTTTACTGCTCAGATGAGTTTCAACCAAGATGATATTATCGTCTACCACTTAGCTTAGCAGATCTCTAAACTAAACGCCTGGTTAGATCACTTGTTCTACTGTCTGATATGGAGGGTTGTCCTCCTGAAATTGTGCATTAATGGCAAGAGTGCACTGGACCTTCATCGTCGTGGTTGCATTAATAAACACATGGCTAAGCATATGGAATGGTTGTGGTTTGATTAGGTAAGCACAAAAGCCTTTGTTAAATTTAGGGATAGCATGCAACTTCAAATAAGCACTTTGCTGAGCTTAGAGGTCCTTTATTATTATGGTTATAATAATAAACGTAAAAGTGTAAAAGAAACAGCAACTATCAGTTAGAAACAGGAAATGTACAGCAATGTCAAAATCTAATGTTATGTCAGTGTTCTGTTGTTTAGCCTACAATGATATAAATGAATGCACAAAATAAATTATAATTAGAAATGGGCGATATGACCAAAATTCTATTTTACAGTATTTTGACAGTTTCACGGTATTCAATGGTATTTTTCCCCATGCATGAGTGGGTGTTAATCATATTTCACACTGATGGTAACAAGAGCGCCAGAACACAACAGAAGTCATTTCAGGTTCCCTCTGTATGAGCATGTATCAGTGCCAACTGCGTGGGTTGAAGGTGTTTGAAGGTGCCATCTATTCAGAGCCTTAAGGAATTTCAGGGACATGTTGCCATTAAGTCAGTATCTTTTCCAGAGAGGTGGATATATTCCAGTGGATATTTCACCATGACAATGGCAGATCTTATTCTGCATGTGGACACAGGGTGCCTGTTGCTTGACTGGCCTGCCTGCAGTCCAGCGTCGTCTGCTATTGAAAATGTAACCGGCGTAAATAGATGCTATTAAGGACGCTGTTTATTTGCCCATCGTGCTAAGACAG
Source organism: Ctenopoma multispine (assembly GCA_034779795.1). Classification (NCBI taxonomy): domain Eukaryota; kingdom Metazoa; phylum Chordata; class Actinopteri; order Anabantiformes; family Anabantidae; genus Ctenopoma; species Ctenopoma multispine. Next base: position 8,145,909 of record JAUYWH010000005.1, on the reverse strand, counting down.
CAGTCAGGAGCGTCGTGCCAGTGCGTTCTGTGCTGTCACACATGTGGTGACGCGTGGAGAGGTGTTTTCTGATTGATGTTTATGTTGGCATTTATAAATGCCGTCTGGAGAAGTTACACTGTATTACAATTAATATTAAACACCAGGAAACGAGCAGGGAAAAGGTGGCGGAATATGACCTCTTTAGCTTTCAGTAGTTAGAGGTATCAAAGTCTAAGTTTGCTTATACGTATTTCTTAAAACACATTGAAAATCTCTGTACTTTCTCAGGTAAATAAGAAGTTAATGAAAATTAACAAATTACAGAAAAGGGTTTTTATTGCATTTTATTTATTTTATTGCATGTAAATACCATGTACGTAACATGCTACCAGACTCTCTTCTTTTTTTCAATGTGTGTTAATATTCATAAACTCTGATAAAAATGAACTTTTAACAACCATTTGTATTTATACTTTATTAATGTAGTGTACACTTATACGTGATGGTGTGCGTGTCTCTTTTTCCAGTAAATCCATGTGACATTCTCCAAGATAACAGCCAAGACAATTCATTGGCTCCTTTTTCTCAAGCCAGCAATACCGGGCTTGAACAAAGACCTGGACTATAAACAGAGCTCTCTGGGTTTTAAACATGTCATAACTACAGTACATCCATTTGTCATTGTGTAGCACTGTGTAGCCTCCTGGACCATGCCACAGTGTAAATCACATATCATGGGCCTTAATGGTACAAGTATCCAAACACAGACATCATACATGGAAGACAGATGGGCACAGCAGTGGGGACAAGACAGGTTTATGACTTCTAATGGTATCTGCTTAAGAGTAAATGAGGTGCATCTTTTTCAATAGAGGACTTGTAACTCACTTTCATTTTTCTTACGTTTACTTATGCTCTTGAACCTTTTTCTGCTGAACTTGTTCAGAGGCTCATCCCCCATCTGTCTTCCACCCAGCTTCTTCTGCCTGTAAATAGGGCCAAGGCACACAGAGGGGTCGAGCATCATCATACACGTGGATGACCACAAATATAAATAGAGTGCTGGCAGTGTTGGCACAGAGGTCTTTTCAAGTATTTACTGTATACTTATATATATGACAGGAACTAATATATCACATTCTTTGTATAACCTTTCCAGCAGCAGTTAATAAAATGAAATAAATTAGTTCAGCTGTTAAAGGAATTCTATCAAATACATCTTTGTTATATATGGAAAAGGAGATTACAGTGGCATTAATAGATAATAGGTTTATATTGAAAATGTGTTAAAGTTGTATTTACCTGGAGACACAAGGCAGTATTAGCATTTACTTTGAGTCATGTTGTGTAAAACCATTCAATTTTTCACATTACCTTAGATCTGTTTTGACCTCCACTATCTCTGGTGTTACGACAGGAAATTACTAAATGTGATTTGTCTCCCAAAACATATGAGATCTTGAAATAAATAAATTGAACTGACAGTAATATAACCACATTTACTAAGGGTCTTTTCACACCTTAGTACGTTTGCTCTGGTCGAATTGCTTGATGAGTTTGTAAGCTTGTAGCATTTACCTCTTGCACAGGCATCCAACCAGATGTCTATGAGGCACTGCACCTCCCCACAATTTCACATTTGTCCCACAGTTCATGCTGCAGCATTATGGACATACAAATGAATGCCCTCAGATCATGTGATTCATAGCTTTTGGTCATGTTTTGGGTTGGTATGCACCACCAGGAGTTTCTCATTTAGCAAACTCTGATAAGGATCAAGACCACCTCGTTTTGGGGTCTTGTTGCGGTTGTTTTGGTGCGAATACAATTACTGTGTTCACACCAGACAAAACAAACCGCACCAAGAGGAAAAACTAACTTGCGTTTGGTTAAAACAGACTAAAGCCTGTAGCTGCGAAAGCACTCTAAATCTGATATTGATTAGTCTGAAGCTACCTGACCCAAAACCTGCACTAAACAAGCTGCTTTAGTGGCTCTCACTAAAGAAATGTGCCATTGCCCACAAAGCTGTCATTTTTACAAAGGTAAAGTAAAATGAGGCATTTGTGAATCACTTCTTTACTGCTGGACAGAGAAAAGAAAAATCTATTTAACGAATTGTTCTATGCAGTTCAGACATTGTCTGGTGTTGTTGAACTGCATCGGCTGACTGGAAGATATTGTGGTGGTTAAAGTTTATATCTACCAAGGAAAAAAGATTTTACAAGTTCAACTTTTTGACTCAGGCTCAGTGACGCTCATATATTTTGACTGCATTTCTAGAAATAAGTGATATATAGGCTGTTCCATATAAATCACAGACGTGCAGGATGCTGTGGTAATACCTCTCCCTTCCCTTTCATTCTTCTCATCGCTCCCTCTCCTTCTCGTGGTCTTCTCTTGACAGCAGGTCGGTGTTCTGCTGACAGAGTACATTTTGGGCTCCCATAGAGATAATGTTAATGGGAGACAGACTGCTCCCTTCTTTTCTCCTCTGCCCCCATCTCACTTTCACTCCTCATGGATCCCACAGGAAAAACTGTAGAGAGGGAAAGAAAGAGGAGGTGCGATGGACTGTCTCCTTCACCATTGTCAGAGGTGGTGTTTGTGTGTGATGTAACGGCAATTTCAGTGGCGCCATTACATGGTAGACTGCACACACAAAATATCTCAAATGCTTATGTATGCAGCATACATAAACCTGCTGCCTGCAAATGCTCCTTGTGAACTTCCATATCTATGTTTAGAAGTTGTTAATGTGCCTTTTTTGTCCTGCACTAAATGCTCTTCTAAATAGTATCAGACACATCCTAACATCTTCACAGTTGTTCACATTCATAGCCACTTATCAAGACTACTAAACTAAAATGACCGGTGTATTACTGAATGACAACTGCATTCAACAAGGCTGTATGTGCCTAAACAAAGTAATTTTGTCTGATGTTTTTAGATTTAGTCATGATATTAAAGCTTCATGTAAGTATGGTATATGAGCAACTGTTCTGCACATATGAATGAGCCATTGTGTCTAGATTTTACAGATAAAGATAATAAAAGATATGAGTCAAATGGTCAAGAGGATACTTCCATGCTTTCACAGAACACAGTGCAGTGTTGTGCACCTGAATTCTTATGCTCTTGATGCAGAGTGAGTCATGGCTGATACACTTTCAGTGTACCATGGACTCAAAGAAATAAATTGCCTCTGCTTTGAAAGAGAAACATTTCTGAGAGGGACCTACAACCTATTAGGAGCACTTCAGTCTTTTTTTATTAATCTATAATCACTTTAGTGAGAGACCAAAGCAGTGTTTTTACTTTGAAAATGTAATTGATTGTTTCTTTTTGTTTTGAGAGCAACACCCACATACAAATACCCCTCCCCACAAAAAAACCCTCACACATACAGACTGCGTTTTTTGCTTCAAAGGGAAGTTGGTCATCCCTCCCTCTGAATTACAGCTTCTCCATCACCACTTTCAGATCATTCCAAAAGTTGTTTCCACACCAGAATGGGAAATTCCAACAAAAACCATCACAGCAGGGAAGGGGCGTCAGACCTTCACAGCAGGAAAATCCACGTCTCTGTGTGTATAATCCTTTAAAAGTAAAAATAAAGGGTTTTTAAATGACATCCCTAATGAGAAAAACATCACCCAAAAAAAACTCTGGGGGGATAATGTGCCTTAGTGTAGCTGCATGACCATATCTTGCAACCAGCAGATGTGTGTGAGCGGGCAAGCACAGGATAAAAGCTCAAAGAAATTGTGAAAAAAAAAACAATTACAGTTATTCTGGGGTCCTTCTTTTCTGCCCAGCTTCTTTTAGCAAAGCTTTTGCGCCCTAAGTGTTTTATAGCTCAGTGGCTGCCAAGAGTTCTTGGCCTGCTTTACAATGAAACTGAACAGAACCGGGCTCAACAGCCGTTCTGGGAGCAGAACAACACATCAGGTCCAATTAAGATCAGTGTGTGGAACTTATTGTAACCTGTGACACACTCACACCCCTGGTACCACAGACAACAGAAAGAGGGGCTTTGTGAAACACTTGGCCCTGCCTGCTAACGGAAAGTGAACCTTGTCAAATGAAGAAAAGGAAAAAACTTAGTTCAGTCTGTGTGGAATGCCTGAAGGGGGGTGAGGGGGTGAAGGTCGTAAAATGTGATTGGTGGATGTACATGAGAGGAAGACGGGGAGAGAGCCACAAACACTATCTGTCTATTTATGTTTGTGGGTAGGCATGTCTATATGGTATATTGGTGCCACAGTTGGAAGGTATAACGTGCTTGACCTCAGTGTCTACAGGCCTGTAAACCCAGACCAGTCAAGCCAATTCACTGTCTACGAGACCCATGGGAAATGGAGCTGGGACTCCAATACAAAGCATACATGAATAAACAAAGATCAACTTCCTGTTTTCCCAGCACATCCTCCACATTGTTTTAAATGGTATCTTTCTTTTTTTATCCTCCTTCCTTTGCTCTTTTCTATTCAGTTGCTCCTGCAGAAAGGTGTGAATAATAACAAAATAAAGAATCTAATGTCAGTCAAGCATTTATTTTATGGGCCATGAAAATTTTAAAACAGGCATCTAGCTGAGACAGGTACACTCCTCATTACACCTCAATCCCATTTTATTCTATTTTGTGTGTTCTAACAGTGAGAACAACACAACATATAATTGAAAGTCATCCAACGAAAATGTTATTTTAGTTGAAGTACATGTAGCTCATTTCATCAGTTAATATGATATTATTGGATTACAATTATTGATGCATATTGTGTTCATCACTTTAATGTTGCAGCTGGTAATGATGGAGTTTATTTGACTAACCTTATATGCTGTTTTGATGATCACATGTTTAGAATGGAATATACAATTTGTATTATATATATGTTATATATTATTATATATTATATATATAATTTTAATTATTTTACATTTGGTTGGTTAGTTTTTAAATTCCAGGGATCAATGGAGTCTTATATGTATTTTGTACTATTAATCAGGTTTAGTCGTCAGTATTGGCCAGTTACCTGCATACACCTTACTCCATCATATGCATTAATAGCATTACTGCACTTCTCTCCGCACACAGACACTCCAGCGGGTGCACACACTTTACAGTACATACCCATCTGCATTGCCTTCCTGTACTAAAAGAGTGATGTCTTTATCATGGGGAGATAGGTGGAGCAAATGGAATGAGAACAGAGAAAATATGACAATGCTCACATGAAAGGGAAGCCTTTCAAACTCAGGGGAGACATGAAAGACTCTCTTTACCTCTCCTCCTCCTCCTCTCTCTCTTGTGCTTCCTTTTGTTCTCTTTCTATCTTCCCTCCTCCCTCTCTTCCCCATCCCTCCTTTCGGTCTCATAATTGTACATTGTAACAAGGCTTTTAGCCACGCTGAATTAATGTATCCAGTGCATTTCACTAATGTGCTACCTTTCAAATGTCACCTTTTATGTTGTTGCTGTGAATACATCTTAGCTACTATGCATTAATTTTTGGGGTGTTCAGCTCAAATTGCCTTTGGCTGTTTTGCAAAGTTCACACAGTGATAGACATCTTATAAGCCCTTGTCCCTGCTTATGATGCTTACTGCAGAGTACTTCTTATTACATTATTGTTTAATGTTAATCTATAGCGCCTGTACTTTTGAGTGTTACTTAAACATCATTGTGTATGCTTACATATTTATACAATTGTGCCATAATTCATAATTTATAACAATACCGTCCACACAGTACTATAACTGAAAAAACTATTTACAAATGGACTTGTGGTTTGGGGAGCTTTCAATCCGGTCTTCATTGGTATTTGAAGATTGCTCAGCATTTCATTATCCTGGGTACTTTTCTGATTTTGATTTCTCAGAATGGAGAAGTCTTCAGGTCAATGGAACTGAACAAACTGATAATGAAAACTGTGCAGTCAGTAGAGTAGCTCAGTGTATCTGAAAGTTGAATCATAGCAACTTTCCAAGTTTCACTACTCGTCCAAGTAACTTTCAGTCTGAGGGGATTTTTAGAGACCTCTGATTTATCCTCCAGGGTAGTTTCACTTCTCAGCTGACCTGAATAGGCTCATTAAGTGGACAATAGCAAGGGTGTGAGTAGATCAAAGTTGCTAGGATCTAACAGTCACAATTGCTACAACCCCCCAAACTATTATTAGTACTTTTTGGTCAGATCACATACAATTTTGAAATGTTACCAGTAGATCATCACGGCTAAGACCTGCCCTACTTTCTTCCTCTTACTTATTTTTCATCTTTTAAAGGTCAGTCATTACATATGAATACAGAATAAGAATTAATATTAAAAGATGTGAAAAAGAAATACTCCTTACTCCATACGCCTACTTATTACACAGAATACTGAAAAAAGGTAAATTATTCAAAATGTTCTCTAAGTATGAAAAGTAAAAGAATGTCAGTTGTATATGTAGTAGATGCTTTAACCTGTAATCAATACTAATATTATAGCTGGGATAAAGAAATATACAGTATACACACACTAAGTACAAGAGGAGAAAAGAAGAAATGTATTGAAGAAGAAACATAAAGTAGTGTAGTACTGTATCTCAAAAACTGAGCTAAGTCCATCCATCCATTATCTACTGCTTATCCGAGTTCGGGTCACGGGGGGTGCTGGAGCCTATCCCAGCTGTCTTCGGGCGAGAGGCGGGGTACAGCCCGGACAATATCGCCTGTCCATCGCAGGGCAGACATACCAACAAACACATACTCACATACACACCTACGGACAATTTCAGATCGATCAATTAACCTGACATGCATGTCTTTAGACGGTGGGAGGAAACCGCGGGGAGAACATGCAAACTCCACACAGAAAGGCACCCGGCCGACCCCGGGAATCAAACCCAGGTCCTTCTAGCTGTGAGGCGACCGTGCTCTGAGCTAAGTCATTTTATTAAATGAATGTAGTTACAGTACATTCCTCATTGTGAAAGCCTAGTTTAGACAGGAATTGTTGTCTAATTGTTGCATACGGTCAAAGATCAGGTTTATTGCTTCACAGACACAAAGCTATTTTTTGATATTCATGTTTGATACAGTAAATCTTCAAATTGTGCAATACATCCGTCCCCCAATCCCGAGTTAGAATGTACTATAAGTAGAATTTCCAGTGTACTTCCAGGTTTAAAGAAGGTTGTAAACATGTGTAGACATAAAAGAGTAAAGGTTAGGCTGAAGTCAGGAAGACACACCTGTTTGTCACCTGAGTCCCCTGCTGATGAAACTCTGACCCCTCCAGGGCCTCGTGATGAGGTTAAGGGTCAGAATGAACTAATGAGGGAGTAGATGCTCACAGGTGAGGGCCCGCCTCTGTGGGAATGTATAATTCTATTCTTCTGTGAGTGTATGTGGGGGAATACGCACTGTTGCAGCAGATTCAATGAGAAGATTTAATCAGGAATTAAAAGGAGGCATGGAGAAAATGAGATGGAGGCGGCAACTGTTTCGTGACATTTTTACATCAAGGGGGGGCTGGGAAAAGATGAAGGGAAGGTGAAGGGGGAAAAAAGAAAAAAAAAGCTGTTTTAATCTTTTGATCCCTTCACTTCCCATCAGGTCTCATATCAAACAAATTACCCAGAACGCACCCCTGCACACATCAGTCTCATTACCCATCTCCCCCTACTTGGAGACACTGGGTAAATAGTACTGTCTGTAGGGAGATGAAGAATCAACAACATAATGAGACCGCTGATGATGAGCTTGGTGTTTGTGTGTGTGTATGTGTGTGTACATGAGGTTTAAGTGCTTTGCTTGGAATTTACTTGCTCAGATCAGGGTTTGAATTAGCCTTGACTCAAGAGAGCATGGCTGCATGAGAAGCACACTACAAGAAGTATTGAAGTAAAACCTTTAATTTATTCCTAACTTGTTTATCAGTTGCAATAGAAGCCATGTGGAAGAGTTGCATAAGTATCCAGGCAAATTGAGTGCTTGTATTTGATGGAAACCATGATCCCTGCAGTCTAAGCCTGGATTTAACTGGTGCATTCTTGAATAATGTTGTAGTTTTGTCAGAGGAAAGGACATGAGTTATGTTTTCGATGTGACAGAGAAGCAAACTTTTGGAATGGCGCAAAATAAAAGAGGATTAGATGCATTTCCTTCAGATGGGTTGAAGTAAATAAACATATTTACTGTTTAATGACTCTATTTTTTTCCCAAAATCTGATCCCAGTTCAGCCCAAACATTCTTTCTTTTTCTCACCCTTCCACAATTCTTTCACCTCCCTTCTATCTGTAACATTCATCTTTTTAAAGTTTGAAGTCACAACCCCTTACAATCTACACCATTGTCCTGCAGTACAAGCCAGTTATTGTCTATGTGACACAGTGACAAGGGGACCTCGATGTCAGCACCAATAGCATGGCGGCTCATCGTTATGTCTGGCCATGGGGTTGGTCAAAGGGGAAAGGTCAGAGGTTAGGGAACAGTCATAATTAAAGGAGCCTCCTCTGTCAACACGTTTGTATATAGCAGGAAGGGACAGACAGTTTCCCATCACTTCACTTCGTTATGTCATGTGGTGAATGGTGTACATGTTAATCATATGGAAACAAATGAATAGAAATGGAATGATGATGATGATGGAAATGAAATGAGGTATCTCCTGTGCACATGGTTAATACATATCACATTTAAGATTTTCTTATATGATATACATATTTTTGGAGAACTCCTCTCAAGGTTAACTTTACAAGACCGATGTTGAAATAAATGACATTTTATGTAACTTTGCTTTAACGAGTGGCTAGTTTACTTTTCTTACATGTGCCAGAAGGAACAGCACATGCTACAGACAAAACCAGTTTATGGGCTGAATGTGGGCATTTGTAGGACATTTATCCTGGAAAGTTTATCTAACCAGAGATGTAGTAATGTAGCATGCGAAATAACCATTAGGCTACCAGTGCACTCCATATTTTTATATTATTTTTCTGTTTTGCTCATTTTGACTGTTTGTTGGTTTTTAGATACACATTGCTAGATTCATTTTTCAGAGCTATATCCTATTGCTTTATGCATGTTTATTTATCTTGTGACCAGAATAGATTTTTATATATAGTATTCTGCGTGACTTTTAGTCTATGTTCATGTTCAGTGCATTAGATGGTGTTTAGGTCAGGACTCTGTGCAGGCTAGTCAAGTTCTTTCATCACAGTATTGTAAAGAAAATGCAATATACGTTCCAGCATTACATGTTCCTTTATTTAGAACTAAAGGGGGCACAAGTACACAAAATATGTGGCCATGATGTCCAAATATTTTAGGACTTAAGTTTACTTTCATCGTATATTCATGTACCGAGTTCATGAACTCAATATCTTTTAAAAAATGTGCATTTTTCTAGTACTTTAGAAATATTGATTCTTTTGGACAGCTGTACCCATCGAGTCACTGAGTCAAAGTAAGTGAAGTCATAAAACAGGCCCCCAGAGTACATGATTGAAATGTGTCTAACATTACTCAGAAGTGAAGGCTGATTCTCCCTCCAAACTGAGAGTAGAGCAGCAGAGAGCTGATGATAGTGAAGTGAGAACAGACTCAGAGGTGGTAGACGCAGACAGGAGGGGGGAGAGCAGGGAGCGAAAGTGATAACCTTGTCTCTCGTTCATTGCTGTCTGCTCAGTGATTTAATTTGGTCGCGCCGTCACACCTGAGCTAAACCTCATCCATCACAGGTACTGCAAGATCCCTCTATCACTTGCTTTCTTCTTCCATCCATCTTTTCATTCTTATTTTTCTCTGTCCTTCTGTCCCAGTCCTACTTTTTTTTTCTTTCAAGGCCCTTCTGGCTTCCCACCATCTATCGAAATCTGTCTTAAATATGATATCTCCCCTTCCAGCTCTTTTTGATTCTGTTCAGTCACTATCTCTCCATCCCTCTCTGTTTTATAATATTAGAAATAATTGGGGTTTCAGGGATTTCTCTGCTACAGCTGTGGTTTAGTATTTAGCGATACTGAGTGGCTGAAAACAAAGTGTAAAATGATGCTGCTATAGAAACACTTTAATTGATCAGTCTTCTGTGCTACCACCTCATCTACATCTGATGTATACTTGGCTGATGACTCCATGCACCCAAACTGTTGACCTGTCTGAGGGGGGTGTATTCTGTAACTTTCTAAACTGACAATCCCAACTTCATAATCTGTCCTGCAATGAAGAGGTTATTGAGAGAAGCTCGACGGGCTCTCTTTAGTCCTTTTTCTCCATTTGTTGCACTACTGTTTAATGCCATGTTTAATGGAAAGAACAAAATGCAACCATACAAGTGACTTGCATCTATCACTTCTCTCTGTGATGGTGTATTTTACCACCAAACTCTGCAGCTGTTCGGAAAAACTATCTTAACACATTTGATTTGCAACATGCACATCCACTAAATTAAAGAAACATCTGCCCTGACTGTTTTTGTTAAAGCCACTCAAGGTCATGTGGACTGAAGATGCACCCCTCAGAGTCACTAGCTCTAAATAGCTTTTTGAGCTGGTGAGTTCTGAAATGTTAGAAACTTCTTCTATAACCTTAACTTAATTTCAGGCAGAAAAGGTGAATAGAAAGTAGAATGTCTTTAGAGCTATTTAGCTGTCAAGGTTTTTTTTTATTTTTTTAGCAGTGGTGTTGCTCTAGCAGCATATTTACAGTGGAGACACGTCTGGCCAAGCTGAAGACATACAACCACAGAATACCTTTTCACTCCAAGTGTAGCCCCTCTGGTTGTGTCCTTGTGCTGTTTCTCAGCGGGTCTCCGTGTTCTGCTAACACAGGTTCACCCCCACGTTACTTTGGTACAGTCCACTGAGCACCCAGCAGGCCTCCTGGCTCAGTCTGGGCCAAACTAATCAACACATCCTGCAGGGGACATGGGATCCCCCCTGCTGAAAGACCACAGGAAGACCCCAAACACCTGAGCTCAGCCAAGTAGGCATGATGCACACACTCATACACACTGCCTGGGTGCACTCAAGTGTATTCAAATAGTTATGTCTGCACTGCCTATTGTTACAATGAAAAAAGTAGCACCTGTGAATATCTTCAGAATAAGATAAATACTGTATGCTGACAATATTGAAGTAGTATTTGGTACTTATGGCTTCTGAAAGAGTTTCAGAGAACTGATAGCAGGTGTGAAGTTGTATATGTAGTGTGTGTTTGCTGACTGTAAATGTCTCACTGTGTAAATCACTGTGTCATGCAGTGGGCTTCTCCATGTGACATCAATCTCTTGGAGTACCTGTTACCATGGTAGTATTCTGACCACACCATAGTGAGAGTAGCGCTGTTGTGCCTGTGTGGAGATTTAAATTTTAAAGTGGCTTCCTACCGTGCTCTTCACACACACATAACATGCACCAAAAACAAAAAATCCCACATTGTGATCGGTAAAAATCACTTACTGTTATATTTCCAGAAATTAAAAAAATTGTGAATGTCGATCATGTGAATGGTGCCTTTAATCTGTTTTTTGTGTTGAGAGTGCATTTCCTAATCCAAGTAGTTTAAAATGACATGTAATGTATTATAAACACAAAAAATGACAATGACACATTTGAGTTATTGTCAACAATAATAATAGATAATTTATTGATCCCCTTGAGGAAATTGTTGTTTGGACAGCTGCTAGACCTGTGTAAGCTACTACGGCGTGTCTGTATCTTGTCCAAGGACACCTCAGACATGTATCTTGCCGGGACTGAGAAATTTAACCACTCACCCTTGGGTTGGAAGACGAGTGCTTTACCCACTGTGCTATCTTGCCATCACGAATCATGCCAAGGGATGTGTGTACAAAATTTTATGAAAATCCAATTGTTGTTTAAATATTTCAGTCTAAGCGTACTAAGGCGTACTGATTGTGTTAATTATGTTATAGACATTGCATGTGAGAAGAGACATTGATATTGATCAGATAACTGTAAGCTTTTGATCAATTCATTAAAGGCTCAGTCGTTAGCACCGCCCTGACGCCCTGCATTAAGCTAAGTGATTCTTAATTAGCAAATACTCTCCATGCACCCTTGGAGTGAGAGCATGTAGGGCTAGTGTATGCATGTGCATTTGAGGACACAGCACCAACATGTGTGGTTGACTGTGTGTGTGTTTAAATAGAACTGGCAGGCTACACGTTGGGCTGGCTGGCAGGATCGAAACTCTTTGCCTGCTGCCAGGCAGACCTATGTTGCTTAAAAACTGTTCAAAAAACAAAACAACCTGAAATCTCAGCATTTCTCTTTTTCTATGAAGCTGTTATTCAGTCTAGAGAATTAGATTTTAATTCAATTCATTTAAAATTTAAAAGAAATTTCTTACCTAAAAATATGTATTTTGTTGGATTTAACAGCCTTGCCAGGGAAAAAGAACATGGGAATTTGCAGAGAATACACTTCCTGAGTTAGCTAAAAAGACATAGCAAATCCCTTCATGTAGGAAAAAACATCTATAAATACACAGAAAAAGAGACATCTTCAGTACAGCATGCTGACTGAGGTCGTGCTGTTTTTCTGCCACGCTTCGCCACTCACTTAAGCCGTGGAAATGGGATTTTTGGACCAGAATTAGACTCCGATTTTCACCCATTGGGGACAGTATTAAAAAAAAGAATTCCAGCCATGTTTTAATTCACTCATTTTTCCCACGTGAAGGTAGAGGGTGAGTTAAAAGAGATATTACAAAATGGGGGAAAATCCTTATCATCTCCACAACTACCTTTTCTATTTTTACCCTCTCAATCTCACTCACCCCATACCGTTTTCGCTTAGACGAGAACCCCAGATAACCCAGCATCACCACATCAAAGAGAAGATGAGAGAAAGATGGATAGGGTGGGAGAAAGAAGGTGGAGTGGGAGAATCTTAGGGATGAGGATCAACAAAGGTAGAGGTCAAAGAATTAGAGGAGAGGGCGATGAAGAGAAAACAGACAATGCAGAAGTAGAAAAGAAGCAGTGAATAAGAGGTGAACACCTGAGCAGGATTGAGCTATAACCAAGAACAGGAGTGTATCTGTGTCTATTTACAGTATATTCTTATGTCTTCCCAATCTCTCTCTCTGTGTATGTCTCTCTCTCACTCCTCTACACACACAGCTTGCATGTCCACATTTTTTTGCCATATGATAACAGAGCAAAGAGTTCAATTATCTGAAGCTCTTAGGGCCTTCCATTTCTGCACTCTGCTCTCTTTAGATGGAAGGAAGAGAATAAAGCCATCTACGGAAAGCAGGGACATCAAAGTACTTATATTCTGTAAGAGTTGCACTTTACCATGATGTGTGTGTGTTTGTGGGATTAGTCACCAGCTATACTGACTCATGTTCCAGCAAATAAAGTGAATAATAATTAAACAACAGACATTTGCTGACATGTTCACATTTTCATCCACATCATCAGCCTCATATCTTATACTTTGCAATAAAACCTATCACATTTAAACTATTTATATTCATGCCCTTTGACTTATTCAATTTCCTTAAAGTTACATTGCTGGTATACTGACTTAAGTTATTTTTAGATATTTACTCTCCTCATAGCACCTGGGAGCTTGTGCAGGGAGCAGGTGTGTGGATAACAACCAGAGGACAGAGAGGTAGACAGATCAGAGAGAGGAAGAGAGTGAAACAGAGACGAGTGGGAAGCCCCTGCATCAGGAGAAGAATACATGAGGTGAAAGGTCGGTGACCCCGGTAAGATGACGTTCACTGGGTGTGAGGCTGACAGTGAGGTGTGGAGGGATGAAGGGCAGGGCATGGAAATGGAAGGGAGTGAAGAGACCAGAAAGAGAAAAGAGAGGAGCAATAGAGACCAAAGTACAGTATGATACAAGCTGCACTGGGAAACAAATTCAGACACATCTGTCAATAATATTAATTAATAGATAAGGCTGATATAAGTTCAGTAATAACACAGCAGTGGCACCAGCAGCTAAAATATATGATTTTAAGCCACTTGGTAACAACACAACCAATGCAAAACTGACATATTAGCAGCTTACAAAGTTCAAATGGCCAATTTGTTTATTCATACATGCAGCAGACACAAAGCAAGATTAGCATTCATGCAGAGCTGTGTCTCAGTCCATCTGCATTTACATTGACATTACATTCAGTCATTTCACTTTTATTCAAAACGCCTTACAAGTTAGGCCTACAAACACAGTGAAACCATGCTATAGAGAACTGTGGAACCTGGAGTGAGAATATCTCACTCAATATCTAACCAGATGCAATTTGGTCCAACTCAAGGAGTCATACCAGAAGAACCCAAACAAACCTAAATGAAGATAGGACACACCACCACATACTGACACACAACCCAAGAACTAAGTTGAGGTTTGTATTCCAGGAATTGAACCCCACTACCACTAAAATAACTTTTTCGGTAACATTATGTGGAAAAATTAAGTAGCTAGTGCAGTAAAAAAAATCCTATGACACAAAATTTACGTATATATACTGTATATATATATATACAGTATATATATATATATATATATATAAAATAAAAATAAATAAAAAATATACACTGGGAATAACCTACAGACAGACATGAAACAATTTTCACGTGGTATTTCACATTCCATGTAAGTCCTGAGATTGTCCTCGTGCATTGGATGTGCATGAGGTCCATAACAGTACAGTATGAAATCTGTGACGTGGGTGATAAACAGTGTCTAAGAGCAGACATGTGCATTAAATGAATGTCGATTAGCAGCAGTTCAAAGTGACATTTGACATAGTGCCGGCTAAAGGAAGGACAAAGAAAAAAATTTAAAATATTGAAAATACCAGAATAATTTGAAAACCCACCCACACAATAATTATAGATTGTATGACACACCTGACATTTAAATCTGAATTGTAACCTCTATTGTACCCCAGAGCTGCGAAACAAATGTCTTAATTTTGGGAAGATTTTTTTTCTCTCCTCTAACTCCAGACCCCCTCACATAAGACACAGGACTGAACCCTAAACTCAAGTGCACTGGCATCCGATTCGTTCCACCGGTCTGTCCAAGATTTCCCTTTACAGCATCAAGTGAGTAACACAGATTGTGTAGGATTTAGTCATGGGAATGAATCTCTGAGCAAGAAGAACACACAGATAGACATGAATATTGTGCTGCTATTGTCAAACTCAATTCTTGTCTCTCATCTGTGGTCCAGGAAAAGCTTTGGCAGTGTGTGTTTAGCTAATGTGGGTGAAACAATGACAGATTTTAAGGCATTCACCCCCCTCTCTATACTTTTGTGGTAGTTCAAAGGAGTTCTCACAGTCCTTACACTCCTGGGCACAAACACACAACACCCATCCTCTCATGTGTACACACAGATGTTGCAAGCGCGCACACACACAAACCCTCTCGTCATCTTAAACCAGGAGAAGAAGTTGTCATCATACTCCCTGATGAGTTCACATTGTGAAATATAAAAAGATAAGAGAACTAATTGAATGGCAGCTGTTGGTAGGATAACATTACAAAGCAATGGAACACATTGCTGCTGTATTTTTTACAGATCATTTATTCTGAATGTCAGTTGTTTAACCAACAAATGCGAACATCAGTTAAGTTCATGCTCATATTGGTTAACATATTTTGCACATGCACATCTAATTTTAGTTGTGTGCGGGAGATTTGTTGTGGTTCCTCCTTTCCAGAAGAGGCAAACAGCTAAACCTGATCCTCTGTGGAAAATCAACAACACGCGCAGGAAAAAGATTCAGACACCAAACAATCTATGTTTAGACTCATGTTTGCCCATTCACTTTTGTTTTGTTTGCATTCTCTGTTGGCCGGAGAGGCATAAGAGTGGGGGTTGTACTTGGCTGTCGGATAAGTGTAGGCATAGTGGACTAGGAGGTTGGGGGTAGAAAGGGCAGATGTTGGGATTAAAATGGGTGGAGTGGATTTGAGCTTTGGATGTACATAAAGTACAAAGGATTTTTTTTAAAGGATTTTTGTGGTGTGGCTCAACAGTATGTACAGTATTTAGGAAAAAGTTTCATTTTGTAAAAACATCAGATTTGGAGCTCACAGTGCAGTTAAACCTGCCCAGTCTTCACTTTCATTTAAGCTCCAGTTTGCTCTCCACCAGCTCCTTAGGGAAATGTTAGTAGTAATACTAGATAAATACTGTACATTTTTTGGGAACTACACCTATAAAATTGCCAAAAGTGACAGTCTGAGTAATCTCAGACTGAAATCAGTAAATCACACACACTACCTTCTTTTTTTAACCATGCTAAGATGACTCACCCAAAAGAAAGGAAAAAAGAACAGAGGAATTAGATGAAGCACTGGTGAGCCCAACATTTTGATGACCTTTCTGGATTTGCACTTGAGAAGCTGCTGTCTGCAACTGTTTGTACATTGCTCAAGAAATTTCATGTCACTGCCAGTGCAACAATAATAGAGAATCATCTGGACAAATAGTCTCAATAATGTGGGGTATGGATGCGTCACCCAGGTTTAAATCAATACGACCAGCGTATTTTGTACACCTAAAATTGATATCTTCAAATGATTATAACATAGAAAGTGCTAAGGTGTCATTTTCTGAAATTATATAGGACCATAATATAAAGAGCGTGTTTTTTCGGGGGACTGTTGGCTGCCTGGGATGTTTTTGCATATGTGTATGTGTGTGTGTGACCCACAGTCCACAAAATGATGAGTGGGAACGTGAAACTGGAAAGTTAGGTTTCACTTAATCATCTCCTGATGCTGTGTAAACACTGAATCTGATTTGAGCTAATTGGGTTTGTAGTCAGGGTAAATAGTGTAAAAGGAAACCGCTTGCACATTCAGCAAGATCTTTCCCACTCACAGCCACCTCCCCTGTTCACTCCAACTTTGTTCTTTTATTTAACCAGAGGACAAAATGTTGAAACTTGCGCCAGGCATTTTCCCCTTCTATTCCTCTGATCCACTGTTAAAAAAAGGCTTTCTTTCCCCACAACGTCATGTGTAATTTTCATAATGCTTGGTCAGACTGTGAGTTTTTCCTGCTTGGATATTTAGGTAATTTGATTTTTGACAAAATAAGGGCAACGGAGAAGGGATATATATATATATATAAATGTGGATATGTATATTTAAAGAACCTTTCAATCGATTTCCTGGCTTTGGTTTTTGAGATATTTCACATTTGTGGTTATGGACTGTCTCTCATGCTCCCTCCCTCTTCTTCCCCCATTTGGCATTCACAGCGCAGTTTTGAAAAGTTTTTGCCGTCCAGCATCTTGTCACTCACATCTCCCCTCTCTCATCATAGTCGGTAATGTAGTCACACTGATTGCATTTTTCCACTAATCTAATTCTTCCCTCTTTCAGCCCCCCAGAGACCTCAAGTGGATTCACATTACATCAATTTCAGTGACTCCCCCCTCACCCTCCCTTCCTCATGACAGCACATACTAACTTTGGATTGAAAAGACCCATAAACCTCGCCTGCCTTAACCACTCCGATCACATTACCGCCTTCACAAAAACAAACCCTGCTTCAGCTAACTGCTTAGATCTCATTATACATCCACAAGAACCAGTGGACTTCAGTGATCCACATCAAAACGAGACCCAAAGGGGATCCTAACCAGCAATTAAGATAACATTTATTCCCAAACAGCACATTGCCTTTATCATATTGTTAATTTTACCAGCAAATGTAATTAGTACAAGCGTCAAAAGTGTGCGGATAACTACATGACAGTAATTTGTTCTGGATTGGCTGTCACATTCCCATAAGAATCATGTGGCCAGATATTAGGCCTGCAAAGCTACAGAAAAGGGATCTTTACAGGAAATCTGTAAATATCTTTTCTCAGGCACTTCAAATCCCATGGTGCATTGCTAATTCCTGTGTTACAATGATCAATGGCTTCCCAGGTCATTGAGGTCAAAGGCTGCTGACTGGACTTGTTAGAGGTCAATGTCCTTTTGAGCTAAAGAGACAGGCGAGACAAAACAAGCCTTTTTTCCGCTTTAAAAAAAAAAGGAAAATCTAACAGTGACTCGAGGACATAACAAATCAATCTTACTTCTTCTAGCAAGAGATCAAAATTGATTATCTGGATGCACACAGCTCTTCATGTTTTTCCAAGTCTGAAATGAAACGTAAAATTCAATAGTTTGCAAAAAAAAGAAAAAAGATGTTTTCTTTAAATGATGTGAGATGTCATTGCTGTGTGCTTGCCTACATTTGTTATCTACCTCTTTTAAAAATAGTGATCATCTGCTCCAAAAAATCCCTGATTTTGAAGGAGACCTTGAGACCTTCTGTTTGTACATTACCTGAATGTGAAGATCATTCTTCCATCACTCACATCAAGCTCTTATTCCCTTTTTTCCCTACTGTACGTGTGTTCTCCATTTTTAATAAATGGCAACTGAGGATAGTGTCAGACGTAGAAGTGTAAACACAGACACGGTGTTTGCATAAACCTCTCAATTTCTTCCTCTCTCTCTTTCTCGAATGACTGAATGTAAATGAATCACAAACAATGACCTTCCCACACAGCGGGAGGAGTGATGGCGTTTGTGAGTGCGACAGAGCTGATTGTTGATATGTGAAGGCAGTGGGAGGATTTGTCGCCATGTTATCAGTATTTAAATTACTGAAAGTATTTGGTATGCTCTGCATATACATGCCTTGAAATGAAGCTTTCTAACTAGATACAATTGCACAGTAGGCTGAGTACAGGTGGAAGGTGACTTATTCCTACCTGTGTTCATCTCAGTGTGTAAGTTAGCCAAAGTGAGCTCTTCAAAATGTGTCTCAAGGTACGTGCATCTTATTTGCAGAAACGTATGACAGCAAGATAAAACTACAGTGTGCTTTATTGACTATTCAAGTATTTTGTCAAAGTAAATGTACTCATAAGGACCTTCAGAACCACTTGCTTTGTTTCCACATGTATATTTTCATATAGGATACATCCTTAACTGCTTATGAGGATTTTTATGCCCCTATTAAAAACTGTGTGTGTATCTCTGTATTGCTGCACCTAGGTGTTTGTGTGTGCATTTGCTCATTGTTGGGCGTGTGCCCGCCCAATGCCACAGGTAGCTGTGTGTTCAGTGGAGTGTGCGCCGCTACACCTGTTCTCCCCTCAGGGAGGCGCTGTCCATGGCCAGCTGGCAGAGCAGAGCCAGGACAGAGGATTGGACAGATTGGATAAGCGGTGGGACATCAGGACAAGCAGAAGACATGGCTGAAGGTAAGGGCAAAAATAGGAGGAATAGGAAAAGTACAGAAAGAAGAACAATAGGTAAGAGGTGACTTGCTGCTGAAAATGCAGCAGTAAGCTTTGTCAGGATTCTGAGGACATACAAAGGACAAATGTGGTCATGTACAATGTAGAATAATGAAGTAAAACTTGTCCTGCACTTTGCACTTAAAGAACTACAATGAACTCAAATCATCTGAAGTGATTGGTATACATATATATATATATATATATATATATATATATATATATATATATATATACATACACAAACCTAACTGAGTATCTGTATCATTGTCTTAGTGTGGTCACAGAAAACACTAAATCAGAAAGAAGCAAGCGTCAAGTATAAAACTGATGACAAACAAAATGGCAAACAGCTACACCAAAAAGAGCTCTGATATGCCTCGAATGACAAGGGTACAGCAGTAATTGAACTGAATTTTGACCTATAACTGTAGCACCCACACCCACCTCCAACCTTCCTGGGGAGATCAGTCATTTTCAAAATGTCACATCACAGTGCAGAGATGCATCACTAACTTTTACCAGAATAAAATCAACATGGTCTAAATTTTTAGCAAAAAAAAATAAAAAAGAAGAAAAGAAAAGAATTAATGCATAAAAAACAAGGGTAGCTTATATACCCTGAGTCAGTCTTTGCTTGTATCTAAAATATTTCTCTCTAAAAAATGTCTCCATTTCCTTCTTTCATTCCCTGTTAGACTCATTTCACTGCCTGCAACTTCATCTCCTACTCCCTGTCACTTGGGTCTAGTTAGGATGTCTATGTGTGTGGACATATTTATGTAGATGTATGGACAGATGTTAGTTTGACACCATCCTTATGAGGACATCTTGGCATTGTGTGGATTTTCTCCCAGGTCTTCACATTTTCTGATTGCTGAAACTTAGTTTTTAGAGCTAATCTTAGATTCAGCTTTGGGTTGAAGTTATAGGTTTTAGTGATCAGGCATTTAATAAAGATGGTTAAGTTCAGGTGAGGTTGTGAAACACATTATGTTATTAACAGTCCTCACAACTGTAGGAAAAAAAAACAAACTTGAGTGTGTTTCTGTGTGTGTCCTGCCTCTAGGCTGAAGTGTCAGATGGGAGGGAGATGTCTCTCTCTCCCTGCATATGCAGTTGTTTGCTAAGATTCTGCAAAACTACTGCAAACAACTGGGGGGGAGGGGGGGTCAGCCACTACATGCACAGACACAAACACTTGTACTCACACAGATGCATATGCAATATATTTACATAATAAACAATATACTGTAAAAATATACTATAAGCATATACACACGTCAGTCAGCAGCTGCCTCATCTGTCATTGTGTTTTGGCCTATTCAGCAGGGTATATACAAAGAGCTTGCAGGGCTGAAGCAATGCACACACATGCACATGCACCACAATCTTGCATGAGTATAATTTATATAATGTACTCATCCTCCTCCTCTTGTGCTCAAACTTACACACACGCAAACACACACATCCCTCCAGCTCTACCCTATCTTCCTCATTAGGAGAGCAGTCCTTCAGTTTTGGTCTCTGGAGTGTCCTTCTATATCTTCATAGCCGTAGGGATTCGGTTTCTCCCTTTCTCCATCCTTCTTACATTTTTCTCTTTTTCCCTCACTCAGACTTTCACACACTCAAATGCACACAAACACCCCACACTTGATATCCATAGGTTAAGCCCAGTGGGAATATAGTAGGACAGAAGATGGCAGGTAAGACTAGAAACAGAGTGAGAGCTGAAAGTGATAGTCGGTAGAAGATAGATGTAGGCTGAGAGTAATGAAAGAGGAGAAGAGAGTGGGAAAAGGGGAGAGCAATGTAGGTAAGAGTCAGAAAGAGCAAGGAGGTGAAAGGATAGAGGGATTTGAGTAAAAAGGGCCAAGAGGGTACAGAGCAAAAAAGCAGAGTTTGAGAGGTATGTGAGTGTGATGGAGAAAACAGAATTATGACTGAAGTATCTCAGAAATGAACTGACAGTCAGAGAAAGAACCAGACTTACACACACACATACGAGAATTTGAAATTGAGTCAAATTCAGCCCTGAGTTTGAACCACGGCTACACCCAACGGAGACCATACACTTCGGAATTAGTTCCCGCTCTCCTCTCCCCAGAAAAGAAAAGCATGAAATTGACCAAGTCAAAGCTGTGGCCTGAGCAAAGCTGATTTCCTGCCATTGTACCAGAGGCAGAATCTATCCAATGTGATTCTGCTGTTGTGATCTGGGACAGAGTTTGTGTTCCACCCTTTATGAGGCTTGTGTTACATTTGGGATCATGCATTCTTTGGGTTTAAAAGCAAGAGTTTGTGAGTTAAATGAAAGCAGGCTGATTTAGGTTAGTCCGGTACAAGGTTTTGTACATAGACTTACTTGTACATAGACCTTTTTCAGTCTAATACAGTATGACCATAGTATAAAATTATATCCCAAACTTTTTATAGTATCACCCAACACATCTTTATTCGGTTTAATTGGGAATGTCATTGCTTGGTTTTGTCATTTATTTTTTGCTGTGTAAAGGATTCAGAGGGTGTTGTCCTTGTTGTCTGCAGTTCTGAGGTGATGCCACGACTCCAGCAATTGTTGAACTGGTAGCCAAGGTGTTTTATGTGCTCAGTGACTTGGGAGACCTGTCTACGTACTACTAGCTTTAACACATGCACTGATGCTCAGTTATCCTCATGAACTGAATATAATAATATATGTTTGACAACATCTTTCTTAACAACAACTTGAATAACACAGACAGTGAACTTGATAAAATAATCCAGATGCATTTGTCACTTTATACTAAATATTTCCAGTATCATTTCTGTATTGATTCAGACGTTGAATTTGTAGTGGAACAGACAAAACTATTTTGGGGCTTACACCGTTAAACTGAGCTTACACCATTGTGCAACAAACATTGACCATTGTTTTTGATTCGCTTGATTTTGTGCTTTCCACCAGTCAAATCTTTTGTCTGTCTTGTCTGTTTTAATATTGTTTGACTATATTGCTGTGACAAAAAAAAATAAACTGTAAGCATGTTGAATTGTTATATGAACTGGCAAAAAGAATTCTAAACAGGATCTGGTATCCATCACAAACACTGGTTGTCTTGGAAGAGAAAAATCATAAAAACTTACAAATGAAGAAGAAAAACAACTCAAAAGATTTTTTACATGCATATGTTTTATGTTGTTAGAAATGTTAAATTTTCCATCAAGACCTTCTCTCCTTGTGTTTGTTACAGCATTCCACCCCTGAAAAACATGGGGTGTAAGGTGAGATTTATGCTGTGTCTGAATTAATGTTGATCTGCTTTGATTTTGTGAAAGGGGGCTTTAAAGCAATCACAATGTTTGATGGCAAGTGAATTTGCTTGTTTAGGTTCTTGTAAGGAGTAGCATACAGGTGCTTCTCTACTGGATGCCTCTGCCTCTGTCTACAGTTGATGAGAGACTACCAAACAGGACTAGGTCATAGTTAAAAGAAGTGTTCAAGTCAAAAACATTTAGGTAATTAATGAAGACTAAAGTTCAGCAGTGGAAGAAAGGGAATTTTAATTTGGATTTCAGTTTACAGAATTCTCAAAAACCAACTTCCAAAATAAACAGTATCTTAACTCTTTTCAGGTAACGGTGATATAAAAACTATCTTCATCATTACAGTATACGTTTTGATTCTGAATTTGCAAACATTTGTTCCACACCAAATCACATCTGCATTTACTCTGCATGTATGTAGGTACAGTAAGATTAAGACATCCCTGTTTTCAAATATGATATTTAGCTCCTAACCACCTTGTGCATCACTACTCTGTCTCCAATCCTGGTGGTTTTGTTTGGATGTGATGAAAGACCCCTCAAAACAGCTTTATCTATGGTGCAGGACAAACACAGTCTGTAAAATGTGGTAGTGGTTTTGGATTCACAGGAAAGCTAGATAGACGAGAACTGAAACCAGACGTGCTTATGAGAGAAACCGGGGGACATCGGGGAGGGAACTGGATTTAGCTCTCTGAGTGGTATGCACATTTAACAACCATCAGCTCTGTTTTGCTTTTGCTGCATTAAGATCTGCTGCTTTGGCACACCATGAACACACTCACACAGACACACATGCTCCAACTTACTCACCCTGGTGTCTCCGCACTGCGTATGGTTTGCATTGGTTCTGCTGCTGGCTTTTGTAAACAGCACTAACTGGTTGTGTATGTTTGAGTCCTGAGAGATCTCAGACTTCTGAATGAAAGGCTACCTATATCTTTCTGTCTCCCTCTGTTGCTATGTTTCTCTCTGTCTCTCTGCTGCCCTTTGACCTGCTTTACCACATGTGCTGTCACATATGTGTGCTCTTGTCATGCATGTTTATGTAAGTCAGCGACATGCGATACCTGCAGGCGAAGAGTTATACACATTCAATGTTGTCCACTACTGTTGACTCTAAGTCGGTTAAGTTTGGCCTTGCACATTTCCGGCCTTGAATGCATAATTTTGTGGAATTTTCAAACATGGAGACTAAAGCTAATGTGGACTTTAATTGGTAAAATCACTATCTCAATTGTTAAGATCTGGAAATATAGACTCCAACTCTACTGTGGGGACTAAAGTCCTGTTACAGATACTAGATACTCAAATCCTTTAGACCCTAATGCAAGTAAGTTAACTTCTACTACCGAATCTGTACATTTACACCGAGGATATGCACACCTTTTGGCACCTATAATACATGTATTTATACAACAATGTATATTTTTTGTATGTATATCTACATGACTTTGTATGAATAATACTATAAGAATAAGATCCAACTTGATGAATGCTGTATTGCTGTAATGCTGTTTCCCTTTATTGTCCCCCTGCAAGACAAAGAAAACAAAATTTATGAGTTTATGTTTGTTAGTTAAACAAACTTTAAATACTTCCAGACTAACTATTAATACTCAGTGTGCAGTTTAAGCTTTGGAGGGGAGGCCGTTCATAAACTTTAGTGGGTTTTAGTATTCCTCTGCTTTTTAGCTTTTGCAGCTCTCACCCATGTTTCCCTCATAGGAAGAATAAAGACACAATAACTGAAAGATTATATGACTGAGCAGAAATCAACACAACACACATACAAAGAGGAAACAGATCCATAAAAAGCATATAATTTGATCCAAATCTTCTGACAGTGCTGGTCTTGATTCACATAATTCAGTGAGGTGAATTGAAATTAATCAAACTGAACTTTAGTTTCAAAAGACATGCAGATACACAAGCATACACATCTTGTCCACATTAAGACGTAATCTTACCCATGCCTACCCCTCATCCCCAGTCACAGGAAGTGAGGTCGGTAGAGAGACTGTGTGTGTGTGTGTGTGTGTGTGTGTGTGTGTGTGTGTGTGTGTGTGTGTGTGTGTGTGTGTGTGTGTGTGTGTTTTGATGTGTCCCCCATGGTGTCTCCTTTCTCTGGGAGATTAGGTTTCAGCCATCACTGAGGCTTGCTAATTAATGTCACAACCTGCTAGCCGTGTCACTGCCAATTTACTACACACACACACATTCAAAGACTCAGACCTATACACACCTTTTTGCACCTACACACACTTCCTCTCCTCACCTGTCACAATTAATGTCATACATTTGCTTCTGACTTATTATTTTTTATTTGAGTCACTCTATCCACACTGTTCGCTTCCCCTCTTCCAGCATTTCACCATCTTTCTTTCTTTACCCCTGTCCTTTTTCACCTCGCTGTCACTACTAATTCTCCAACTCTTTCTTTCCCTCTGTGTTCCTTGTCCCCTTTCGCCTTGTCTTTTCTTGTCATTGCCCCTTCTCCCTTTGGTATTTTTGGAAATGTTTGTTTTGTTTTTCTTGTCTTTTCCCACATGCTGCTGGAAATAACACTAACATATAATATCCTTTATTGTCATCTGTTTACCTCAATTTGTGATGATCACCTATTGATTAACTCGTATCATATAAAACATTCAATAGCCTACAACAACTCTAGGTAACCACAGATTTTACACACCATGTTTGGTTTAATCAATCAATAGGTGTATTACTGGCCTTGTAAAATTCAGTCAGAAAAGCACTGGTACGCTGTGTGTAATTTCCTGGTTTTCTATATAAATTGGTCATGAAATGTGATCTGTTCTTCAATAAAGCTACATCAACAAACACAACATTTCTAAGCTGATAAAACACAGTCATGCCTTTATTAAACACATGCTTAGTGTAAAAGGGGAACTTAGAACCAACATGAAAACATCTCAACTGTGAATTAAGGTAGAGAGAGCATCATGGTTTGGGGCTCCTTTGCTTAATAATAATTAATTCCCAGGATTATCAAGGTAAAGGATAACAGGACAATAGAGTGGCTGCTCACCAGCTGAAGCTCAGTAGAAGTTGGGAGACACAGCAGGACAATGACCCTAAACATCAATGTACATGCACTACAGAATAATTCTTTTGAAGTGGCCCAGTCAGAAACCATACCTCATCCTAATAGAGATGCTGTGGAATGACTTCAAGAGATCCGTTCACACCAGACATCCTAAGAATAGCTGAGCTGAAGAAGTATGTACCAAAGTCCCTTCTGAACATTGTGCAAGTCTAATCCATAGCTACAAAGGTAATTTGCTTGACTTTACTGTTGCCAAATTTGGTTCAACCAGATATTAAAACACTGTTGCCATTACTTGAGTGTTCAATAAAATCATGAAACATCATCTCAACTGTAGTTATAATGTCTTGACGCTGGAGGAGTTTTTTTCAAATTTGAGATAGTAATCCTGATATGTCATTAGAGCTATTTCAACTTTGTCTTGAAGATATCAAAGCCTGTGTCAAAAACGAGATGTAGAGTTTGAAAGCTGTAGGTGTTTATTAAGTAATGAAGGTCTAATGAAAGTTGTTGTTAAGTTGCATGATGGGAATTGCAGAAGCCTTTGTTGTTGCTTGACCCATACTAGGAACTAAAAGTTCACAAATTTAGGTCACATTTTGGCAGACTTTCCAATTGTTAAAATATTATATTAATACAGAAAGGTTATTTCTTTTGTCCATTGCAACTGATTAAAAAATCATTCATTGAAATGTTAGCTTTACAGTCATTCTCATAATTTGACATGAATTGACAGCTGAATAGAAATCTCCTGTAGCCAGAGTCAGTTACAAGTGCCCCTCACCTTCCCACACTCCCAGCCATGGTGCCCCCTCTGTAGCTTTCCAATATGGTCATGTTTAGATGTGACCTTGTATTTAACCACATCATTCCCTCCTGCTAACAATCAATAAGTCCTCATTTGTCCAGCCAGTCAGACAACCTCACTCCGCTTGTGATTCTGTGCAGACTGTGTCACTGTGTTCATGTTATGGTGTGTATGTTAATGTTTGCGTGTGTGTGTGAGTGGTTAACACTATCATTAGGCCTAATGATTGACAATGTCCTCCCATTTCGACCTCTCCATCCCTCCTCCCCTTCCTTCCCTTATTGACCCTCCTGTCAGCAGCCTGTCAACGCAACTTCCTTGTGTCATCAATAGCAGGACTTTATCTAGATGGACAGTCACCCCGCTGTCATGTATGGCTTATCAGGGATACTGTATCTGAAAAGAAGGTAAATTAAATTTGTGTCTGTGTGAATGAATTTTTGAATTAGAGGGTTATAACATGCTTATAGGGGTAAGGGGATGAAGAAGCTGCTTTCTGTTAGGGTTTAGATTTCATGCAGACTGATGTAATGGTTTGTAGTGGTAAATGTGGTAAATGTGGTCATATGTGCCCGTGTTACACATAGTCAGATGCCCAAAGTGTGAGGTGAATATGTGTTTGCATGTTTGCTGGTAGTGAAACTTTGTTTTGCTTTGGCCACTTTGTTTTCTTCTAAAGAGTTTTTTTGAAATGCTGTATTGTTTGATGTCAAGTGCTATGGAAATCCATTACTGGCCATCTGTTTTAGGCTTCTGCACCAACTAAGCACTCTTTCCCGCCTACCCTCTCAGGTTTGCTGCCACAGCTCCACTTATAGCTAGCGCTAGTTTGAGTGTTTGTGCAGAAATTGATATGTCCCGCAGAAAGTGTTTTTTTGACTGTGAAAGAAAATTAACTTTGTTTACTTTTTCCAAAGGCGAATCCATAAAACAACAATGGATACAGTTAATGGCCAGCAACAGACTTCAAGCAATGTTTTTATCTGTTCACAGCACTTCAAGGACAACTGTTTTCACAAGCTGCCCCAGTATGAAGCAGGATTTTTGGCTGGGATGGTGCTGAGGGATGGTGCTGTTCCAACTGGGCATAGTTTGGTCCACAGGAAGACTTCAACAAGCTGCCAGTGATCACAGAGTGTAATTGGGGGATAGGTCTTAAGGACACAGGAGACTTTTTTAAGTCTCAAGGCCAATGGGGCTGTTGGATAAAGAGGTAGTATTTGGACTTTTTCAACTTGTGTATCATATAATGATCCCAAAAAAGCTACGCAGACATCATATAATGATGTATCAATGTTACAATGTACCAAAATTAAAAATATAATAATATAAAATCTAGATTGACCATAATATGACCACTTTAATATGTTCGTCCTAACATCCATTTTCTAGTGTCGTATGCATGCTAATAATTTAGTCGGGCTACCTTTTACCTAGAAAAACTAAAATGACTAATTGGACTTATAATAATAATAAGTAAGTATAATAAGTAATAAAGGTTTTAAGTGAGCAATTTATTGTTGGTTTTAGTGTCTGTATGGAGATTCGGGGCACAGGCATTATGAAGAAAATGACAGAAGTTATCCTTTAAAAAAACAATAAAATAGTTTTCTGTTTCAATTTAATTGTCCTAAATTGGAGATGAATCTGTTTGGCCCACTATTTTTCACCATTGCAATCCTAAAGTCTACTTTCAGACCATTCAACTTCGAAAAGATATGTGACCTTTGCTGAAAATTAAGAGAACCGACATGATCAAATATTGACTTTGTCAGACATATATGCATATGTCTGTATATATATATACAGTATATTTGATATACTTTATTGATCCATATGGGAAAATTGTTGTGACAAGCTGCTATATTCAAAACACATCTTGCCCATAGCCAACATGTCACAACAGCCACAAACCATAGCCAGTTCATTAAAGCTTTCCCTATCTCTCTTCAAATCATCAAGTTTCTGAGGGGTGTTTCCTGAGAAAAATCAGGTCCAGTTAGTGTTTTCTGAAGTATAGGAGGAACTGCATTGTTAGTTTCAACAGCAAACCAGCGTGACTGAAGAGACCCAGATCAACACCCACAGTAACTCAGGTTTCATCATCAAAGAATCAGAAGAAAAAAGGCCTCAATGTGTCCATACTGTAATGACAACGCATGACTTCAGTGCAAAACGCCACAGCAAAATCAAAGGGAGGATCATGGCAATACAGGCCATTATGGAGCAAGAACCTCACAAGCGCTGTATCCCCACTGTGTGAGCATATCTGATGTCAATAGTGTCATATTTTGGATTTCTTTTAGACAGTAGTTCTAAATCTCAGTGTTTGACATGAGCTCTGAGACTGTCTATCTCTTTCTCCCCTCATGTCTCTTTTATCTGAGGTTCGGATAGTTACTTCAGCGAAAAGAGAGCTAGAAACGAGACGGTGATAGAGAAAATGAAAGGGGAAAAGAAAGCTGAATGTAAGAAAGGTTAAGAAGTATTACAAGGAGAGCGAAGACGAGAGGAAGGGAGAGAAAGTGAGAAGGAGAGATAGGGGATAATGACAGATGGGCCCAAAGAAGAGAGGGCTGCTGGGTTCAGCACTGCGGCAGAGCTGAGCATATGACAGCTTTACAGTGGGCTCTGTGTGTGTGTGTTCGCTCATGTGTGTGCATCCTGGCTCAAACCTTTGTGTGTATATTGGGATGTAAGTGTGTGCGTGTTCATGCACGTACTCATGTTCGTGCATTGGCATGGTGCCAGTGTTTACCTACGGCATTTTCTGTGTGTTGAACATAGCCAGAGGGACAGTTCTCCACCTGTTATCCTTTCATTCTTCTCCCTTTCCTCACCAGCTCCTGTCATCCATCTCTATATTGACTTAACTAGTGGTAAATCAGGGCCGCTGTGTGTGTGTGTGTGTGTGTGTGTGTGTGTGTGTGTGTGTGTGTGTGTGTGTGTAGGAGTTGCATGTTTGCTTTAGCCGTGGCACATGTTGGATTAGCGCTCAGGGAAGATTTCTCACCCATCTTAAAAACGTTGAAATTTGTTTACACGTGTTGCAGCAATTATTTGATCACAACAGCTTGTTTTCCAATACATCACCCTCCCAGTATGTGGTTTTGAAAAATAGGCCACTCTTTGACAAACATTACACAATAAAATACTGTGTGTGCATGCACATTTAGGTTGACATTGTTAGCACTATTTTTCTTCTTTATGTTTCTTGCTCTTTTTTTGCTCCAGATGAAATCCACATTCTGCCACTCCCTTCTTCTCAGCACGTAGTCGTTTCAGCTCCCTCTGATCATCCTCCTCCTGCCAGTCGTATTTTCTGTACTTCCTGTTTCTCTGGCTTTGGCTGTGATGTCTGAAGCCGAGGTGAGAGGTCACAAAGACCAGGTGTGCTAAAGCTGGTGTCGACTGGTCCGGCTGCTTTGCTACCTTTGTCTCTCCTGCTGCTTATCTGGCATGGTTTGAGCACATTTTGTTCTATTGTTCCCTCCATGAATTAGGTGTTATGCTAAGCTGCTTTGTCTGGCTGCCACAATTTTATAAAATTATTTGGAGCAGGGGTTTTTTGGCAATTAGTAGTTTTTGTGGAGCATAGGCAACACTAACTGTGCAAAATTAGTATCAGACGTAAGGCATAGCTTTCTAATAAGTTACACTTCACAAAGGGTTTATACAATACCATATTAATTGTAAATAAAACATTAAATGTGTAAGATAGATCAGATATATACCATTCATAAGAAAAATCTTTAGAACTCTTGGTGTTGGTTTTTCCCCATTAAGGCTATCATTAGCTACCACTATCCCCATTCTGCATTTACAAATGAGTTGTTAGAGGGTTATATGTTTCTCACTTTGCAAGCAGATCTGCAGTTATAGTAGTAAGTAAGTCATTAATAAGTCATTCATAAAGTGTATTCATCTCACCTTCCTATAAACCATCTATTCAGTTCCATTAGTCAATCAAGCCTGCAGTTGTTAGCTCTCCGACTGTTTGAACGTTGTCCTTTTCTCTCTCCCTCTGCATAACTGGAGTCATTGTGTTTTTTTCTCTTGTTTAAAGTTTTTTCAGGGTTTTTTGTGAGAAGGTAAATCACTTTGTTCTAGTTTGGCAGCCTCTGAAATTTACAGAATGTCCTACCGGAACATTGTTCATTATTCTTATGTGTTAGCAATCAATCTATCTCATGGTATGCAGGTGTCAAATAAAAACAGTTTACTTGACTGTCACATTTTATTCAAAAGACATAGTGTATTTTTACAGTACCGCTGACCCCTGTCTCCTAATTTTCTGTAAGCTATTCATCTTTTGTGGAGCAGATGACAGAGGAAAATAAATAAAAGTGGATGGTTGAACGCTCTTAATAACTTCCTCCATTGTGAACTGTGAATCTCCCTTCCTGTAAAGGTCAGCTTGCTCTTACTCAGTGATTTATTCCGTATATCACCTATCATCTGAATACATCAGGTTTACAGTGTTGAAGTAGTATGTTACAAGTAAAGGCTATGCATTCACAATTTTACTGAGAAGTATAAAATTATTAGCATCAAAATCTACTCAACATACTGTCTGTACTCATCATAATTAATTAAACACATTAAATATAGACATCACAATTAATTACTGTACAATATTGGACAATAATTGAATGATGCAATCTAATCTCACAGCTGATTAAACTGGGGCTAATTTTGACTACTTTCTACAATTTTAAATGTAGTGCAGTACAATATACTGTATTTCTACTTAAGTAAATGCACATGTAAGCACATGCACATCTAAGTGTAAATTTGGCTAATAGAGTGTCAACCATTATGAAGTATATTAAGAACTTCAAAACAAATGTGTTCGATGAAATGTAAAATCCAGACTAAAGGTTTTCATATTACAATATATGCCTGTTTTAGGTCAACTGTTGGAAGCTTGTTATTGACATATTACACATTTTATGAAAGCCTCCTGCGTAAATATAGGACAGAAGATTCTAAACTGTGATAATTTACTCAATAAAAGAAAGGGCATCATTTTAAGAGTCTGTGGTGAGATATAATATCCTGTCCTTTGTGCACATATCTTCAATCTTGGTTTGGTCTTTTGTACCTGAACCTTGCCACATAAAGTTTCCGTAACAGAGCCATGGGCTTTCCGTAATAGATGTCAGCGATGGGTTTTACTGCTGTAAGGTCTCCAGTTCAGGATGAGCCAGGGAGGGGAAACAGAGGCCAATGGAAGAGATGCGGTTCACCTAAAAACGGGAGGTGAGATCGTGACTGTCACGCATCATTGATCGTGATTCAAGGGTAACATTTACTTTCAAAAACATGTGCCGTGTTGGTGGTGTTAGCTCATATGCATGCAGGACACACACTTTCATAAACACACATTCCTCGCTAGCAACTTGTTTCCAGGGCAATAACCAAAACATACAGCATTAATCCACAGCTGATTTGTCTATGAAAAAGGACCAGAGAATTTAGGGTCTCTGGCTTCTCTTTAAACTGCTGAGGTGAATCACAACAGGGTGCAGGGTGTAAAGAAAGGCAGAGCGGGGCCCCATAAAGCTAGGCAGAGATTTAACAAGGGCTGTGGGAACACTGGGGAAACATCAGATCAATGTCAGTGGAAAGTTGATTTAACATTGCATGTAAGCTGAGGACATGTTGTTGATGTATGAAAGGTTTTACTGGGTTTAGTGAGGGCCAGGAAGGTGGCGGAAGACCAAGGAGGAAAGAGGAGGAGACAGAAACAAAAACAGAGCCAGAGATGGATGAACACAGACATAAAAATGAGAGAAATACAAAGAAAGAAACGGCAAGAAACTCTGCAAGTCTCTTGGGACTGGGAAGAGAAGTCTGCATGTGTTATCTTGTGGCCTATGACAAACCATTTGTCATGAGTCAAGAATGACAGGGGGGAGCAACAGTGGAAACCACAAGTGATCTCTTTTCTCCTTCATTCACTTTGGGCTGTCATCTCATTTCTCTTCCCTCCGGTTTCAGTTTGTCTGTTTAGACTTTGTGTGTGTGTGTGTATGCGTCCCATATGTAGGCTTACTTCCCTAGATGTATCTATGGTAGTATACTTACTGATTTCTGTGTGTGTTGTCGCGGGTGTGGAAGCTTTTATTTCCCATGATAAATATACAGTGGCATGTTTTCAAGGGTGTGTGTGTGCTTTTCATGTATGTATATGTGTTTGTGTGTTTATGCACCTGGGACTATGTCCCACATGTTGTGAACAGTATGTAAATGCCAGGGCATGCTGAGCCTAAGGGCAACCAGGCTACACAGGGCTGAGGAGAGTTTAGAAATGACTTTTCTGCACGCTATCGGAAAACACTTGTCTGCTGCTGCTGTGTAGGCTGACACTCTAGACACACACTCACTCATTACGTGACAGACCTCCAGTTATTCCCTACAGACAGGTGCAGATCTAGAAAATTTTACGGACATAAAATTCAGGGGCAGGGGGGCAGCTGGAGGGGCATATTGACAGTATTTTTTTATATACATTTTATTTTTATTATATTTATTTATTATATTATTTTCTTTGTATATATTTTGTTCATCCATTTATATCTTTGGTAAAATGTGAAAGGTAAAACAGGTATGAAACATAAGATAGATAGTCTAAGAAATATGAAACCAATGCTTAGTTTCATCAACAGAATACGTTATTCAAATATATTTAAAACAAATAAAAATGATCTCCTGGAACTCCTTGAGCCCACTTTGAGAACTGCTGAAACATAAAAAACTGTACAGCAAAACTGTATCGGCATTATCATTTAGCTCTGCAATCTTCAACTCCCCATATTTCTCCCCTGTTCCACTTAACCCATCTCAATTAATCCAGGAAGTCCCACTGAGATAAAGGATCTGCCCCGTCTCAGCAACCAATTGTCACTCTCCTGACGAATTCACTCACCTGGTTGGCTAGATTGCAATCAGTTGGAGTTGATTGAAAGGCAATGACACAAAAGGACAAAGACAAAATCACTTAGGCAGCCTATTAGGCCTGGAATGGGGTGCCCATTTACAACAATACAGTAGGCACTGATAATGTGCTGCTGATAAGGAGAAGGAAAAAAAGTTTTCAGCCCTCAGGGGGGCTGTCAAGAAGTGTGTGTGTGTGTGTGTGTGTGGGGGGGGTGTTGTGCAGAAGTGTGGTGCTGTACCATTAGTTTGCATTTGTATGGAAGCAAATTATGTCCATAGTAATTTAAATCACTGAAATATTTTACTTTGAAAATCATCTATCTGAATTTCACTTTGACAGTTTCGGTAAACATCTCAAATTACACATTTAATGTGCAGTTAAAAAAATAAGGTTTTTCATAGTAATACATTCAAATTCAGTAAGCAAAGAAAACCATAATATGCATGTGTGGATCCTGTGTATGTAGACTCTTACTTGTAGTATTTTCTGTATAAAGAAATGAAAGAAGATCTATTGACAGTAGATGCAGATGGTGTGATTTACTGAACAGCGAGTGTGTGCGTATAATGATTGTGTGCCCACACTCTCCCCTGCTCTAATTGTGGTTTTGGCGCTTGTTTCATAATCAGTATGGCACTTCGATTACCATAATACGTTTCCCACCACCAGTTTCTCATACAGTACAATACAGTCAGTTTAGCCAAAACCTCAGTGGGCTTAAAGCTTAGAAGGCCTGAGTAGAAACCCTATAGAGGATTGTAGTCCAGCCCCTAGATCTCTTATTTTAGAATAGAGGAATAGAGGCCAAGAATGTTCTACATCACTAACACCCCTCTAATCCCACACTGTACTGAAATACTGTGTGTGTGTGTGTGTGTGTGTGTGTGTGTGTGTGTGTGTGTGTGTGTGTGTGTGTGTGTGTGTGTG
>JAUYWH010000005.1:8032100-8108066 GCA_034779795.1 Ctenopoma multispine | reverse complement strand
TATATATATATATACATATATACACACAGTATATACCGTAATAACTTAACTAGCTCGTAAAGTTTATATTATTCTCACTTTACATTTTTGATGGACTGGATGTCACAGCTTATTGTCAGGCTTGTACATTTGATGAGCTGAGTTATTCCTCTTCTGCAAAGACATATAGGATTTCAATGCAAATCTAAATCTAAAGACAATCTGTGAAATCCCAACAACGCATCATGTGGAACCTTGCATTAACAAAACTGATTGGTTGATCCCACTCCTGTCTGAAGATGCATTCAAAAATAGAGCCTCCATATTTTTACAGCTAGTTTTCTTGCTCTGCCTTTGGCAAAGTCACTAAAAAGTGTGGGACGATTTATTTTTATCCTGTCAGTTCAATCAGAACCAGTAAACAGAATAAAACAAACCTATGAAATACACATATATTTTGTGTCTGAAGAACTATGGACAGTACTGGATAGTGTCTAGGTCAGATTATCATGCAAACATCATCCAAATGCAGTACAATTTATACATTTTATGGAACAGTCCACATTTTATACATGAGGTCATGAGTTAAAGGGAGGAAAGAAGAAGCTGCTTAACAGCATAAACAGGTCAAATCTACCTGTGGAGGAAATGTTTATGTAGCTACTTGTATGAGCGTTTGTGACCCCTCATGTGTGGTCAGTATCAGAATGACTGCTATCACTGTTGGCATCTTTCTCTCCCACTTCACACTGTCACCTGAGCTGCTTTTATTCCCGCCCACTTGTCCTGGGGCTTCAGGTGTATCGAGCCATTTATTCACCTGCCAATCACCATGTCAATAGATGTTACCCACGTCACTCTGCCCCTCAACTATCTCTACCTCACCTTCTTTCTTTACCTTTTAACAAGCCCTCTTTTGTTTCAGTTTTTTATGTTCTCTGATTACTGTTGTTTTTCAATTTCATGGCCATTTCTCCCCCATAATCAATTTGCACAACATGGCCATTACTTATTACTGTTTGCAATTGTCTTGGAATTCAATAATCATTTTCGTTCTTTTCTGCTTGGTAATTGAAGCGGTGAAGTGTGTGAGTGTGTTTCTCTTTTCAGTCAAGTCATCTTTATTTGTCTGTCTCTCATTCTCTCCTTGCACTCTCTCCTTGAGTGTATGTGTGTGTATTGTGTGAACATAGTGGTGAAACTGTGCACAGCTTGAGCATGGTAGTCGATAGAACACCACATTAATTACACTTGGTACATAGATGACAAAGAGCACACACACTCATTCAGTGAAATATACACTCTTACTGTACAGTCACACAATAATGGAAGCACACACAAGGACAAAATCAAACCGTCTCCCTCTCCAGCATTTTAATTAAAAGCCAGAACTCCCAAATGTCGTGAAAATGACACACAGAGACAGGCCCAGTATTTACAATCAAATGAATTACATTTTCAAGCTGAATACCCAACACTAATAAATGACACTTTTCACATTTAATGCAGGATACTGTGACAAAATATGACAACTTTTTATGCTGGGTTTTCATTTCCTAATGGTTTAGGCCATACTTCTGTCATTTATTGCTTTTTTTTTCTTGCTTGTCAAGTTCCATCACTGTCCTCATCTATATCTCCTGCCTGCAACTCCTGAATTTCCTAACAAACTATACTTCTTTCACCTCTTTTCCCATCTCCTTTGTGCTCTCTCTTCTTCTTTCTTTCTTTTTCATTTTTCCTGCACCCCCCACACACTCTTCTCTCTTTCTTCCTATTGGGAATAGGAGGTAATTTAGAACGATGTAGGTTAATGACAGTGGAGACTTGTGTCGGCCACAGTGGCCTGGTGTCTGAGAACACGCCTGGAATCCAGACTAGGACATCTGACATCCTCTTCATCTTTTTCTATGCACTGAGCTCTAATCAACTCCACATTATCCGAACAGTATTCAGTTTTAAGTCAGATAAACCTGGAACAACCTGAAATACTTTATAATATAATTTCTTTTTCTATAGGTGACTCCTTCATAAACTCATCTCAGCAGGATTGTCCAGACTACCCGGCCCATCTGTCAACATAGTATACAACCAGACATCACACAGCTCTTCACCATAGCAGATCCCCTCTCAGCTACCCCAAACATCCTTCGGTTCTCACACAGTTGTTTGTCAGTGTTCAGTTTGCTCTGCAGAGAAAACACAAAACCCTTCTTTGTCTAATTGGCTCTTTAAGATGCCCCAGCGATTAAAAATGTCCCTTGTGGATGCAGAGGAGGCAGTAGCTATAGCATCTCCCGCTGAGCCGTGACAGGCTACTGTTTACCAAAACTCTCCCTCTGTTCCCCCACCCTTCTGTTATCTTTGCTTTCTTTCCCTGTGATTCCCCCATACAAAAGGAGGCTGCTTGGAGCAAGGGGGAAGCCCTAAGGCAAACAGAGGCCCAGGCAGCAAGACAGAGGCCCATTGATGGCCAGTGTGTTGACAGGGATGCTGAAAGACATTTCCAATGGACAGGAAGAAAAAAGGCAGACAGAAAGGAAATGTAGAAAAAAGATGAGCTGCATGGGCATCGGTTGACTAAACCCTAAGCTCAGGCACAGCACCTGCAGTTATTATTCTGATGCAACCAAAATATCTGAGCACATTTACATATAGACCACGTTTCTGGGAACAGAGTAGTAGTTATGGGAATATTAGCACTAGATTTAGCATCGCAAAGACAGGCTAAATCTTCCAAGCTCAGTTTCCTCTACGAGATATTAGTCTGGAAAAACAAACATCCACTGAGAACAGATTGAGCCCAGAAGGCATAAGCCAACCAATCGGCAGAGTACGGGGAGCAGTTTGTGCCATGACTTACCACCTTTCTAAACTCTGACTTCTTGAGAATCGCTATTTAAATCCAGTGTTTCACTTACTGTATTAAATAAGTATGACACTCCTCTCATTAAATTCTTTCTGATGATAGATGCATTATGTGGACATGCTGATTCAGGCATCAGTGAGAATATTAAACCAGGAAAGAGGTCAGACACCATACACACTAGTACATCCAACATTATCCTAAAGTGGTCTTGACAAATGTGCATTTACTGTGGCAGGAGAAGTAGAACAGTGTCCTGTATTAATGCTAATGTCTGAGTGCAGCTTTACCGGGTGTGCAGACAGATAACAGCCATGTGTTAAAAAAGTGCAACAGCTGCTTTGGTGTGGAAGTGTTGCAACTGACACAGACTGACAAAATGATAAGATCAAGAAAGGTCAGTTTGAGTAATAGCTCCCTAAGTTTGAAAGTTGATGAGATGCCCAATTGGATGGACATTACATTAACAAAATTTTAATGCATTTAATTAATCAAAATAAACATGAAATCCTGTGTATTAACATATGACTGTATGCTCTTCATGGACTTTTTTCTGATGTCTGTGTCTCTTTGTCACAGTTTTTTTCAGCGATGGGGGGCTTCACTTAAAATAATTAGTTTAGTACCGTCTGAACACAAACTTAAGGTCAGTAACTGAAATGGGTGTAGTTTAGAAATTTCATAACATCCTCAAGATCACAGCCAGGTTTTTCTGCACAAAAGGCCGCTGGCACCACAGTACGTAAGGTGTGCTCTAGCTGGAGCTCATAGTGATATCTCAGTGAATTGTCTTATATACAGTAAACTTGAAATATGACATATATAACAAATATGAATATATTGAACACACTGCTAATCTGACTACAGCGCACACCCAGACTGCACTGTAAACTGCTCGGCCTCAGTACTTCTGCATCTTTAATCACTGACTTCCGTGAGCTGCATGGTTGCAGGGCAAAGGGGTGATCTACAGCAAATATCTGCCTACATTTATCTGCAGTTTGGTAGTTTTCAAAGTGCATATCTGCTATTTCACTGTTTTGGCCTGAGGCAAATTTGAAGCTTATTATCTGTTCAGCAATTAACAGGCAATCTGCTCATTATCAAGCCAATTATCCTGCACTAATAGCATGCTTAATCAATCTCATTTTATCAATTATTACCGTTTAAGGAGGTGAGTGCCGGATAATGACGCAGTAATTTGAAGTCAGAAAGAAGTTGAAGAGATAAGACCTAAGTTGTTTAGTCTGTGATGATGGTGTGTGTTCTGTTTATGAATGAATGTGTGTGTTTGTAGCATTGGATTGTTGTCCCTATAATACCTGAATGTGAATGTGTGCACACTTTTCTGTGGTTGTAAAAAGCTTTGTGTCTGTCTCTGGATGTCTGTCTAAAGTTGTGCGTACAGAGGTGAATGGGGCCTGCATGGGCAGGGGTGTGTGTGAGGTGGTGTGTGCTGCGCTTATGGTGGCAGCTGCTCTGAGTGCAACATTGTCCTCTAGAGATAAGAAGACCAGACCACGGTCACAACTGTAGGACTTATCAAAAGGGACCACGCACCATTACACAGCTATTCTGACAGCCTAAAACCCACCATTACACACAAACATGCACACAAACAGTGACACACACAAAGCATATAGACTCACACATCCCATATGGATGCATGCTTCAGTAAATTTGCTTGAGCATACACACAGACAAATTCTATACCCGTACACAACCCATATGGATGCATGCATGGATAGACACAAATGCCTGCAAACACAAATACACACAGACTGACAAAATACGCTCAGTAATAGCAGAGACTCTGTTCTCTTTTCCAAACCACAGTCATTTCTACAATAACCCCTTTCCAAGTAATCTTTGTGTTTTCCAAACACACACAGACACACACACACACACACACACACACACTATGTTTCCTTGTCATTGCCCATGGATGCCCAGCCGGGATGCCCTGAAGGGGGCATAGAGGACAGGGTATCATTTTCAGAGAGGACCCATTGGCCCGTGTAGTTCTTGCCCCACAGGACAGAGTATGTGTGTGTGTCATGATGAAGGAGAGAGGGTGGGGTTGAGGGGCATTAATTACCTGTGTGCTACTCCTGCTGTGGGAGGCACAAAGGTCGCCCCCGCCGAGGGGCTAATTATTAGGAAAAGAGCTTTTTAATTTACTGCTGTCTGCTGCCATTCCAGGGAGGAAGAGAACCATGTCATTCAGCGATACCGCCTGTGCGTGTCGGGGCTGAGCACTAAAATGGCACACCCAGCCCACACAGGTGGCCCTCGATCTGACCCCATGATCTCTGAGGACATACAGTTTATTTGAGGCCCTGTTGTTTTCCTGATGCTCACAACTGTCTATCACCTAAAGTGAGGTGGCAGTTGACTGCTGTCAGGTCAAGTGATGTAATATCTGAGAGGAAGAAGCTGGTGTAAAGACAAACAATGACCTTATGTTACATTGTACATTGTATGTATAAAGAAGAATAAAGTACAGAGCAATATCTGTTCAGTATTGGACGGCAAATCATTACTTGGTAGAGTGCTGCAATGATGCGATTTCAGTTTTTCATAACAAAAATTAAAATTCAGTAATTCTGTTACAGTCGGAAGTGTGAACCCCACAGCTTCACACAGCATGGCTAATGTTACATTAACTGATGCTAATACATTCTTATCACTCTTAGGGTTAGACTGAACAGAAATTAAAAAATATTTCTTATACAGAGTTTGGGTGTTAGTGCAGTACATAACTTCATTTGTTTTGTCACCTTTATGAGAACCTGGTCTGGTCTTCTGTAAATGATCAGTGTTTTATTTACATTTGGTTATTAAAATTAAAATAACAGTTCTACTATCCCAGGAAAATAAATGAGAGAGGAAAAAAGGTGAGCAGGGGAGGGGGGTAGGATTTAGTTTGGATCATTTAGCTGCAGCTTGACATTTTGAAGTACGATAACCAAATTCACAGCTCATTTTTCACATCTGATACTAGTGTAATTACTGAAATTGAAATAATAATTTGCTGCGCTATCTACTTTTACTTGGGACTGTAGTACTGATACTACTGCAATGCGATACTAAGTCCATTACCATCCAGCATTGGCACTGTTGGCTCATGCAGGCAGTTACGTACAGATTCATGCCACATTCCCTTTGACACCTAAACTCACCCCATCCCACCCTGTTCCTTCGCCAGTCTTTTAACATGCGCCACCACAGCTGCACCGGCACAGCAGGGGAGGGATCTGTGGATTTTTCAATCAGCACCAGCTCTATGAGCTTCTCCTCTGTTTGAGATATTCTGTCAGGTTGCTCCCTCCCAGCCTTGCCTTCCTGCAGACTGTCAGATCCTGCTCCGTCTGTCTCCCCTGCTCCGTCTGCAAATGAGTGAACACAGCCGCTCGCCCGCACCCCAACCTTCCAATTCACCCCCTGGCCTGAAAATCAGCATGGGGTCCCAGTTTCCTGACACACAATGATCTCTCAATTTGAGGGGAAGTAATCCATTTAGCTTGTGCACACGGCCTCCATTTTGGTGCCTTTATCACAACGTCTTTCCCCCCCACCTCCCCTTTTCTGCCTGCCCGTGTTGCAGCGTCTCATGATTTTGCAGCCGTGGCTTTAAGAGGGCTGAACTGATCAGCGCATGGCTGGTTTAGTCTTTTCAGTCAGGCTTGTGAATAAGCCAGGTCAATTTCTGTTACATGCTCCGACATCTGCTGGATTTGGTAGTTATTTCTGGAATGTGTATAATCTGCTCCAAATATGATATTCAAATGAGGGACTGTTGCAGCATGATCACGGCACATATTTTTAATTTGCCAGATGTCTGTTTCCAGACATCTTTATGTCTTGTTTTAGACATGTGTCTTCTTTTTGCTTCATTAAATTAATGACAGTGAATACACATTAAATACACAATAATCAAAAATGTTATTTGTCATTACTTTCCACAACAAAGCTTCACTAACACCCCTGTCAGATAAAGTTTTGACACGAAAACTACCTGGTTTACATTAAGTGAGAGATTGCAGTGATGGGATGTAAGAAGACTGTCTGTTTTTGTGTGTGTGTGTCATGATGAAGGAGAGAGGTTGCTAATGTTGTCCAATTTTTTATCTCCAATTAAAGTAATGGGATTATTTAAGCTTTTATGTTTGGTAATAGAAACAGTTGGTGTTTGCTGTTCCTGGGATAAAATAACAAGTGGGACACAACAAGTGATGAATTTATTTGCTTTGTTTGGGGAAAAAAGAGAAGAAGAAAAAAGAAACTAAATCCAATTTTCTAATTTTTAAATTAGTTTTTTTACACAATTACACAATAAGGAACAAATGTGATTATTCATATGTTTTAATAGAAAATAAAAACAGATGTGAAATATCCTAACTTTGCTGTAAATGAAAAAAAAAAAACTACATCCTTTGAAAATGATCTTACGTGCTACGGCCACTCTCTAAGTGATACTTGTCAGATAGTAATTTGACGTTAAATGATATTGCTGTGCACGTGCCATCTAATGTTCCATTCTTACATCCATCAATCCATGTACTCATACAGTATCTTCAGCTCAGACACAGTCAGTGTCTTTTCTTCAGTGCACACAGCTTGTATCCATGCTGCTGATACCAGACACCTTTTTTTTCTACCTTTTAATCCCAAGTGTTTGACAGTTACAGTCAAAACTTAGAGCAGTAAGTACTTGCTCTAACTGCAGTGTTGTAAGTAATTCAGAGGAGACCTCAGCAGAGTAGAAGTAATGTTTAATGTCAGGAAAGAGAGAAACTGAAAAATATCCTCTGAAATGAGGGCGACTGGTCGGCCCCGGCCTCTGCAGCGAAACTAACCGGCTAAAGGTGTCAAGCTAAGAGGTCACGACTCACACACACAGACAATAAGACAGACGCACGCAATCTGAACATGGGCCACTGTTGCCATGGGAACAACCTGCCAAATCCTGTGAGTGAGACGTATTTAAATGGAAATCTATCTGCTCCCCTTTCCCTGCACATATCCAGATTCATTTCAGACACCCTCCGTTAGCCTCCCCTTACCCCTTGTCTCGGTGCGTTTGGCCATGGCTGGTCGCACTGCAAAGACAGCACAGCAGAGCCCAGAGGTTTTTAAGCAGATTATCGAACCCACAGTGAAAATGGTGGGGGCTGTGCTGTGTGTGTGCGGAAACTAATAAACACACAAAAAAAAAACCAAACAAAGACATTCGGGCAAAAGACTGAGAGCGTGAAGAGACGATTTAATTCAAATTGCCATGTTCCTGCTTGAAACAGATGTAGAATATATCTAGTTTTAATATAATATATTATACTGAATCTCATTTTGTCTTTATGGCCATCAAATGCAGACTGATTAGAAAACATCTGTTTTATACATTGACCTAAATCTACAACACAACAAAGCGTGTAAAACTCAAAGGACTCTCAACACTTGGGATGATGGTAGGATTCTTTAAAGCTTCTGAAACCTTAGTTTCAAAATGCATAATTTCTCTTTAGCATGAAACACTGTAATTGTGTGGTTAAATTCAATTAACAATTGCCTACTGTAGAAAAATAAGCAACTAGCCCACAACTGTCATGAATTTCTGAGGAGAGCATGTGACACCACCTTTGTCCAACACAGTTTTAGTTACTTCACACATGCTGCCACTGTTTCCACCTGGAATAATGGTTTGTGTTTATTTATTTCAACTTCAGGATTCACTGGGCACACAGAGGACTACAGCATGCTTTTCCACATACATATGCACTATGAGTTATCCTTAATGAAAATAATCCACCCAACAAGTTGAATGCATTGGAAACCCAAAAAAATCTCTTGGTAAACAAAAAGAATTAGAGTCTGTAGAGCAGCGTTTCCCGATCAAAATTTAAAACCAAGAACCAGTGACAATTAATTATTAATTACTAATTAATACACTTTCAAAAACAAAGGCCACGTGATTAGACGTCATAGACATAGAGAAAGTTATTGCATGCCCCTTAAACATTCTCACTAGTGTTAGCCGTGAGTAGACACTGATAACTTGGCCCATTACTGTTAGCCTCGACCAGGGTCCTTTGGGAGTACACAGTATGGAGGATGATTCTTCTTGTTCTACCAGCTATGCCTCCCACAGCCTCGCTCTTTAGTGTTTACCTATATATTTTACTCTGACGGAAGGAACAAATTAATCAGCTAGTGCTCTCTGTAGCACAGTGCAAATGTGCTGTTGTGCCTAATGATAGTTTGAGGTTAATTTGTACACCTCCAAATGCGTCTCTTGTGGAATGAGAGTGTGTGTGTGTGCTGATGTGGGTGTATGTACACACACTTGCTTATGTTACATTTACTGCACTCCCCTGGGCTAAGAAAGTGCCGCTCCTATGGAGGTATTAATGAATCACTTAGCTAGCAGTTACAGCTGCTTCAGATATAAATAGACACTCTAGCCTGTTTTACATGTATTATGCATCATTTAGCCTTCTTTACCACTTTATACCTGTTCATCTCAAGGATAATCACAAATCTGATATTATCAACAAAAACATTAAATATCATATTCTTGTACACATAAGAAATCGTCCCTCCTTATTTTGCCAGACGAAAACATTCAAAATAATGTCTGTTTTATATTCAGTGAGCCCGTATGCTTCTACAGCCCCTAAAATCTAGAATGTTGTCAGTTTGCTTTATTTATCTGACAAAAGTACAAAGAAAATATTTGTAGTTTTCGCTGAACAACTTTATTTTACTTTGTACATATAAGCAAATTTGGAGTTTGACACGTGGGACAGGCTCAAAAAAACTGGGTAGGAACCACTGTTCATGGTGTCAGTTTTCTCAACCTGCTGTCGACATGTTAATATGATAACCAATAATTAATGTTTTTCTCAAAACACCATTCCTTTAAAACTGCATTCTTACCGTATATACTATTTGTGTGTGGCACAGCAGTTATCAAATACCGACACAGCACTGAGCTCATTATGGAGACAAACCCTCATTTAATGAGCATAAATCTAGATACGAGTTAAGGGAATCTTTGACTAGTAAGACTTTATCATCATATATCACGTTAGGAGTGTCTGATTGGATTTAGTCAGCTGAATGACATTATGTGAGTCTCTGTAATTGTCAGTGTAAAATGGTGGTCGTTATGTCATTCGATCTTGAATGGTAAAGTGGGACGGGTGCTAGAAATCAGTTGGCGTTTTATTGCAAGATGTTGACGTAGTGCTACTGTAACAAAAAGTCATGCTGAGTGTATCTGTCACAGAGTTTAAGTGGATCAAGGGGACTTGCAGTGAAAGAGAGACAAGTAAACATCTAAGCCACTTATTTACACTGACAAAGGAAATTCATTGAAGAAATGTGACTTTATGAATTACTTGATTTTCTGAACAATTTCAATCCAGACTGGTGAACCTAGCCAGAAGAAAATAAAGTGGTCTTGTGGTTGTCTAAGAAACATTTCCCA
Source organism: Ctenopoma multispine (assembly GCA_034779795.1). NCBI lineage: Eukaryota > Metazoa > Chordata > Actinopteri > Anabantiformes > Anabantidae > Ctenopoma > Ctenopoma multispine. Next base: position 8,097,732 of record JAUYWH010000005.1, on the reverse strand, counting down.
TAGCTTTGTTGTCTTTCCAGACATTTTCCCCCAAAATGGTTTTCCCCATTATAATACACCTCTGGGTTCTGCTGTGAATTCAGCGTGTGCGATGTTTTCATGTGTTCCCTGCCAAACGCTTTCTCTCTGAGCATGTTAACGACCACCCCAGATGGACTGCATCACTTCCTCTGAGAGCAGCCTGCGAATGCTCAAAGTAAGAGAAAGAGAGGCAGACAGAAAAAGACAGAGAGAGAAAAAGCAGTGATAGCTGGATAGCTTTCCATAAGATGTCGCTTTTGATGAACAGTGACATACAGGAGGTGGCCAGACTTAATGCCAACTCTTAAAAACTAGATTTTTACAACAATATATTTTCATTAACACACAGTAGCAAAACAGTTTTTTTGCCCATTAAAAGTATAATAAAATCATGTTAGTTACTGAGGAGAACAGTGAAATAGCTAGAAAGAGGACTGATAAAGAATCAGATAATCATACAGGTTGGAAACAAATCCAGGTTAGTCAGACTATTATGTTAAAGAAAATGATAATTAGGCAAATAATTATTGCCAATATCTATTCCTGGCTAACATGAGTTCTTGGGAAAATTGAGGTGCGCCTCTTTTGTTTTTCCAATCGACTCATTTGCTGCTGTCTCTTTGCATACAGTGTTGTAGAGCTTTTCTGTTTATTATTCTACTGGTTGATCCAGATTCCCAGTGTTGGTAAGCCTTGGGTTATGTATTGGTGTGTTGTTATGAGTAGTCCTTTCTGGACCAGCATCGTATTCAGTCCTGCTACCATGCTACTTAGTGAATAAATATACAGTAAACAGTAGCTTTGTACTGGAAACATTACATGATTTTGAAAATAACTATTCTACTCCAAAGCTTCTGGGGGATGTACTGCTGTTAAACATATAGCACTGAAGCATTGGCACCGTGAGAATACAGAATGACAAAACTATAAGACATTTTGCCCAGTCATCATGTCAAATTCAAACATCATGTCACGTTTGTCATCTTCACCTTCACCTCCACCTCTAGACACCTTACAGTTTTCAGTTGTCAGGCCCAGGAGGTAACACCCAGAACTGGCCAAGCTCACTCAGGAAACTCCCAGGCTTGACTTCTTGCCGACAACTTTTTATTCATATCTCCAGGCCAGAATGCAGTTGGATTAATGTCAAGGTGGAGGAAGGCCAGTCTCCGACTCCCTGCTCCTCAGTCCTGTCCCAGGGAATTTCTGGATGGATATCAACCCCCAAACATCTCCCTCATCCTGCCTTTCTCTACCTCCCTCGCTCCATCCTCATATTTCATTTTCACATATGGGAAATCCCTCCATCTCTTACTCCAAACACTCTGTCTTTAGGAGCTGCTCACTCCTGTTAGTGTTGTGGTGTTTGTGTTCCATTTTATCAAAATCAGTATGTGCAGAATGGAGAATAGATTGCCTCATTTTGACATTTGGATTTGTGTGTATTTGTGTGTTTTTTCAGATGGCTTTCCAGAAGGTTAGAGGGTGATGCGGTTCCATGTTTAGTTTGGATCCACTCTGACAATGATTTGCACAGCTTCTGCTACATGTCACATTGTTGTAATGTAATGGGATGTGAGCCACAAGGTCATGGTTTGTTGGCACACGTGTGTGTGTTTATGTTTTTTATATTGTGCAATTTACTTGTATTTTCTATCTGACAGTATTTTTAGGTGTTTGCATTGATTTTTTTGCTTTGTCTCACTATCACTGTGTTTGTCTGTGTGTTTTTGCACTGGTGTTTGTGTGTGGTTAGTTGAGGTTGATGAGAAACCCTGTGTTTGGCTGGGGAGTCATTGTGGCGGCTGCTCTGTTTATGCAAGTTTCTGGCTCGACCGCTATGTAAAGCATAGCATCCACCTCTGGCCTTACAAACACCCTTACACACACACTCTCGTATGTAGTTTTCCTTTTCACATATTTCACTACTGTAAGAATCTGCTGTAAAACCTGAGTTAAAAGTCAGTCAGATCAGTATGAAGGAATTAGAACAAATCAATCTTATAAAGCCGCTTATGCTTCATGCAGCCGCAGGCCTTAGTCAGCGAATGAGTCACTCGCTTGTTTGTTTGATTCCATACAAGCTTTAATAAAAGACCAGAGCAACAAGGCAGTTTCACATCTGCTGTGTTATAAATTACAGTATTTTACCTAACTAATTAAGTAGAAATTTGGTTTCTTTGGGGAAACTAATTCAGAGAGTCATATCAGAATGGAAAATTAGAAATTTTAACTGGAATGTCCCCTGAAGTTGGATTTCAACGTCGGACGAGCCTCAATTCTTAGCCTTAAAATGTAAAATGGATGTATCGTACATCGACAGTGTGAACCTGAATACTGAATATTAACAGTTCTGTCTTATTTGTGTCTTATTTAAACAGTCATACTCACAGTTCTGTCCAACACCTATCTGCGATCATGCTGTTGCATTGCTTGTATGTGCAAAGTACCACACAGTGTTGTTATTAACTAGCATTGCTAACAGTAGCTAACCTGGCGTGAACTGTTAATCTGTTTTAGTAGTGGAATGCAAAAAACTGTGGCATCATTCCCAGCGCTGCCTTCCTCCACCTTTATTCATTGAACTTCTACACCATGATTAGTCTGTATCATTGATCTTAAAATGTAATGTATTGCTTTTACATGTCTGTATTGACTGAACACTTGCTCCTAACTCAGAACACCTCAAGGTTCCTTCCTGAGAAATCTGGCATAGGAACACATCCTGTAGTCTGGAAAGTCTCTAGTTAAGCTGAATTACATTTTCACTTGACATTCAAATCTTCCTCTAACATAGTCAAATTGGATTTTTCCTTCCTTTGCCAAAGCACAGATTGCTTTTTACATTGTTCTCTTTCCTAGTATTTACATGCTGTAGAGGTGACAGGAAACACCTTGTCTTGATTTTTGTCTCATTCCAGTAAGCCATTACATATTTAAATGTTTAAACTCACTAAACTGCCTGTCACATGATTGGATCCACACGACAAAACTTATTTCCATGTACACAAGACTAAACTTCATCTTCATCTGAATTTGTTTTTTGCATCTTGAGTGTATTTACATCTGGATTTCATGTCAGGTTTGTCTTTTAATCTGAGAGCTCTCCAAAACTAAAATAAACAGTTTTTCCATTCTTTAGCAGTAAACGTCTCATTCCAGACAGGGACTGCTAAAACAAACATGTTGTACATCTTTTTGGCAGCTTTTTGGTGCAATTTGGCTATCACAACCACTTTTATAGATTTGACAAAGATTTAAACATGTACATGACATTTGGAGGGTAGAAAAAAATGCATATTGGAGTTGTATGATGTCTAACATTTATCTCTGTGGTGTGAGCTGCTTACTGATCCAAACCTTTGCTTACATTTGAACTAACATAATGACTAGTGGTTTCACAGTGCACAGGCTTTGGTTGGTCCCCCTTATTTTACTTACATTAAATCTCTGTAGAGAATTATTTTCCCGACTTGTTTACAGAGGACACATTTGTTTTGGAGCAGTAAGCAGGGAGTTACTTTTTGCAGAAATGAAATAGGCTGGTAACAGTGAGATCCTTCAAATTAAAACACTTCTCTCTTAATTATCTAATAAAGTTAAAATCTCAAGGCAAATGTTTGGATGTGCTCTTTAAATGTCTGATCCTTTTTTTTTATCAAACAGCCAAATAATCACTATTGGGAAGGATAATATAAGGTTAAAATAATTCCCTGTGGTCCCTGATAATGTAATTCAGTTGCGTATTTGTGTTTTAACTTAATCTACTTTTAAACAAAAAGTCACGTTTCACACAAAGCTGATAAAATGTATTGTGCCTTCTCCTGTGGTTAAAAACCCAGACGTCTACTTCAAAATACATGGACATAAATCCAAACCACAATTTACTATGATTTCAACAGAAGAAGGTTAAACAGGTGATCTATACACAAACACATGTATATATCTATTTAGTACAAATATATTGTACTGTTTTGTATGTAGCTGTTAGAAGAACAGAGAAGAAGTAATGGAAAGAAGCTTATCATTCAAACTGGAGGCTAAGAGAAATTTATCAGTGAAAGTTGAGTCTAGTGATACAGTTTAGTGATGTATTGTACTGTACCAGTACATTTTAAAAGAGGGTAGTAGGAGTCCATAAATCAAGTCATCAGTACCACAGTCTGCCAAAAGCACACACTGTGCCTTAATGGATACAGAACAAATGAACTGATAATGTAGTTTCATAAATATTCTAAGACCAACAACCATACAGAGACATTATATCATAATCAACAAAGTCAGGGGCAAGGACAGTTGTCGACTACATCACAGCAGAAGTTGAACTTGCACTTATGCTGCACAAATGTATTGATGCGTTAAGCCTGCAATAGAAAATCCTAACTCCATTACATGGAGTCGGTGTCTGTCAGTATGAATTTTGACACCTGAATCTGATTTAGATTTTAGTCTTTCTACTGATGGATGTTACTGAGTAAAAATTTTTTAGCCACATTGTAGTACCATTTATGCACAGCACAGTTAATTTTCATATCTTATAAGCATTCAAAGGATAGATCAGATCAGACAGTTCCACACTAACCTTCTCCCACTATTTCTTGCATATTTCTCTATGGGCTATTCTATAGTAATGCACAAAATGCTGATGGAATTAATATTGATATCTATTAATATTCTTTAATATGAAGTAGTAACTAATAACGTTAATTGCTACATTGCTTTGTGTTGGCTGCTGGAATGGAGCCACGCTCTGGAAAAGCTTTACTGCTTTAAGCCATCCATCCTTTATCTATAATGGGGTATGGGATGGGGGGTGAGAGGCACTGGTTGAGAGGCAAGGTACACCCTGGATAAATCGCCAGTGTATCACAAAGCCTATTGCATTAAACTCCTTTCAGATATGTCATGATGGCAATCTGACTAGGCCAGGCCTGATTACATTTCCATAGTATTTTCTACATGACGTATATGAAATGTATGACATCAGATTCAAGTAAAGGCTGCAGCAGGATAAAGTGTCATGCAAAGACAGAGGAAGAAATGGCTGTATTGATGATGTCAATCTTCACCTCTTATAGAAAACAATAATGTGAATAATTAAAATATATGTATTGAAGATTTTTTAGATCAGTGCATTAAAAACAAAGGCTTGAAAAATCACAGTAATACAAAGACAAACAGTTTCTCGAGTGTTATTAAAAGAAAAAAAAGAAAACTCAAACTTAATATCCCACCATTTGGTGCTTATGCACTGTCAGACTTTGTGAAACAGGCAGCAGATCCCTCTAAATAAAGCTGAACAATAAAATTGATGCAAATGTATTAGATTCACAAGAAATGTGAGATTGGGTGTCCTACAAGCTCAATGTGGTGATTAAATACAATTTTAATGACAAAATAAGTTTGAAATCCAACAGTTACGCATCCTAAGAGTTATCTGCCACATGAGCAGCTCTTTCAGTGAATGTGCTGTCACATCTGAATGAAGTTGCAACGAATATTAATGCAAAAGTCACCTTTGTCTGAATGACAAATAGCCATCACTTTCACAGTTAGATGAAGCCAGTAATGTTATGTGTTTTTAATGTCTCAGAAGATACTTGAAAACCGCATTTAAAAAGGTGCCAAGGTTTTATGAATCAAATGAACACAAAACATGCTAATGATTTTATCCATTGATTCCTCATTCGTGATGTTGATCCGTAACAGCAGAGTGACTCAAAATGGGCTCATGCAGCTTAAATCAACCAGTGTTTGGTGAAGGCAGAAGTTGTAATATAACTGGCGTCTATCCAGCCTTACTTTGTTCAAAGTAAATAAGCAGAACTTATTAAAATGAGCCATTTCGCTTCATGAAACATCTCCTCATGACTTGAGTCATGAAATGACTGTGGCAGCAGCTGTTGCTTCCCTTCGCAAAAGTCACCTTCCCTGCTTTTGTGGCTATCACACCTGTTTGTAATTGGCTTGATTTGGGAAGTAATGCTTTGCACCTGTGCCACTCGGCGACGCTCCGGCCAATCAGGAGCAGAAGTAGTAAAAGTCATCCTATGAGGGACAAGCCTCGTAAAAGTCGATGTGACATAAAAGAGTAGCTGGGATTGATGCCGGCTCTTCAGGGGAGGATTTTGGTGAAAAGCTCTCAGAGCAGAACAGCTTGGATTTATTCCACAGTAACAAATGTGAAAGTTATGCAAGATGGAACAGATAAATGTTTGTAAGATGAATGTATCTGAAAACTTGGTTGATACAATATTTCATACCAGAAAGTTTGAATTTATTTTCTGTTTTTTGTTTCATGGTCTCCTTTTTGCAACATTTGCCAGCACTTTCTGTGTTTGTGTGTGTGTGCGTCATGGGAGATTAACAGGTTTGAAGAACTGACAGCTATGTGACAAGACTCAGTTTGACTCATCTAACTTCTTCTGTGATCATTACAGTAAGAAATAGACACAGAGTACAGATACTTTATCATCATACTTCAATGGACCTGAAAGCCCTCTCCCCTCACGCTCAAACAAACGCACACACTCCCTCTCTCAAGCAGATACAAGTGAAGTGATCTGTCCATGTAGACTTTCTGACTCTCCCCCTCCTCCTCTCTTTTCTTTTTTACTCCCCCTCTTTCCCATTCCTCCCTCATTCTCTATCTTCCCCCCTCAGGTTCAGGGTAAGGGCAGCTGACAGAGGGAGAGGATGGAGACATGGAGAAAGTCAGAGAATGGAAGGAGGTGCAGCAGCAGTTGTCCACTAATGAGGTGCCTGGCTCCCACTACAAACCACTAGCAACAGCCAGAGGATGACCACGGTCTGTGTTTAATTATATGTGTTTGCATAAATGAGTGTATGTGTGTGAATGTGCAAGAAAGCAGGGAAAAAGAGGTCAAATATTAGAACTTTTACTGGTTGTCAACTGTGTATTTGCCCAACATAAGATTTAGTGCTGAGCAGCAAAGTTCATTCTTGACCTTGAAACCTTGACCTCTGTTCTTATGATCCACTAGCTTTTGTCCAAAGCTTTAAACAATATGTCTGTCAAACTTCACTGATACTTTTCTAGCTAAGATTATGGAACAAAAATAAATATCTTACTATGTAGATGATGTTTTAAATGTACATACTAGTGTCAGTATCTTGTTTTCGTTAAAACACAGATAAAGTGCAATAAAATTTAATTAGATATGAAGGATAAAAATGAAATAACTTTTTCTGAAATAAAGATGAATGTTAAAACAAGCCAAATGTTAAAGACTACTGACCCGGCCAGAAATATTTGCAGCCATGGTGTCAGACTTGCATGCTAACATAAAAGAGAATATAGACTTGGATGCTTAATCGGGAAATGCTAAATTGACAGTAGGGTTCATTACTGTAATACACAGATTACGCTTTGGTTGTAAGTATGGTGTTGTCACGTTTTTCACTAAACTGTCCTGAGAAAAAGATGAGAGTAATCAAGAGGGTTGAATAACAGTAATCTTTTTATTTTGGGTGTATGACATTACACTATAGCATATGAAAGATATTTCGTGAATTAATAGGAAAAGACCAGGCATGACAAAAATAAAATAGCACACACGAGTTAATTATGTCAAAGTTAGTTTTACAAATGTGTTATTATTTTAATTGTGTGTGGGTATTTATAAAATTCTAAATTGTGGCCAGTCTCTCCAGAGACTGAAAAACAATAACTTTTCTGCGCTGATACTGTAATTGATATTTTTATGTGAATGTGTTCTTTCAGTGTATTTATTTGCATAAAACTTGCCAAGAGAACAACAAAAAAAAATCTACTTAAAATTCCCTGAACAGTCGGAAAGGAACACCATTAGCTTCAGTGTAAAGCAGAGGAGGGGTACTGAAATCATTATCTTCCTAACAGTGAACAGGTGGAGAGACAGAAGACGGAGGGCAGAGAGCAGAGTCACTGTTTTTACATTTATGATTTCACTCCTTATCATATTCTACCAAAACTGTGGGCTAATAAACTACAGCTTGGAACAACATTTGGACCACTTGAAGTGTGTTTGATGTGGCTTGCCAGATGTCTGAATGGCCACCAAAGTGGACCCATAATTTCAAAGATATGATAAGATTTGTTCTTCTTGTGTGTTCAAGTATTAAATAGATACATTTTCCCAAGGCTGGCTCCTTATCAGCAAAGGAAAACACAAAATTACATTTTAAGTTTTTACATCACTAATGTTTTTAAAACTGGTCAGATTTTCCAGATTGTGGGGCAATAGAGAAATACTTATTTTACTCAAAAGACTAGAGTAAGAAAAATAAAAAAAGATCATGTGCCCCTGTTTAAATAAAGAGAAACATGTGAGTTATTATTTCTCCCATAGTGAAGAAAAAAAAAGTGAGCGACAAGACCCAGAAGGGAGATGATGGAAGGCAGAGCAAGGCAGACAGAGAAAAGGGAGTCACAGAATAGTAGAAGCATGTATCTTACAGTGTTAGGGGGATTTGAAATTTACAACATGTGGTCTCTTCCATTAAATGCAGATATTAAAATCATTACCGCTGTGTGATAGCATAAGCTTTCCTTTGCTAGAGCCAAAGGGTCGTGTTTTATGGCTCTTTTATTTAGTAATCCACTGTGGTTTCTGCGAGACACAGTTTTCCCTCTCAGCCTCCCATTCTGACTGTACTCCTCTTATCAAAGAAGGCCAGTGTGTACTTATTATTGAGCCTATAATCCAGTTATCAATCCTGGCACCAGGGAGAAAGTACAGTTAGTTCTGAAGGTCGGCTCTCAGGCGAATTGATTTAGAGACAATAGCATTGCAGAAAAAAATAGAGAGATGAAGATAAAGTTTGAAAGAAAATTTTCCAGTCGAACAGAGAAGGAAGCAATAGGCTTATATTGTATGTACAGTGTAAAAAAAACTCACCCATATGTACACATATACCCAGACACCTTGTCCTCACTTTATGAGGCTTGTAAAGATTAGAAATAAAATGTGATGAATTTAAAAGCTCTCATTGTGTGTGCACTTATTGGTGTGAGATGGCGGTCAACCTATATGAGCTGCGGCCACAGAGAGAGACTAATTCTGGTGTATCTGGCATTCCACTGCAGGGTAAACACTGAGTCAATGCAATGTTTTATGTCAGAGCAGAGAAATTCATTACGTCTTATCACACTTTCAGGTTTTGGGGTCAGTAGCAGAGCATTTACCCACACATGTACTCAGTGTTTATTATTGCACACTTACATATTATTGCACTCCTCCGTTTTCATAACTCACATCCAGGGCAAAGGCCTGGGCTGAAAGTCAGTGTTTATTAAGCGGGTTGCTATGCAGGCGTCTGCATGTAAAACTCATTGCTCGCATAAACAGAAGCAAACAGCGGAAAGAGAGAAACAGGAGAAAAGCAGTAGTAAAAATTAAAACATTGTTTTCAAACTACTCACAAAAAACGTTTTTTCTCTTTCCATTAGTGACATGCGGCCATGTAGATATTTTTCTCCATCAGCTTAAGATAAATGTCTTTATAAGCCAGCAAAGTGGATGAAATAAACAGTTTTTAGTAGGGTTGTTCTGTGAAACTTTACCTTTTGATTGAATGTGTGTACATGCACAGTATTACCCTGGATTTGAACCGTGTCCTGATGTCTACATGGAGCATTACCTGGTTATTGATTTCCCTATATACATAGTTCTAACAATATCCAGGGTTCTGATCATCTTTATAATGCTACCGTGGTCTGGATCGGGAAGCAAAAGCACAACGGGGACGGTTATTCTAAAACAAGATTTTACTGTAATTTCAGTACATTCAACAGCACAGTTGGCGTTTACTGCATTCCCTCCAAGGGCATTGCAGAGCAGACATATTTATGAAACTGAATACCTCAAAATTTGGGTAAGTAAATCCAAAACTTTCTCCATGAGTGTATTCTACTGGAGGTAAGTGAGAAAAAGGTTCTTTTGATATGGATATGCTGACCCTTCAGGCAAAGAAAAAGAAAGAGAGGGAATGTGAAGTGTTAAGAGTGAAACAGAATCAGAATTTACACTAAGTTGATTTCCCAGAGCATTCCAGACGTACTTGCCTGCTGCCGTCCACTCTGCTCCTGCTCGTAGATGCTTGCAAATAGATAGATTGTACACACAGAGATGTATCCAAGGTCACTGGGGAAAAGCATCCTCAAATTACTTTCACTCTACTCCTTTGCCTTAACATTTTTTATTTACCTAAATGGTTAAAGGAGGCTTCTAAGCACCTTGACCCCTAAGTTTAGCCCAAACTTGTCTTTTCTGAGTTGAAATCCTTCTGGGATTTTCTGATTGATATAATAGATTCAGGTTCTGCAGTTTGAAGGCCTTTGAAGTATAAAGAGAAGTATTGTACATCTATTTGTTTTGACTAGATGTTGCATGAGCTAATTAACACACATAGTATTGATTTATGTCTTGCTGCTTATAGTCTGAATTTCCCTTGCACCCACCGATAACTTTCTTGGCCTAGAAATGAGTCTGCTCTTCTGTGGATACTGGCTCCCTTGTGTGCAGGATGGCTTTTCATCTGACTGTAGCAGATACCCTTGGCCCAGTTCATCTGCAGCTCATCACATGCATGCCAATATTGCAGCCATGTAGGCCGTTTCACATGCTTTTGAATGTTACTGTTCATTCTGTAGCCAAGAAAAATAGCTCTATCAGACTCCCAGATCAGCCCGTTGTAGAAGAATGAAAAGTTTATAACTTACCTGCTAGTTAGTTGCTAATTATTCATTTTGTGTTTTATTCTGCAGCACATCACTGCCAAGCTGAGTGTTAAGGGGAGAAGAATTTGCTGAGATCTGAAGCTGCAGAGGAAGAAAGAAATGAAAGGGAGCATTTGTGCGCATGACTGTGCATGTGTATACACAAGCTCATTGATGTGTGTAACTGTGTGTTCTGTGTGCTGCATTTTGCGGTTTGCAGCTCCAGTGACGGATGTCCCGTCCTTCCTGTCTACCAGTGCGGATTGATGTTCCCGACTTCACTGCGCTCAAGGCCGATACTACTCATTCCAGCCCCTCCCTACTCTCCCACAGCCTGGCTCAGGCTTCCGCAGCCCTGGTTTACCTTTGCTGGCCTGGCTTGCCTCTCCTCAGTCGAACTTAACCCTCCTCAGCCTGGCCTGGCCTAGCACAGTGTAACCTTCCTCACTTCACTTCCTCTTACTGAGGGGAAGAGGAGGAGGCTGAACCTTGGGACAAACAGATATATGAGCCCTAACTGCTTTTTCATTAAGCTTACTGTCATTATGAAAAAGCCCTTTCTTTTACCTTATTTTCCTTCTCCTGCTTTCTCTCTCCTCCTACGCCTCGCCTGTCTCCCTAATACTTTTACGTTCAAGGACAGAGCAGTCATTTGGTGCTTTACGGCGGAGAGGAGCCCAGATGAAATGAAGGTTTGTTCTACTTTGTGTGTGTTTGTGTGAGAAAGAGTGCATCCAGGGGGTGAGGTGGGTGGCTTGAGTTTGAGGAGACACATGATGAGAGAGGCATGGTCGTTGTGAGGTGATGACCTCAGTAGTGTGGAGATTTAGTGAAGTGTATAAGGGCAACGTGCTCTTCTGACAAATGGAGCGGTGTATATTTCAAGTCATTAGACAGCACCAATTCCACCAGTCCAGAGGCAAACAGAGTGTGTATTGTGTTGAAAGGAGAGTCCGCAGTTTATACTAGTTCTTTTCTGAGCACCCCCACTGCAGTTTCAGTAACTCCACCGCAGCTCAAGTATTTCATTCAGAGCTGCATAGTGTTGTATTCACTTGATTTATTCATTGATCTAATTGGATGTAATGACGATTTGATGAAAACCACACAAATGCAACAACACCCACTGCAAATACACATACTTGTGCATAGGACTACCTCGTCACCCGGTCAACCTCCTCTAAATTCTCTGAGGCAGACAGTCCTCCTTGACATCTCTGACATGGTGCGGCTGTATAGCATTTTTATTTTTCTTCTGTCCCAAACAAAGCCCATAACTCAGGCACCCCTTCCCGTCCAGATCGTAAAAGCGGGGTGGAAGGAATGAAAGGCGAGTGGCTGTTTTACAGCGGGGGTGGGATGTAAATCCTCCAGGTCGTCAAATCAGGGGCAGCTGGGCTAAGGAGGGCCTCCAAAACTTTGGGGTGCAGCCCCAAAGCAAAAACATCTTCAGGGGTCATCAAGGACCCCCCGCAAATATACCTTTATTAAGGGTCAGCTTGCACACATATACAGTATGCACATAATGTGAACATATACAAGGTTTGGAGAAAAAGCAAGAACATTATATCATCCCAATCTTTGCCACAAGTGCATCTTCTCTTCCTGTTCCTTCTCATCTCCACACTTCCCTTCCTAACTGGCTATGTTTGGTATCCAAAAGTGCTGAGAGTGTGCTATCCTGACGAGCGTAGTGACTATATTTATGGCTTTTTCATAGGTCTTGCATGAATTATACATGAGGTCTCATTGTGGAGCGCAGAGGACTGCTGGATGTAAATCGAGAGGTGTTCACTTCGACTGACACAAATGATATCTCCCCTAAGCAGCTCCCTCATCTCTCTCTCACTCTCCCCGTCTCTCTGTGTGTCGCTGTCATTTTACACTTCGTCTCTGGATAATAGTGTTTACCAGCTCAACATCACTCGTGCTTACAAAAACACACATGAGCAAAGCACAGGATTAGGGTAACTTTGATGTATGCATTTCTATATGTTGCTTGGAACAGAAAAGCTGATGAATAAACAATTTATTCATTGCCTGAAAAGAGCAAGAACAAGCTCTCAATGGAGCTTTTTCTCTCTCTCTCTCCCTCTCTCTTTCTCTCTCTCTCTCTATGAAAGTGGAGTCTCTCTTCTGAAACAGGAGAAACTGATGTAATGCCATGTAACAAGCGTACAATCACTGGATTACAACAAAGACTGAAAGGTGTAATTTACACAATAATTACTGTTAAGCTAATCACTCACATTATCATTTCTAGACATATTTAAGATGAAAATCTCTGAGAACAGCTGACAGGTATTGTTTTCAGGTGTGAATTAATGCATATATGGTATGCAAGTAGAGCAGTGCATAGTGGATTGATTCAAAATAACCTACAAGACAGAGCCCATGCTCATCATAGTAAAGGTAAATGACAAACAGCATACTGTGGTTTATAGAGTAATTAAATAGTTAATAGGACAACAGTGGTGCCCTGCTGTACAGAGTGAGCTCCTCAGGCTACGGTCACAAAGGTAATGCTAGTTTATAATACTGTCTTTGGCTTTTCATTGTAATAGTTGACAATAAGAATAAAAGTCAGTTAAATGTCAGGTCTGACTAACGTGTCTGAATAAAGGGGGAAACAAATACACAAACATGTCAGCTATGCCTTCTTCATCATGCAATATGTCTTCAGTGTCATGGTTGAGTTTTTATTTTTTTTTTTTGTATCAATGAACACACACATAGGTATGCCAAGTGGTTACCTGTGATCAGGGGTGTCCTCAGATTTGAGGACTCCTCTTTTAAAATCTTCCCAGACTCCTAACAAGACAAATCAAGACATTTTGAAGTAAATCAGTATAATAATATTTCAAGATACATTGATTACTGTTTAATGGTCTGTAACTCATTTGGGAATATTGTGAATGACTTTCTGATTTACTGTATCTCCTTTGGAAAATCCCAAAAGCTGTATATACTTAACAATGGTTTTCAGAAAATGTACTGATAAAAATACACCACAGTGTTAATACAATGTTAACACCAGAGCTACTCTAGCTACCGTCATTGAAAAGGATATGCTCCTTAGAATAAAAATGTAAAAGGAAATTCTCTTCTACATTCTAGACATGTTGAATAAAGTAAGTGTCCACAGAAGAGGCCATTAAAACCTCAAGACAAACAAAAGAAGCCATACTTCATTAATTATGTGCTTACTTCCAATGATGGTAATTAAAAAATCAAATCAGTGATTAACAAATACTGCCTCATTTTACAGGGATGTGTCTTTATTTCAAGCTTTTACAAAGCCAACACTATTCATATTTAAAAGAATCATAACATGCTCATTAGTACTTATGATGCAGAAGAAAGGAGACATTTATCAAAGGCTCTTTTCCTTGTGGAAATGAGATCAGGAAAACAGGGCACTTTATTCTAAGGTACTTATTTCTATATCAAATCATGCAGGTCCTCCCATAAAAAGTCATTTACTGTATTTGTTATAGTGCCCGTGCCTCAACAGCTATATAGAAAAAAACATCTCACCAAGCAGGAAAAATAATTTCAGAACATAAATTTAAGTTTGTTGGAATATAAAAAGTGATGCCAACATGCAGAGGTGGTGATTTAGAACTACAGCATGGGACCTGGATTGACTGGATGTTCACATTAAATGACTCCTACTAATTTCATCAAGGAATTTAGACCTGTCTTGTTTTCAGTACAGTAATCTGTAAAAACACTTTTCAAAAGATTTTTAATTCCTACAATTCATGGCAGTTCTCCTGATATAGTCACTGTAGTACAGAAGTTTATTATTTATTTAGCATTTTAGACATGATAATAGTATATTATTATTATTTGTTATATTAATATTATATTAATATCATTAGTTTGATATGCAGTTATTACATTGCTAAATAAGAATAAGAGACACAAACAGTTTGTTGGAATTTAAGTTAAGATATAGTTTGATTTCCCAACTGTTTTAGCAACAACAGAGCATTTTCACTTTCACTTTACATATTTTTATATTATGGAAGCCACAGGACATAAGTTAGGTCTATATAATATTTTATGGGATAACTCTAAGTAACACTTGTTATATTTCATTTTGAAAGAAATCCTCCTCAACTTTCTTCTGAATGCTTTTTTCCTCCTGGGATGTTTTCAGGTCGTTTTTTCTTCCAGGTCAGTCACTGGAAACCTCTTTTCCACTCCATTGCTATTAGCCTGCTGTCGCTGTTTTTGAGATTGAAGGAGTGTTTATAAGTATTGATTGTTTCCATCACACAAAGAGACTCTATAAGGGCTCGCTGACACACCTGTTTTGGAGGTCAGAAAGGTCGTGACCTGCAACTGAAGGGGCAGAGGAAGCTAGTGTCAGTGTGTTTAGTGCCTCAGACTAACACTTTCCCATAGCACCCTGTGTTTAACTTTTTAGGGGTTTTCTTAGTATAATTGAGTCATATTTTATGTCTTATATATTACATGTATTCTCCATTTCGTGACGGTGGTTTGCCATCTTTATTTTGCTTTCTTTTGTTTAAGGCAGCGTTGTCATGCTTCTGCTTCTGTTGTGTATTTTTGTACACACATTCCTTCTCTCTCTCTCTCTCTCTCTCTCTCTCTCATACACACAAACACACATAAGCTTCTTGAAACTCACTTTGAGCATGCTCACAAAGGCGAGTTGTCCTAATCCACCTGGCTTTGGCTTTCAACTTCCCAAATGTCGACATGAGAGCTGGTCATAACTCATCACACACACACATACTCAGAGTCACACGGCGGCCACTGCTCAAGAGGCTTTCTTTGGTGAGCCATCGGCGCCGTATTACATTAAAGGTCAGTTACTGAGTTTCCATTTTAGCTTCGCCTTCCGCCAGTAGCACGCTGTGAGCCAAATAAATTGGAAGATTGTCTGTCAGGCCGCCTGTTTGATTTACTCGGATGGCTGGAAGTGTTTGGCTTGGAGGTAACCACCTCTCCCTCCACCCTCTCCCCTTCAATTGAAGTAACATTTTAACATCTGGCATGGGGAAAGTGTTATTATGTACGGCAGCTTAGCTCTTAACTGTGATTGTGCCA
This sequence comes from Ctenopoma multispine, assembly GCA_034779795.1. Classification (NCBI taxonomy): domain Eukaryota; kingdom Metazoa; phylum Chordata; class Actinopteri; order Anabantiformes; family Anabantidae; genus Ctenopoma; species Ctenopoma multispine. Next base: position 8,081,909 of record JAUYWH010000005.1, on the reverse strand, counting down.
ATGAGTATGTCAGGAGGAAAATGTGAACATGGTAATGGGGTGGTATATGTGTGTGTGTGTTTCTGGATTACACCACTGTTTTATTATTCAGTGTTTGTTTGATATGAGACATTATTAGTTAACACCGTCCAGCACCAATATAATAAATAACTTGAATTATATAAAAAACTAATTTACTCTTGACTTAATTTGAACTTAACCAACACAATCCTAGGATTTTTCAGCTGTTATGAAGTTGATTGGTAATTGTGAGTAGGCATGTTTCAGTCTGCAATTGTACAGACATAAAAAACCATAAATCAGCTAGCGCAAACATTAAACATCTGACTGTTTTATTGATATGATGTAGTGCTAGTTCTTACAGCATGGAGCTGTTGTGCCCATCAAACAAAAACTTATGAGAGAAAAGCCAGGGGTCTATTTTTAAGTGAACTGAATTCCACACAGCGAGTACACTTTTTTCTTCTTTTTCTCTTGTTGTCCCCAGTGGACATGGTAATCTCCTCTGTTTCAGGGACGGAGTTACCCCTACAGACACTGTATTCTGATTACAGGGAGAGAGAGAATAAGCAGAGACTGGGGAAAGGTGAACATTGTGGGTGAGTAAAAAATATGAGACGGTGATTTTTTTTGCATAGAATTAATCAGGTTGATGAATCAGTGTCCTCCTGTATGAAAAATAGTCAAATGTCGAGTTTTCAACGACTTGAGAAAAACAGGCGTGTTTCAGTAAAGTGTATCCAACGTGGATTCTAAAAGTGTTTCATCACCTCAGGGGTCAGAGACTGTTCTTGACCCACAGAGGAACCACGTCATCCTTCAAATGAAGTGAAAGCCTGAAAATCACCAGAACCTCCGTTACAGGTTTTCACATGACAGCATAATCGTACACAAACTCACTTGAGTCTACATCAACTGATTTACTCCTTTGCAGAGCTATCCATGCATTCATGCATAGAGCTATTGAAAATAGAGCAGCAGCCTGTTGCACCAGCTGGATATATGAGCTGAGGTCAACATTAAATGGTACATGGTAACCAGGTAAACAAGCTTTTGTGAGGTTTTGTTTTTAAGTGGACCAAAGAATGACGCAGGCAAACAGTGACAGCTCCAAGTTAACTCAAGCAAATTTATTTGGACCATCATCACAGAAATCATCATCACAATGAAAGTGAAAAACATTACTAGTGACAGAAAATATGATTATCTGCAGTAGATAGTTGTAATAACAAGGAGAAACTAAAGTATCCTATTAATTGGCTCAATGTCATAATGTCTGAAATAAGGTGAGGATGGCACATAACAGTAAAAATATCAGACTCTCTGCAAAAGTGCCTTCTTGGCAAAAAAAGTATTCTGCTGAAGTCAACACTACAACAGTTAAGAGTTTCTGTTGCAAGGAGGTAACTGGTGCCAGCAGTAAATCCCATCTCAGGTGAACACAGCATAAAATCTGATGTAAATAAGATATTTTCTCTGGTTCTTCTGTCATGGTTGTCTTACTCCCTTCTTCCCAGCCATTCGACACTGGTACTTGTTTATAAGAAATTACTTGTATCTGAGGTGTGAATTTAAGTTGTACAGTATCTTAACTAAGTTTTATATTATCTTCATGATACGGAGTGAGGCCATTGGATAAAGAGGAAATTTAAGTTATCGAACCTCCATGATTTGTTAAGAAAGATGCCTGACCCAGTTTAATTGCCAATTAATAAAAGGACTTTGGTTTCCATGGTAATAGTCGAGCCATACGTTCCCTAGATAGGTCCACTGACCTGCAGTAATGATGGTAAAGAAACGGTAATAATAGTTATTAATAGGTACAGAGCCTTAGGGTAAACAAGCAAACTTTAAATCTTCAGGGAAGAGGGAATTTCATTGTATTTCATATTAATGTCAGATGGAAAAACTTACTCTCTTATAATCCCAGGTAAATCTCTTTTTATACATTTTGTATTGGGCAATTTATCCAATTTTTGCTGCTGACCCTTTGTAGCTACTTAATGGACTGTAAGATTAGTGTCAGTGGTTCAAAAAGTGCAAGCAGCCTAACCAGTGAACCAAAGCACGAAGCACTTCATTCCATTAGCCTCACTATAACCTTATTATGACCATGTCCTGTCTCCATCTGTACATATTGTTAGGTTTCACTGAATTTAAGACAACCAGTCAAATTTATAAGCATGCACCAAAGGTTAAACGCAATGCACATCCTCTGTTTGGATTTTAGAGCAAACATTAAACAGATAAATACAACTTATACACAAATGCGCACTTACAAGAAATATACAAAAGCGCATTCCCCCCATGTACACACCTTAGCTACTCAAAAGGCTTGCTATTTTAAACTTTATAGCCATAGGCACATTTGCTAACAAACATTCACAAACACACTACCTCATTCCTGCACATATTTTTACTGAGTCTCTTGGGTTGATTATACATTTGCACACACACACGTATACTGTACACCATGCTGCAGCTGACCGGCCAGTCAGCCTTAGTTGTTTTTGGACTCAGGGGTCTAGTTAGCAAAAACTAGTATCAATCATTTAGCCAGTGGAGAGCAGCTCAGTCGATGGGGCCATGTAAGGGTGAAGAACCTAGTCTAGGCCCAGAATCCCTCACTCCATAGGGGAGTAGGGGTGGGAAGTGGGGGGAGACAGTGAGGTCTGGAGTTCACAGATTGAATAATGTCTTAAATAGGATGTATGGAGGCAAACTGATTGAGGCTGGATAAAAGAGCTGAAAAAATATGCAGGGGAAATACCGTCCAGCTACAAAACCTGCTTATTACACAGCATTATTGAGTGCTCAATTTTCGATGTCTAAAGAACGCACGCTGAGCTTTGTTATTTCTGAAAAACACATTCCTACTTCACATCGGATTATATCATACTGTGTGAGCTCTAGTCCCTGTAGTTTTTGTTTCTAATAGGCAGAAAAGGTAAAGAACATGACAGGAAATGCCAATTCATTAAGTCATTCATTTTCAATAATTTCTCTTGCTAATTTATAATCATTAAGGAGCTGGAGCAAATCCCAGCATGCATCAGGCAGCAGGAATGTAATCACCCTTGATAGGTTATACTGTACCTTTGGGCTATTTGGAATCTGTAGTTAATCTCACCTGCATGTTTTTGAATTGGGAAACCTAGTGAGAATCCAAACTCCACTAACCACACTGGAATCATATTTACAGATATTCTTTACTGGTAGTGATTCAACCAAGACGTCTTTCACGGGCAAAATGTTGGTTGTGCTTGCTGACAAGTAGTTATCAAGCTGTGCTTTATACCGAGCATCATTTCACATAAAGAGCTAGTAGATTCCTTTGAATAAAATTTCTAATTAAAGTGTGGGAGGACCCAATCTAACCCTGAACACAAGGCTACTTACTTTATAACCCATTTTATATAGAAAGATAATTAAGTACTCTACAACACTCCAAAGAGGTTTTTAACTGGGTGGTCTTAAGGGGGTCCTCTAGAGAGACTGCAATATTCTGATTCTTAGTTCTGGGTAAAGCTCCAAATACACTGGATCCTACGGTTCACATAATGCAAATTTTATAGTCTGTTTCAGTCAAGTGCCTCCTAATTGCCCACTGATCAGGTTTATTTTTTTCAGATTGTGGTGAGCAACTCCAGAGCCACAGTAGACATTTTACAACTATTTTAAGAGACTGAGTGATACTCCTTGATAGAAGCATGATTTACATGAGGTCACAGTGACATTCACCTTTGACCCTCGATCACCAAAATCTAATCAGTTCATCCGTGACCCCTAGTGACAAAGTGCCACATTTGAAGAAATGCCCTCAAGGCGTTCCTGAGACGTGACATCTGCAACACAAACTGGAGTCCAAGTGGACAGTTGTGGCAAATTTGAAGAAATTTCCTTAACACATTCCTGATATATCAGTTCACAAAGATTGGATGAATGTGAGGTCAATATGACCTTGACCTTTATCCTTTGGCCACCAAGAACTAATTAGCTCATCACTGAATCCAATTGGACCATTGTATCAAATTCCTTCAAACCATTCTTCACAAATAGCATTCACAAGAACAATCAGTTCATCACTGTGTACAGATTTGAGGCCAGATTTGAAGAAATTCCCACAAAGAATTCCTTAGATAATATATTCACAAGAACTGGGTGTTGCACAGAGGCATAAAAACGTTGCTAATACAAGTAGTTGTGTTTTTATTATTATGTGTAAATTGTTTCATGACACAATAAAATTAAACCAATACTATTAGAGTTACATATTTGTAATATAATTATTGTTATAGTTATAATACATTTTAATGTGAAATACTGAATATGTCCATGCTATCTTAAATCAGACAAACACACACATCCCTTGTTAAAAAAAACTACACGGGCATGAAAGAAATCTTAAATGCAGACAAGCTCATACTGTATTTCTCTATTCATGATCTTATCGCAAAATGTTGCTGTACAAATCCCTGGCATGGCTGCTATTTTAATTCCATTCTCCAGCCTGGTGAAAACTAAGGATTAAGACTGTGTGGATCATGTGTATATGTCCACATGTCTAGCTTTACGTGTGTATGTCTGTGCTGGCTTGCATGTGTTGTAGCCCACATGTGAGCAGTGATAGGAATCTTGTTGCTGTCAACGGCCCAAAGGCCAAAGCTGTGCTGAACAGAGAAAATCCCAGAGCCCAAGTCGCGGCAGTGTTACAGAGCTCTCTGTCTCCTTTAATCTACACTCTTTTTTTCTCACCGTTGTGCTCAAACCAGCAGATGATGGATGGCTGCTGTGTCACAAGGTGCCTTTTCTTTCTTTCTTTCACTCTATCATTCACCCTATTTACTTTTTTGTTCCAACTTTTTAAATAAAATAAGGTTAAAAAAGGGGGGCAATTGCAAAGAGTTTGAACTGAATCACTTGGCCGTCTACCAACTTCTCCTTTCATCTATAAGTTCTATTCTCGTTTCTCTTTTCCAATTTTCTCCCTCTGTCTTTCTCCATATGAACAGTTGTCTGTCCATCTCCAACCTATCAGGCAGTTATCAAGGGACTTTTGAACATTGCTTTCATTGTGATAACCAGGTTTCTACTTCAGCTGATAGCCTGCTGGACCTTCATCAGGCCGCCATCCAGACACAGAGGGGGAGGAAGGCGGGGGTTGAATTGATTAACCGTCATCTTACCAGCAGAGATGGAAGCTAAATCTGCGTTTCTTCCTTAACTTTTTTAGCTTGTGGAGAGAAGAGTCAAAGACAAGAGACCTGGTGGCTAGAGAAAGGAGTTTGTGCTAGAGATTAGCATGTTTGTGTGTGGATTTCGCTGTATGTGGATGTGTATGTTCAGTAAGGTCAAAGGGTAGCCTATCAGGTGGATCCAGCAGTGTGGCCAGTGGATGTGGATAACGAACCACTGAGTGGTCAAGTAGGTGACCTCCCTTCACCTTCATTTGGAAACAGGCCACCAGCCAGCACCCTTTGAGCTGGAGGTAAGATTAGTCTGGTGGGGCTGATAAAGCTGAACATTCTCCCAGCAGACCAACAATCACTAAGGATTATGCTCTTGGAGAAAGAGAGATTCACATACAAAGAAAGTGGGGAACAATGCAAAGGCCACTTCTTATTGTTGAGCTGCTGTCTGTAGCTGTGAGCGAAAACATATCAATTTAGGTCTGCTGCAGTCATCACTGTAAAACAATAGTTTTTTTTCCAACAAAAGCAGCTGCAGTAGTCATTGACTGGTTGTGTGTTCAACCAGCACATATTCAGCACTTACCGCAAATGTGTCTTTCAGTTTTGTCCTCGCAACTTTTACACAGATGTTCATGGCTATGACATATTTGAAAACAGCTATGTTTTATGAGGTGCTGCATAGCACGTTCATAAACAAAGAAACCTATCTGCTGAAATGTCCAAATCTACCCTGAAAGGACTTTGTCCAAGCCTCAGTTTAAAAAAGCCATTATAGAACAAGACTACAGCTATACTAGTGACTCCATGAGACTGTGAGTACTCATAGCTAAGAAAAGTTACCTCATAATAGCGCTGGATCATAGATCAGGGATCATCTGACATTTTAAAAATATATTTTGTTGGGATCATGAAATTTAATGCCAAATTGTGCAGCTATCCTAACAGTAGTCAGCCAATTTTGGGTCTAGAGAAAATGTTAGAGAATCACAGAAGCCACAATTATTCATCCACTGGGCACTAACGATACTGTATCTGCACGAAATTTCATGGTGATTCATTTAGTAGTTGTCAACACATTTCACTTGTAGTTAAATGTCAGTGTCATGATGGTGAAGAAAAATTAGGACTCACTCATTAGGATTCATCTGCTGGGCTCCGTCTGTACACAATTTCATGATTGGTGTATTTCATTCTGGAAAAAAAAAAGTGGTGGACCAAAATTATTTTTTTGGAAATAAAAGTTTCATTGATATTTCTGAGGTGCCCCTGCAAAATGCAAAAATCTGTTCTGCTTTCTTTGAAAACTCTTAAGTGATTCTCATATACCTGTTAGGTATACAGTATATAATTTGTAAATTATTTTCAGCCATGCTCAAGTAGATGTTCTCATATCTGCTGCCAATTATTTTAAGCCTTGACTCAAATACTTTCTCTGTTTTGTCTCTTAAGGTGACACCCATCAATCTATACTCACTTCCCTCTCCCCTTTCATCTCTCTTCTCGCTCTTTCTTTGTCACGAGATCCGTTTTCTTATGTTTGTTTTGTTCCTCGATTCTCATTCGTCTTCCATTCATTTCCATTACTCACAGGAGACAGAAAGAAGTTGCCTTAAGGCCAGGTTAAAACTAGGTGAAGGTGTTTCTCCTGTAAGTGCTTTTTCATGTAGTCGGGTGTTTGTTTGTGATAGTTTCTGTCTGCTGAACCAAAGCTGTGTTTGATGACTACACAGAAAATGTTTGACTGAAGTGAGATATTTCAAACATAGCTAAATTAAGACAGTCTGTCATGTTGCCAGAATACTCTACTTTTTCCCAACATAAACCTTTTTTTCCTTACCCCTTTTTGGGTATCACATATGGATGTGCATATGTGTTGTCCACCTCTCAGAGTAGACATAAGGTCGTATCTTTGCTGGAAGCTTCTTGCTCAATATGCTCAGACGTTTGAAAGGATCTGCCCAGCTATTTTCCCACTGAAGATTTCAGCTCTTGTTGTTTTCTTACCCCAGCTTTTTCTGTTTTTTTCCTCCTTATACATGATGGCAGCAATCAGTTTTTATCTTAAATGATCCTTCACTTCAAATGCCAACCAATCACCTGAAGAGTTGAGAAAAGTGAACTCTTGACTGAAGATTGAAGCGACTGGGAATTTACACTGAAGCATTTGGATTATGGATTATAATATTGTATTGACCTGAGGACGTACTTAAGAATGACAACACAAAGGACAGAGTAATCATAGAATCAGTGTGAAGGGTGGTGCCCTACTGTGATTGACTTAGAGGACAAGCCAGGAGGGGGTTTATCTTTTGAATCGGAAAATTGAATTATGAAACAGAGTGACCCAATGAAAAGGGTTGCAGTGACAGTATGAAGCCACAGGGGTTAAGCCAGTTTGAAGAGCTGGCACTTCACCTAAAGGTTTCCTAATTAGATTGGTTGACAAAAGCATTGAGGCTTATAGAGTTGTGTGTGTGCTTATGTGTGTGGTAAAGAGGATCTGAAGTGGTGGGATTGTTATCTCTTGACTTAGTTTTCATTTCAGTCCCTTTGTGTTGCTACAGGAGCAAAAAGGTTCAATAAATAAAAATTTGACTGAGTTGTCACAGGCGAGACAAGTTCCAAGGTGAATAAAGAAGTTTAGTTTGTTTCTTAAATTTCTGTGTCCTCATCAAGTTTTTTCACGTAGCTTTGCTTTCACAGCTACAGCTAGTCTGTTTCATGCTGGTGACATGAGCCATGAATGGCAAAGTCAGATATTTTAGTATTTAGGTCCAAACTGAAATATCTGTGGATGGATTGCCACAAAAGTTTGTACAGATATTTTTGCTCCCTAGATGATGAATTCAAATGGCTTTGTTGATTATTATTTGTCATGTTGACAAATGTGGTCCAGAATGAAACATCTTCGGTTAGGGTTAGACAATGTTAATGACTTTGATCATTCGGACACCGGCAGATAGAGAGAGAGCACATTATGCATAATTTCATATTCATATTTATTGTGGCCCTCTACTTAAATAGTTCTGGATGATTTACAATTCAAAAAACTGATGATTTTTATGTAAATGTGTAAAATAAGGAAGGTTACAGGAAAGTCAGACAGTTTTTGAGCAAATTATTTGCATATGTTCAGTTTGCCTAATGTGGCCTTGCCTAATTTAGATACACAAAATCAGATGAACCTTTAATAAAATAGCATAAAATGGCCCCTTAATGTTTTCACAGCAAATATCTTCATATCTACTAGTTGATATTCAAAGTTAAATTTGTGGTTTCTAAAAAAAAATTTTCATAATCAACAGATACTGTGCTTTATACATGTAATATTTAATAAATATATAATAAAGAGCTGGGCTTATGGTTGGAGGTAGTATTCCTGTGCTGAAAAAATGCTGAACTCTATCTCTGCAGTGTTTTAAGATATTTAAAACTAATTTTGAATTTCGCATTCCAGGTCAGAAAGGAGCAATTCAAGACTTTGTGTTATTTGTAATTACACTTTTGATTTTAAAAAGTCACTGATATGTTTAAAATACAATTAGTTTTTACCAAAAATTTGTAAAAAGGGCCATAATACCATAATATGTTGTCAAAAAGTTTTTAGTCTGGGGAAAATTAATCAAATTTGGTGCTACTAACCATTTTTCTCTGGGCTTGCCAAGGATTTGAGAAAGAGGCACACTTTATAGGCCGATAACATCTCACCACTGCAATCTTCAGAGCCTAAACGTGTACATGCTGTGTGCTAGTGCTTTCTCAGTAAATGTGTAAAATACCATTTGGCTCAATGTTCATTTGAGCATTGCTTCTAAAACTGTCCTTTCTTCCCCTGTCTCTCCCAGGCCCTTATCAAAGAATCAAGAAAATAAGCAGTTTATCGCTGCTGGAAATCAGCACAGGAAGCAGATGCTGTTCTGATTAGACACATACATGAACTACACCAAATAATTGCTGCTTGCTGCTGCCTCAAGGACTGAAGAGTGTTGAGGGCCAAATCTTTGAGTCCAGAGTTATGATATCTGCCGAACATGTGCTGCAGAGGGGACAAACTGCCAACAGACTGGCCATTTTTTATTCTGTGTGTGTGTGTTTATGTTTAAGTTGCACAGAGTGACAGTGAAAAATAGAAAGCAAGGAAAAAGGCCAAGAAACTGCATGATGTGCTACCTTGGCCTTTTCCTTCTATTATGTAACCCCCCTCCATTATTTGCAATCATATAATGCAGTAATCAATACACGATAGCTGGCAAATCAGCTGCAACAGTAATGAAAATACTGATGGCTTTTGCATTACTGTGTGTGTGTGTGTGTGTGTGTGTTTGTGTGTGTGTGTGTGTCAAAGAGAAACAGGGAAATCATCATATGGTTTCTACTTTAATAAGAATGCACTTTGGCACCCCCTTTATTTTCTTCACTTTAGGCTATTATTTTACAAACTAGATATAAAAGGACATAAATAAATGACATAAGTTACATGTACCTAGATCTCCTTGTCAAAAAACAAACAAAAAAACAACTAAAAAAAACATGATCCTGTCAAAAAAGTACAAAAAAAAAAGATTGCGAGAATGTTAGATCTACATGGCTAGATCATATGGCATCAGAAGGCATACAATGACAAACATTAACGCTTACATTTTTTTCTTTTTTTGCTTTTTCAAATCATCCGACATTTAAGTAAAGGAAAAAAGTATTTTACAGTACATTCTGGTTTCTTCCTTCCCAACATGTCTTGCATATTTCCAAACAGGTCCTTTTTTGATAGATAAACCCCCCAAAAAACAACGTATTGCCGGAAAAGGAAAGAGCGGTAGAGCTGTATTAAGGACGGAGGTGTTTTGTAGTATATGAAGCGTCACTTATGAGTTCAGAAACATTCATATAAGTAGAGTTTAAAGACAGAAAGGAACAAAAAGGAATATAGTCCATTGGGTTAAACCTGTAGCTGTATGATGTGCTCTGGAAAAAAAAACAACCTTTTCCCTTTTTAAAAACCTTTGTCCTTACTTCTCCGATCCTTTGCTGTGTACAGGTGCATCATTTTAAACTGCCCCCATTTCCATATGAAGAGAGATGGTTCCGACATTTCCTCCTTGACTTGTCATGAGCTCAGAGTCAAAACTCTAGTCTGTGCTTGATGTGTTTGCACGGACAGTGGGCGTTTAGTCACTCTTGTCTGGTTGTGTCCATTTGCAAAGCAGAGACGCGATGCATTCCAGAAAGCTGTGTATTAAATGCTGCTGCTGAGTGGAGTTTGCGCAATGAGAGCAACACACCTTACATAAATTTTTTTAGATGACAAAAAAGCCTGGGTTTTTCTCCTTTATATAAAAACAATACAACTCTATTGTCTCCTCTTTCTCCACAGTGGGATGAAAACAGACACAATTACTAATAATACTTTAAACACATTGTCACTCATACAGTTAGACAGACACACACACTCCCATGCACACACATCATCACATTCACACAGTCAAATCAAATGTTTGTTATTTTACATGCAAACAAAAAAAAACATAAAAAGCAAAACCAAAAAAAATCACAAAATATAATGAACTTAAAAAAAAAAGTACATTATCTGCTGGAGCAGGACTTCTAGATTATATTACATTCTTCTTATTGTCTCTTTTTTATGCTGTTAAATCATTCATAGTAATTCCAGTACATTGCTGGGTGGTCACAAGCACACAGTGGCTAGTTTGTCAAGTTGACGTGTTGTGACGGTGGATGTCCCCAGATGCTTTGAGTTGGATTTGTCATCTCTGTGTCGGAGGAGACTCCAAGGAGAGGAAGGAGAAACAGGAGGAAGACAAAGAGGAAGAGGAAGAATTCTGATCGTGGTGAGCGAGACTGGGATCCTGTTTATGATGGACGGCAGCAGCTGGGGAGAAAGAAAAGGAGGAGGAAAAGAGAGGCCGTCAGTCATGGTGATTCTGAATATAAACAATTTGCAATCTACTTGGCATCCGGTCCTGACCCACAATACTGCTCTCCAGCTCCAGCTCAAAGGAACATTCAACTCATCCACTAAACAAAATCAGTGCCAAACCCAAAGAATCCAGAGAGTGCGAGAAGCCGTCTGACAGACGGGAAATATGGATTTCATTGCAATATTGTGTTAACTTGTGTGCACCACATGCTGTTGTGTGTACATAATATATGAAACACGTCCTTGACTTACTGGCATAGATCAAAGGCACAGCAAATCAACTTTTAACGACCTTTAGTATTAGACAAATACTTTATATAAACGTAAATCCATTAGGCATTTGCACCACGCTTTTTTCTAATGCCAATGACATAAATCTGAAAGTAATATTTTCAACATTTCTCATGCAGAAGTATTGATTAATCATAGCCCCTTAACATATGTTATAGATTTTTGTGTAAAAAAAGGATATGAAGTAAATACTGTTATGATTAAAGTTAGTTTAACGTGTTTTTTTTTGCTACACCTCTCAATATAATGAAATACAGTAAATAAGTAGAACAAAAAAACATGAATTAGTAAATCAACAGAATATTCACTTTCATTTATTTTTTGTTTAGTTTCAGTTTTTTTTATTGCCCTGCTTCAGCTTGTTTAATTAGAGGATTCAATGCTCTTCTTGGTCAAAGTTTTATTTTTGGGGGGATTTTGACTGTTGGTCAGATAAAGCAATATGTCACTTCTGACTGGAAATTGAAACAGGCATTGTACATGCTTTAGACTCAAAACAATAAAGACTTAGATGTCACACAGTAATTATTAGTTGCAGTTCTATTCATTCAACAGTAACACCAACCAGAGTCTAAGAACATTACCATAAAATTGTGTCAACACCTTTCTAAAACAATTATAACTAAATGGTAAAACCTTCTTCCAGGGCTGTGGTATTACACTGCATTAACAGTACCTAAAAACCTGGCAACTAAGTGTATAAAATAAATGAAATAAGCCAATGCCATTAAATAAATTAAACTAATTCAGTAATTATGATAATTTGTGAACTTGCTGAGAAAGCTAAAACTATGCTTTATTTACTTGTGGCGATTTGTGCTAATTTATGTGCATAAATTAATATTTCAGTAAATCAGCACTGGAATTTGGGTTAACCAAAAACTGATAGCAATCAGTAGTATTTAATATACTGAAATAAATCGAGACCCTCCTTTATGACCCTTGACAATGTGTTTAAGTTAAGCACCTTCTCTCCCTCCCTTGTTTCGGGTGGGCTCTGTTTGGCTGACTGGGAGTCAGGAGTTGATTAATTCTTCTCATTAACATGCCAGCAGCATCAGGCCTGCAGACTGATCACAGACCAGTAGCTATTGATCTGCTCTGGCTGCATGAGGTGGTACAACCTGCTTGTTAATTAACAGAGTTTCTGGAGCTGAGGAAGAGGTCTTGTTACTTAAATATTAGTACTGAGGGGGTATAATCCAGTATTTTTATCATTATTCTAAGTCTAGGAAACAAAACAAAACAAAGAAATACTACTGACTCTCACCTTGATGATGGTTCGAGCAATCCTCAGGGTATTTTCTTGTTTATTTTCTTGGCAATGATGATGCTGATGATTCGTTCTGCAAATGTACGGCATTTGCTGCCCTCTTAAGTCTGAATAAATCCTATCAAGAAATTACTTCATCCATTTCGTGAAGGCAATTCAGCTGGTCCAAGCACCTGTCCATCAAAAGTGGCGAGGAAGAGTCAGCGGCTCGTGCAATAGCAGGGGCGGGAGCTTTGATTCAGATGGGGAGATGAATGGAAGAATCCAAATTGTGTATTTATCTGAAGAGTGGCAGAGCATTTTTGGGAAGACAGGGGAGTGTGAAGGCTCCTCTGGAAGATCAAAGACATTCTCTGCAACGTCCTGAGGGCAACAAAATACAGTGTTCTGGGAGAAAAAACAAGGCCAGAACAGAGCAAAAAACAACAAGAACCTCCTCAAAATAAGCCCTCCCTGCACCGCCATCTCTCTTCAGAATCCAACCCTCAACCTCTCAGATTCACTGTTTATATCTGACGATTAGGATCCTCCATTTTGTCTGTGAGATATCAAACAGATCCAGCTTAAACAGAGAACAATGGTGGCAGGGGCAGCCTGCGAGTCTCACAGAAACAATTCATGTACAATAAACACAGTCACAGGAAATCAAAAAAAAAAACTGCTCCGTGGATTATTCCAGAAAAAAAGTTCCAGCAACGAAGAGGAAGAAGAAAGGTATTATTCTCTCCTCCCTTTCTGTTCCTTGCAGGCCATTAAAGGCAATCCAGATTGGCCTCTCAGAAGTACTTTTCCAGCCGTCCCTCCATCTGTCCATAAATGCTGCAGACAGAAGCATCCCATTCTCCAAAACAATAAAAAAGGGCAAGGTGAAGGTCTGATTTTTTTAAAAAGTGCCATTTTCACCACTTTTTCTTCATCAACCTCTTCTTTTCTATTAGATCCAATTTAAAGTGCATGGATGAGGTAAACTATTTCTTCATAGTTTATTTGTCTCTTTTTTTATTTTTTATCTTTTTTGTGTATTTATTTATTTTCATAAGAAATGAAGTCGCTTTGCCTCCTTTTCCTTTTCATTGATTCAATCTCTCAGACGGGAACCATTCTGCCCTGCATCTGTTGCATCTGGGATAGCATTCCCTGGACGCTGGTCAGGATTTTGTTCTGGTGTGCTGCCGAGGAGATACCTATGCGAGTCATGTCCCTGAAAAAGATGGTGAAAAGAGGCCTTTCAGGAAAGAACAAACACAACACATAATGGCCTAAACCAGATGTTGAATTTAAACAACTGTTGTTTAAGGAATTTAACTTGGCAACAAGACAATCATTTTCATGCAAACTTAATAGGTGAAAAAAGAAAATATTACAGGCAATTAGGAAGACCTTTAAATATTTAAGAAATGTCTACTTTGCAAAAGATTTTGGCAACAAGCTTATCAAGATTGATACATCATTTCTGTAGCTATTTTAAATAAGAAGCAAATTTTTGAAACAGGCAGACACCGATAAATATACACAAATGCTCCATTCATGATTTTCACTTATCATTTAAAACTTTGCTGCGATGACTAGCTTGTATCTTTGTCTCGCCATTTGTTTTTTACTCTTTCCTTTGTCACTTCTTTTCCACATTCTCTACTTCGTACTCACTCTTGCGTCATGTGGACCACAGCCTCTGGAGTGGTGTAGCCAGCAGCCGTGAAGTTATCGCTGTATCTCTCCATGCCAATGGCCTGCAGCCAGTCCTCCACTGTGCCCACAGTTGAGGATGCCTCGGGGCTCCCTGGCTCCAGCAGGGTGGTGTTGGGTCTATTGTGTGTGGAGGACAGATAATAATTGAGAATTAATTTTATGAACTTATGTTCAACACATGTTGTATCAACTTTGAGTTTGGCACTGTATTCACGGTTAGTGTTGGGAGGCTGCTGCACCTTTTGAGTTCATGATGTGTGCACCGTCTGTGCAAATGGACAATAAATGTTACAATCTGTTTTACGTGGTTTTGACTTGAAAGGTAATGATCCACTTTCTTACACAGTCTGGAACACCACTGATTCATGACACCTAGAGCAATGACAGCATTACGGTTATTAGTTTCTTTCTTCCTGACTTTGACGCTGTGCTGTGGTATCAGACGTTTGTGACACATGTACTTTCTGCGATGACAGAGAGCTACCCACAAGCTGTAAAACGCACCATGCTACATTTCCTTCTGCCTTTCCCTCCTTGATGGGATCAGTAGCTCTGTCGGTTTCAGATCTGTTTCGTACCCCTGTTTTGTTTTGTCCTACTAGAAACCAAGCCAAGTCAAACACAGTTTCTCCTGAGTGTGACCAACACAGTTAGTTAAACCTTATATCACAGAAAACACACAACCCAGGCACACTTCAGTGGATTTACAGTGGAGTTCCTCCTCACATTCAGATTTTCATTACCGGTTTTGCTTCCAACTGTTTCCATTGTTCCTTTCTGTTGAGCGTTGCAGCAGCACCATCAGGCATGAAATATTTACATAGGGCCGGTGAGTCTGAGTCAGTGCTGGGCTCGACCTGCTCTGGTGACTCGCTCGGTCTCTTTTTATGGTGCTCTCGTTTTTAAAAAGGATGTTGAGCAGAATTGTGAGAATAGGATGTGAAATTCTTTAATAAGTAATTTCTACTCAGTCAGTTTAACGGATTATGCACAGGGATCTATTTGACTCACAAGTACCACACACATATACACATCCCACCTTTGCCTTCCTCCTGAAACTGTAAAAGCTGCACTTATAGGATTCAGTACTGCTAATTACTCCACAAGGACTCCCCTCTTGCTCTTGTTGTGTACCATTAGGTGAGTGTGTGCATTCACACTCACATATGCTCACACACTCGTTAAACTCAAACAGACTCCCACTGGTCTCTGTCGAGTCTGTAAACATAACGTAGGTCATGCTTAACACGTTTAGCCACCGGAGAGTAACGGTGCTGGAGTTGTAGGGTCGTGTTTGTTTTTAACTTGGCGATACATCGTAATTCTCCCCTGTTAGAGAGGCTAAATTCCTGAGTGTACAGCATCATTAAAGCTAGTTTGCAGAGAAACCCATTATGCAGGGTGTTTGCGCTGAAAAGCCACACGTTGCTGGTAGATAATGTTTAATGGTGAATGTAAATACCAAAGAGACAATAGGAGAGTGTGTGCTTGTGTGAGAGGTTGAATACTGTGTACATAACTGTTCGCTGCACATAGGCTGCATATAGTGTGGGCCAGCGAGTAAATCAGATGAGTCAGTGTGTGTTTATGCACATAAGCTTTTTGACGCAACATATTTGTCAGTGTGAACTTAATGCGAAATTCAACAACATATCTCTTATGTATGATTTTTATCATTGCTGGTCTGGTTGCTGGTGTTTTTTTTTAGATTTTATTTTTTTAGATTCAAAAAATTTTTTTTTTTTTTTTCTTTTTTCTGTATTTCTACAGGCCTGAGGAGGTACATTTTTCAAGTTATTCACTAGAAAATTACAACGATTACAGGTTTTAGTTGTTTGAAAAAAACTCATCTTTTCTGTGGTTACTCTCCTGTAAATAATCTTGAGATCCCTTATTCTTATTATGCCTTTGGGGGGTGGCTCAATCCCTATATTGGAAATACTGACCTAGAATGCGCTTCTATGTCAGTGCACAGTGTGTCTGTGTGTTCAGATGCATATCCTTGTATGTGCACGAATGGATAACCATGTAGGCACATACCAGGGGCCCAGGGGATTACAGAGGGCTCTATCTTTCTGACAGTATCTGTCCTAAGTATTAGCACTTATCTCTATGAGGTAAAAGTTTAAAATGTCCCTTGAAAACAGTCACTTCATAAACTCTACAACGATGTGTTCTACAGCCAGGGGCCCGTATTTTCCAGAAAAGAATAACATATTTTTCACTTTCCTGATTTTCACTACAAATCATACTAACAGTCCCACCCACCTGACAGTGGTTTCTCCCCCAGTCCTCTTCAGAGTGTTAGGGTTTCGAATAAGTTTGTCCAGCATGTTGACGATCTGTCCAAACTTTGGCCGGTCAGCTCGCTCTCTCTGCCAGCAGTCCAGCATGAGCTGGTGGAGCGCCACAGGGCAATCCATAGGTGGGGGCAGCCGATAGCCCTCATCAATAGCCTTGATCACCTGAGCAGTAGGTTAGTTCTGCTGTAAGTCACTTTGTTTTTGGACAAAGTCAAACTGTAATAACCACTGTAGGCAGTTTGATTAAAGCTATGTAATTTTTTCCTCTAATTTTACACCCGTAACTAAATTTTTAATCACCATACATTAGCCACCTACGCAAGACTTTTGTTTATGCATAAAGAAAATTCTTTATCATCATTAGTGGCACTAAAAATGCAGATTCAGTGTGTAATGAGAAGAGGGAATATACTGATGGTGTTGTATCACCCCTGCAGGTGATCTAATTATATAATTGAAATGATGAAGCATCTTTAGAAAATGTTTGACAGTACACATGCAACTGGGAATTATCGTTTGAGCTCTAATATCATGTAATAATTATAGTTGTATATTATTTATCATTGCCTGTGTGTAATAAAATTTCTCCAGACTTACGTCTTGGTTACTCATGTCCCAGTATGGTCGCTCGCCATATGACATCACCTCCCACATAACTATGCCGTAGCTCCACACGTCACTGGCTGAGGTGAACTTCCTGTAAGCAATGGCCTCTGGGGCCGTCCAACGGATGGGAATTTTCCCTCCCTGTAACAGACAGACGGACTGATTAATGATAGCTGACAAAGCAAAGATGTACGGGGGCACACAGACGACCCACATGGTCATCCACACACTCACCCTGGTGGTGTACGCAGCCTCAGGGTCGTCCTCAAGCACACGGGACATGCCAAAGTCGGACACCTTGCACACCAGGTTGCTGTTGACCAGGATGTTACGAGCTGCCAGGTCACGGTGGACGTAGCTCATGTCTGACAGGTACTTCATGCCCGATGCAATGCCACGCAGAATGCCAACCAGCTGGATGACTGTGAAGCGGCCGTCATTTTTCTGTAAGAATTTTAATTTTTTTATTTAAAATGTTTTGGATACACTCTACTACACATGATTCTTGCTGTTAAGTTCCACAGTACTGTTTAGATACACGCAGGAACAAACACAGAAAAACTGACTAGAAACTAATAAATGTGCTTTTTGTGTGTGGCAGTTCAGCCTTGACATTAGAAAGAACATGCTGACAAAAAAATTAATTTAAGGTGCTCTTACCAGCTCTTTTCTTTTCTTTCTCAACAGATAGTGTTTGTGGTTAATTATCTTAACCATTTAACTGAAGTTCCACACTTATGTGATCTCATGATCTTATTATCTCAACTGAAGAGATGCAGTATGTTAAGGAAAGAGCTACTAAGCTGATTTGTTTCATTTTTTTAAAGCACGTTTTGCCTTTCATATGCATGTTTGTCTTGGTCTTACACTGTTTTTTGTAGAATGAATCGCTCCTCTTGTGCCAAAGTTACTTGTGCAAAATAACTGACAACACAACTTAACAGTTTCTTTTTATTTATCTAATATAACACTTTAAACTACACACTGGATAAAGGCATAATCTCAAACATAAAGTGTAGTGAACCTTGTAAACACTACACTAGTCACACCTGTGCCAACCTCTTTGTTAGAAAACAAAAAGAGGATTAAAATTAGGGCGAATGTTTGTGAACAAACATTAGTAATTTTGGTGCATGACATTACAGAGATAAGATGGGATCAGTATATCACACAACCACATGCACATGTGCACAGACAGAAACGCATGACTGACCCTCAGGAATGCATCCAGCGATCCATTTTCCATGTACTCTGTGATAATCATCACTGGCTTACCTAGAGAGAGAGAGAGAGAGGGAGTGAGAGAATGAAAGGCAGATGATTATGGAGGTAAACGATGCACATCACAGCCCGACACAGCAGGGGGGTTCTCAAGGGAATGTGTCTATACGTGTATGTGTTAGGACATCCATCTCTGTCCCTTGTGATTTAATTAGCACAGTGTTACGGTTGCCCTGATGTCCTCTTCTTTCCCTGCACATGCATCTCCACAGAAACAAAACACCACTACACTCACACACCATCTTTTGTTTATGCAAATATGAAATGATGTTGGACACACTATCCAAAGTCCCATCACAGTCACACAGCCAGAATCCCTCTGACTGTCTATTTATGTTTCTCACTGTCCCTTTGCCCTCTTTCTCCTCTGTCAACTTTGGATGCATCTGTCACTCTCCTGCTAGCTTCCCACTATTGCTTTCTTTTTTCCTCACTTCTTTCTACTCTCTCTCACTCTCTTTTAATTCTGCCACTCCTCTCTGGCCCTTTTCACCCCATCCCTCTGTCTTTCCTCTCTGTCTCTCTTGGGGGACCGTCTGTGTCTTTATCTGAGCTGGGGCAGACGGTGGAGAGGGTGGACATTCCCTGGTGGGTCTCTGTCTGTCTTTGTCTCTTAGGATGGGGAGGGGGGTGGTGTAGGGAACGGGCATTAGGGGAGGAAGAGAGCAACAGAGGGAGGAAAAAAGCAAAGGAAGGGAGAGTGGCTTGTTTTTGTCCCAAAACGGCAGCAAGCTGGTGCCTAACCAGCCATGGCAACAACACATGGCGAAAAGTGCTACCACAAATTCCTCCTAGGATGGCACCGTTCTGTGCGTTCCATTTCAAGTGGCACAGTTAAGGTGGACTTAAAAAGCTTATTGTGTTGAAGGTAAGTGCTGACTTAAACCTAATGCCTGGAAGGATAGTTATGTGAAATTTCTCTCCTCCAGCAGAATCCCTAAAAAAGCAGTGTCTGCCAAATGGTTGGCAGCTAAGGTCTTGAAGGTGAAGTTCCTCCACTCCACAGCAGGCCTCTTGCCATGCCAAAAGGCCGTCAGTCACTGCTTTACCCGCTGTGTGATTGGCACTCCATTAATTATTGGGTGCTCCAGCGATGCCACAAAAAGAGGAAGCACAGTTAAAGTTGGGGGAGAATGGGGTCCTCTTTGTCAGCCATCTTTGTTCCCTTTGTTGTGTGCCTCTGCCCTGGGGCTGCTGGTGATTGACAGCTCCCCAATCAAGTCTGAGGAACGTCTGACCTGCGACCTTAAACTCTCGCCTTCCCAGCCCCACCCTCTTCCTCCCAGCCCATTTGCATGCTAATTCCTTGTTTACTGAATACGCACTGCCGCCTTTGGCAATGAACTCTGGGCAAGGGCCCTGCCAGTGGGCCGATTATCACCTGCCAACAAAACAGGGAAAAGGGAAAAACGCAACAGGGGACAATATTGGGGGAACATTGGGCAAAGGCTCTCTGGCTCCCTGGCATTTGCAGTGAACAAAGATCTGGCTTTTAAAAGCCAATTTTCTCTAAATTAGCACACTTTTACTTTATGGAAATCAGCCATTACACATATCATGTCTGATTTTGAGCTCTAATGGAGGCTAGATTTTAATTACACACTAACGGGATCGAAACATTAAGTACGTATAGCCTTCAAGATGGTGAACTACAGCCAGCAGTCCACAGTGAGAGATTTTTGCACATTTATGTATTTTAGTGCCTATTTGGAATTCCTCCATAATTAATAAGGCTTAATTGGCTCTGTTGGACATGCCAGCAAACTGGGGCCAGATTGAGAATTCTTTTTAACTTGATTGTAATAGAGAAGGGAGTGCAATTCAAATAATGGATTTTTAATAGATTCCACTGACACACTCAAGTTTGAAGGACTAATTTACCCAAACCTCATGTCAAGCTCTCAAAAGTAAAAGTGGAAGGAGGTGGAGTGGAGTCACCATCCTTTCATGTCAGCTCCTGTCACTTCTGTGTAGCTCATCTGCTTCTCCTTCATCTCTCCCTCTGTCCCACTCCATCTCTTTCCTTTTCAGCCTCTGGTTCAGTAGTTCGACCACCCTCTCCTTTCTCTCTGTGTCGTCCTCGCTGTTGTCCTCTGTCCTTTCTCTAATCTATCAGCTTCTAACCGCCTCCCTGTCTCTTTCTCTCAGCGTCTCTATTTGCACCTTCCTGGCTGTTGCTCGTCTCCGATTTCTTTTCCTTCCTCTTGTCCATCTGTCCGCCTTTTTCTCTGTCTTTCTCGCTTCATTTCTGCGAGGTCTGCGAGGTCTGAGAGGTCGTTCCCTGCTGTGAGAGGTGTTATAGGTGATAAGCAATTCTGCCTGTGGTGCTGTTCACTTTCAGCTCCAGCTAAATGTGTATGGTCGCATGTATCTGTGTGTGTGTGTGTGTGTGTGTAAGCAGTGTGTATAAAAGTGAGACAGATGCTGTTATCTAGCCCAGATAGGGCCAGGCTGTTGTGTCACGACACATTAAGGCACTTCATCCATCTAACCTGAGCTAAGACTGGCCATCAGCTATTGTAACACTCACGCACACATGCATGCAATCAAAGGCATGCAGACGGCAACATGTGCTCACAAGACATTTACGCACACAGACACACACACTAGTCATCAGGAGAAGGTGTAAAGGGTAGAGAAAAAAACAGAGACAGAGGAGAGAGTTCCAAGGGCAAAGGGAGGGAGATTTGGCCAGTGTTTTGTGGCCATGCAGCAGCAGATAGAGGAGGGATAGGGTATCACTGCGTAACCCCAAACACATTTACAGCTGACACCATGATTAATGAGCCTGGTGCTGTGCTACAGGGCCTGTTCCTAGACCCATTAGACCCCCTCCCAACTGCCCAGCTACTTCTAACTCCACTTCCCACTTCCCACCAATGTTGGATCCCTTCCATCTGGATAAAGCCCACCTGGGAATGCCCGGGATGGGGTGTATGGACACATACTTACACGTTGACAAGCATGTGCATGGGCAAATGCAAGTATCCCAAAAAATATGCAATATAGGCATTCATATATCTGTATATACTGTGGGTACACCAGCAATAGAGCACACACAGCTACACACATATGTTTGGCTAGTAAAGACTAGTTTGTCCCTCCACTCACCCTTCTCCAAAGTCACCCAAAACTGCAGATGTAGTTTGTAATGATTTATTGTTACATTTTGCTAAGGTAGAAAAAGGACAGCAGAAATTAATGTGCTTTCTACATTGTTATAATATAATAGTCATTGTGTCTGTAAATGGTTTTGTGTGTGTGTGTGTGAACTGAGCATTATTTTATATTACCAAAGTAGCTTGGGATTTCTTGAATAGCGAAATAATGTTTAGGCTCCTTTTCTAATTTGTATATGAGCAGTATAGGAAATAAACACACACAAACAATTCACATACATTTGGTGACAACGCCTTCTAGGTGAATGATGTTCGGGTGGTCGAACTGGCCCATGATGCTGGCCTCAGAAAGGAAGTCCCTCCTCTGCTTGTCGGTATAGCCGGCCTTCAGCGTCTTGATGGCCACACAGATCTCCCTCTTCCCCGGCATCTTAAGACGGCCACTACAGACCTCACCAAACTCCCCTGAAAACACACGTTCAGGTTAAAAATGTGGAATAATGACACACAAGCACCCTGATGCTACAGTACAGGTACTATAAATCCCACCGAGAGGGGAGTAGGTGAAGGTTTGTGTCTGTGTGTGTGCAGGTTAGAAGGGGTCCACTTTAAACATTGATCAGGGTCTCTAATCCCTCACTGCCCCTCCTTCCCTCACCCACTGGAGCAGAGAGAGAGGGGAAATGGATATTGATTCCTTCTCTTTATTATTTTGTCATTGGATGACATTTCTCTGGCCACAGGAATTGCACGGACAACATATTTAGCCTCCCCTGAATTTTTTTTTCACTCGTTGACCTCTCTAGAGGCAGACCAAATGTTATTGGCCAGGAAAACAATGGCTTTTATTCTCAAGGCGTTCACATGAGAGCATACACAGTCACACACAAACAGGAATTACAAAGAAAGGTATTTGCATGAAACAAATACCAAATATGTTGATATCCCTATTAAGTGGATGATTTTATCCAAACTATGTTATTGTATGCCTTAGAACAAAGGCTCCCCATAATACTGTATTTATCATAGAAAAATGGCAAATCAACTGAAATATCTTTAAAGAAAAATAAAACAGCTCCTCACCGATGCCTATGACTTTCTCAATTTTGATACACGAGGCATCAATCTCCTTGGCGAACTCACGGACAGCTTGGTTTGGATCCTCATAGGTAAAGGGGTCAACGTATATCCTCACTCCTGAGAAAAGAGGTTTGAAATAAGAAATAAAGAGAGGATGGAAAGAAGGTAGTAAAAAATGAAGGTTAATTCATTCTGGCAACTACACTCCATCTGTTCTTTATTTCCATCATGCTGCAGGCTACACTGCCTTCCTCTGTGGAGGCTCTCCTCCTCCTCCTCCTTTCTTCTCTCCATACCTCACTTCACACTCTGACTCCGTAGCTTTTCATGTCACTGTGGCTGACTCCAATGAAGATGGAGCTCATTAACTTGAAATTTTTGTGGGATGCAAATAACAACGCTGATGACTTGATAATGAGGTGTTTGGAGCATGTTGGGATGCAAGTACATTAACTTCACAATAGTTTACGGTTTAGTTCATTTAGGGCTTAGAGTGCATGCGCATGAACACACCTGACAGCGCTAATGTTTTTCAATTATAGAGTATGTAGGAGGAGTGTTAACTCTGAGTTACCTTGATGTAAGTGCTTTTCTTCATCAGAGTCCTGCTTGGCCTTGCTGTACTTACTCCTTCTGGGGGTAAAAACAACAGGCCTGTCAGTCACAGTCACAATAGATTTTCATGTTTCAAAATGTCAGAGGGTATACATATGAAACAGGAAACATCTGCATCTCATGTGAAAACCTTTAATAATAACGTACAAGTGTCAAATTAGTAAAGTGTAATTAAAGCTTAAACCAAGACCCACTTAGACATCAATTAAATTATTTGAAGAGGTGACACATTTGCTGATTACTGATGAGACACAGTATTGTTTGATATTAATACATATTAAAAAGAGCTCATTACAAACACAGTAACTGGTTTTGAATTCTACCATCACTCATTTCTCAACAAATATAGCAAGTTATCAACACATTAAAGGAGTAGTCCAACATTTTGAAAAATACACTGATTTGTTTTCTTACCAATAGTTAAATAAAAATATATTACCCATGATATGCTACTATTACTTTTTCACATTTACAATCCTTTTAAATATATTTTATGTGTAATAGATTGTGATATTACTACATTAAGGCAAGTAAAATATCTCCGCCACTGAAGGTTTCCGAAGGGCACTGAGTAAACACTGTCAACATGGAACAGACAAGCAGGGCGGGTATAAAAGCTACAAATCAATCCTAGAGAAGATGCAGTTAAATCCCTCTGAATCCCTCAGGCAGCCTGACACCTGTGCTTACATTGATGTGTTAGGTCAGTGGTGGAAATGACCAGATGTGTGGGACATTGTCCTCATCTATGGTTGTGTAATGATTGTAAACGGTTACGTGATTACAGTCCCTCCCCACAATCACAGGATGGCCGCAGCAGCACAATGGCAGTGGCCATCACATGCATATAAAAAAGGCAGAGACAACCACCTGCTTTGCTGGGGAGAGAGGCAATCACATGGAAAAGAGAGGACAGACACACACACACACAATCAGCAGCCCCTTCACTACCCATCATCCTCAAGACCAATACACATATGCAAACAATGATTTGGTTTCCATGTAAAGAGGCACACTCACACACACAAAAGGATCAACAAATGCTCATTAAAGGCACATACACACACATGCAGGAATCCACACACAAGCTTTTCACACTCCCCTTCCCCCAGTGCCACCACACACAGGATAACGCTACTTTTTTTAGGATGTGCAAACACATTTACACATACACAAGGGGAGTGTGGTTAACACCCTGAGGTGAAGCAGCCCCATCTGCATGTAATCCCATCTGTGTGACGGTGCTTAGGCCTGCTCGCCGGTTAACACCCTGAGATTGGGTCGTTGCAAATCCACCTGATGCCTCCCTTTCTCACTCTCTCTGTATTCTATCAACTAGTTTTCATTGCCTTCTTATCTCATTGTCCACCCTCCCATCCCTCTGCCTCCATCTTTCTTTCCATCTTTTTCTTCTTTCATTCCCTTCACGGCGGTCAGCAAGACGCAGCGGGAGAAAATAACTAGCGGCCAGTATTGTAGCCACTAGCTGAGCGATAGGGGGAGGTTTGGAGAGACGTGAGAAGTGGAGATGGATGCAGAGGACAGGGAGTGTGGGGTCACTGATTGCATATCTTCAGCTGTCGGAGCTGTCAATCACATCTCCGGTGTGGCAAGTCATCACTCATCCGACGTAAGCGAGCTGCACAAGCTGTCTGGCTGTGTGTGTATGTGCACGCGTGTGTTTTAGAGTGATGTCCATCTCCTGACAGCTACTTTTTCTGTTGTAAAGCAAGACATCCCTCATCTGGGAGGAATGAGGAAGAGACCCAAAACGGGGCAGAGGGACAAAACTCACCTTCGGCTGATGACGAAAGCGCTGATGAGGATGATGAGGAGCACAACGCTGCCCACCACAGAAACCAGTAACACTGTGGAGTTGGCTCCATCACCAATAATGGGGGCTGGGACTGAGCAAGAGGGGAGAGGAGGAGGGAAAGGAGAGAAAAAAGAAAGGGTGGAACGTTAAACAGAGAGCAAAGTCAATATCATTGCTCACAATCGAGTTGCCACACATGAAAGAGCCAGTGTACATTCTGTGTTTGTCAAAGTCATTGACTCCCCAACCCGCCACACACATGCACACACACACACCCTTCTTCCCTGTGTCTGTCTTCCTCTATCTCTACTCTCTGTCTCATGCACAATGATTGTCCTTTTTCCTTAACCCTCTATTTATGATCCCTCCCATGAATTCTACTATTTTTCGCATGCTTCATTGACAGACAATGAGAGCCCATTAGGATGTGTGCTTGACCATGTCATTATCATGCGCTGCTGTCTCTATCTGCATTACAAAGGGAACACCTGTGCATATGGTACATCTCTGTAACCCTCTACTGCATAATCTGCCAGTAACAATTAACACTATGTGGAATGATATTTACTTGAGGAAATCAGAGCTGTTAAGAGAAAGTGTAAAGTCAGATTTTATTGATAATATATTATTGTTGAATGGATGAATTTCTTCTAATTTATTTAATTTATTCTAACTCCAATTAGCTTCTTTTCACGTAGCTTTAAGGTTGTTAAAATGATCTATTCCATCGTGAGTACAGTATAGATTTTGGATCAGACTGCCTCAAGAGTCAAGAGCTGCTCAACTGCATCAAAAGGAAATCTTTGAGAACTGTGGGAGCTGCCCTAGAATTAGGTTCTGTGGGTTTTAACATGTTTTGGCTGCACTGTACCAATCTGGGGTTTAAGAGGTCATTTGAAATTGTGATCACAGTCAATTCATATAGGTGCTGCTAACATTGTTATCTTATGGTTTTATAGAGTTTCAGCGTCTGGTGGAAACACTGAATACTTACATTTTGACTTCAAATTTCAAACATACGGCTACTTATGCAAGACAAAAAGTAGCTGATTCCAACTAAAATGTCAGAAATGATATCATTCTTCAAAGCCCAAATAGGTTAGGCTGTAGTTGGTGCATTCACAGAGAGTCATTGCAACTTGAATAATGGAAGCTACTCAAGTTGCGAGCCAGGTGCTGGAGCACAATATCATTTTTTATAGCTGACAGGTATTTTGATTAATGACCCGACAATGAAAGAGGTAAGCTTGTAAAAGATGCTATCATTGCAGGATTTTGAAGAAATGGTAGAGCTGGCATCAAACCTCTCTTTCCCTGCATTGCACTGATGTCATTGAAGCAATCTGAGCAGAAGTGGTGTAGCGGAACTCACCGGAGTTAGTCATGAACTCAAACGGGCCACTGAAATCTCCGTATCCTGCTGCTGTGCGAGCGCGCACATGAAACACGTAGGAGGTGATGGGGGTGAGGCCCTTGATGTCTGCATTCCTTGATGAGGTTTTTATGATTCTGTAACTCCTTTCATTTTGGTCCTGAGAACAGAGACAAAGAAAAATTCATTGTTGTCTTACTGCCTGTTGAGACATATCAATATTGACCATTAACTATTTCATCAGCAGAATTTAGATCTCTCATGGGACCTCCTCACCTTCTCATAGTACTTGACTTCATACTCCAAGATGACTCCATTGGCTCTATCTGGTGGCTGCCAGGCCAATGAGATGGTGTGTCTTGTTATATCTTTTGCCTGGATGGAAGTCACTGGGGAGGGAGCTAGTGAGATTATCAAAGAAAGAGAAAAATAAGAGAAAACTATTTAAGCCCACTGCTTTCTTTCAGTCCACCATGTTGTTTTCAGCCTTGGAGACACCAAGTCTGTTTTGTGTTGTTCTCCCCCCACCATTGCTCCTGCTGAGAAACTTAAACAGTGGGCCAGGCCACAAGGCAATCACTTCCATTTGTCTTTGATCTTGGCTTCCTTTCAAAAGCTGAGGCGTTACAGAGCTGTATGGCCACACAGCTGAATTGCCAAAGCTAGAATATGGCAATACTCTATTTCTGAACTAATGGTTGATGTCAAAAAAACTGAAGCCAATTTCCTCTTGGCTGACGCTATCGTTTCCACTTTTTTTACAATCTGGCAAAATAATGTTTAACTTCATTTTCTGCAGATTCACAGGTCAACCTGGGAAACCTTACATTGCAACACAGTTTGCCTCAGAAAGCTCAAAATTAGCTCAAAGCCATTTCTTCTTTTTTCTTTTTGTCTTCAATAGTGCAAATCAATTGGTTTTCATTATAGCTCCAGTGAGTGATCTTATCTCAGGCCCTTTCTGCCGCAGCTCGTAATGAGACCATATTTCAAGCAACTGTGCTACCTGCGTTCAGACGCCTTTAACATGTGAAGGTACAGATAATGGCTTACCCTTGTCCCCTCCCTCCAGTGCGTCACTGCTGTACAAATCAAAGCTCTATCTTTAGGCAGTGTGACAACACCAAAATTGGGTCATACACACTCTCAGTGCTACAAAGAGAACCCACGGGCGTAGGAGAGGTGGTATTATAAACAGGAAAACACTCATGTACAGACTGAGTTTTGAGCAGACAAGATGATGTATGGCGACAGGTGGAGTTACAGACCAGAGAACAAAAGTGTAGGTAACAAATATACACACACAACATATTTCTCTCTTTGAGGGTTCGTGCGTAGTTCCCGAAACCTAAACCCTCTCTTCTATTCAGACAAGTACCCTCGATGACCAAACAATCTCACTCATCTATTCTCCGCAGAGTCAGAACAAAGAACAACACAAAAACACTTCCAGTGATGTCCAGGTAGCGTTTCATTGTGGTATCTGCCCTTACAAGCTCACAAGAACGTAATCTCTGACCTCTGGTCCACATTGATACTGTAACCTTACTCGTTCTAGACCATCTGCCTTTTAAGAAATTACTGTGGGATGATTAATGAGGGGTTCGCGGTCCACCAATTATGATTGAATTATCTATGACATTATATACATTCTCTTCACTTTGACTAAGGGCTCCAGGGAGCCCAGACTTGAGGCTAACGCTAACAAAACCCAGCTTTTAACCAGGGATTCAGTTCAAACGAGACTGGAATTTAAGCACCAGTCATGGATTGAGTTTCAGTGGGGTGAAGAAGAGGCTGGAGGAGGGCAGGGGTTTTGTGACTAGTGGGGGTAGAGATGGAGATGGAGAGGGATGGGATTGCAGACATTTCTCAGTAAATGGATTATCCCAAGGTTGTGTCATCCTGTTGGCCTAATGTGTTGCGTCTCTGTTAAACAATTAGATGGCGGCCATTTGTATCCCTCCAATCAATCATACCCAGCAGCAAAAGCCAATTTGAAGGCCCTCCTGGGGCTGACTGAGGACACTCCAGCTGAGAAAAAACCCCCAAAGCGGTCTCAAACCTTCGTTGCCCCAAGGTAATCCACACATCCATCTTTCCTCCAAAGATGACAGATATGGCATTTTAATCGCGTTCACCTCCTATTGTTGCATTTTTATTTTACCCTCGACTAATGTGAGGATAAAGATGAGTGATCCCTTCTGAGGTTTGCTACATGAGACGGCAGCACAGATGTAAAATAAGCGATACATCAAGGCCATGTTTTACGATAAATTAGTCTGTGGAATGTCTAAAAAGCAAACTGATACACATATAAATTTTAAATATACAGAGTATACAGAGGTGATGCAAGACTAATCCTGACATGTCTATACTGTATAGAGAAAAGTTTAACCTTAGGCTGTGATTTGGCCAGACCACGCCAGACTAGCTGGCACCTCTATAGATGAATAAAAAAATGTGGGGCAGATATGTAATTTCTTACTGCCTCCTGAAAGCGTGGGCTAAAAATGCTGGTGGAATAATAAGTGTTAGACACAATGAATATTCATATCTCATTTCAGAACTGTGGGCTCAAAAAAAAAAAAACTCTTTCGCTGCCTGCACTTGTACACACACATACCCACCAACAGAACAGACCTCATTACACAAACAGAAAGATAGAAACTAGCCCCATTATCTCACATAGACAGCAAAAAACTCAATCATATCACCTATGCAGGTATTATAATGAGTAAAAACCTGGTAGAGGTACATAGAGGTTGGGATTTGGTTTACTTCAAAAAATCACTCTCCCAGGAGAGCAGCGGAGGTTGTGCGTAATTTTTTTGCAGACGTTTGTGAGGTTTTGTTTCAGCGTGGAACACACTTTGTTGAGTGAGCGAGTTTGTCTTTGAAAGCATGTTCGTCACAAAGTATTTGTACTTTGTGGAGCAGCTGCGGTTGTGCACGAATTTGCAGCCGATTACAGATTGACATTAAAAAAAGGCAGAGGCTGGGATGCACATGTGGTTGCCAGATTGGGGGCCTGGTTGCCAGATTGGAATCACTTGATTTTGCTGCCGCCAAGGAAAAATAGCCGAGGAGGGAGCAGTTTTTCAGGGTGCCGAGAAAATGGCTCCTGCGTACATGATCCTTCCCCCCCACCTATAAAACCTGCTTGCATCTCCCCGAACACATTTCCACATGTACGTCTATCCGGTTTGCCAGAAAGATGGAAATTCACATAGATGTGTGCTGACAGACATGCCCACACACACACTCTCTCATGCACTAATTCAGTTTTAGTCACCTAAGCCTGCCAAGTATTTTGTATCAAGACATAAACACCTCTCACTCTCAGTATTTCTTTCCCTTTTTCTCACACATACACACACACACAAAGCGGTTGATCCCATAAAGTCAGAAAAACATCCATTTACAGCCAGGGGTCAGTTCAAAGCTTGGACATATCCCCTCTTTCCACTCCCTTTCCCCTAGTACGGGTGAAAGGGTCACACACCAGCTGATTTACGACGGTGAAATTGTTCATGGCTAAACGTGGAATCTATCCTAGCACTCCTCTATTTGGCACACACAGAGATGCAATCAAAAACACTCATGTTTTAATTTTTGTCTGCCGTCATTTTTCTCCGCTGTGTCTTCATCCATTTTCCGCTTACGCAAAAATCCATAAGTGCTCCTCCCTTCCATCCTGCCTACCTCACTTCTTCCGCTGTAGCCGAAATTTGAACTTTTATGGAAAAGCAGCGGAGGGGGTGTCTTTTCCACAGCGCTTATAAATCCTAATAAATCTATCATAATAAATGTGTAATCCATGGTGTCTGGATAAGGGGAGGCGATACAGAGAGAGGGGCAGCCACAGATGACTGGCTGGATTACCAGAGGCTGAAACCAGAGCTTCCAAAGCCCCTACTGAGCATTAGCAGGAAGAAATCCAATCAGTCTGGAGTTATTCTCTTTAACACGCACACCCACATGCACACAAATTAGAACAGACACACAGATGGAGACACATAGAGAACATTGTTTGAGAGGCAAATGTAGATTATTTCCATCCATGTGCAATAACTGTATATTTAATTAATCATTTAATAATCAAAAACCAGCTGTACATACCTCCATGCCTGCACAATGATTATAAATACTACAGTTTGTATATAATGTCATTTTTTAAGCTACCTATCTTCTCACCTACTTACTTGTACACTCTGTGCCATATGTTGAGTGATATTTGAGCAGTCTTGTACGTACTTGTGTATGTCATGGTGCATCTTCCCTGTCACTTCAACTGTAAATATACAAAGAGCCTTTAGAAACTAGTCAGTTCCTTGTATGCACAAACGTACTTGGCCAATAAATCTGATTCTGATCCATGAGCATACAAACATTCTGTGTAACACATTTTCTCACTTGTAGCCAAGTATGCAGACTGTTGTGCACATGTGCAAACACACAGATTCACAAATGCACACTCTAATAGAGCTTCCAGCTGCAAACTTCATATAACTAACTCCTGGGGATGAGTTGTGA
Source organism: Ctenopoma multispine (assembly GCA_034779795.1). Taxonomy (NCBI): domain Eukaryota; kingdom Metazoa; phylum Chordata; class Actinopteri; order Anabantiformes; family Anabantidae; genus Ctenopoma; species Ctenopoma multispine. The sequence continues at coordinate 8,050,801 of JAUYWH010000005.1, read as the reverse complement.
AACATGCAACAGTGACGAGCCAAAGGCAACATCATCTATATCTTACAACTTGAAGTTACCAGATTAGCCTCAGGGAACCTCGGGGGGACATTGCTATGTGTGTCTTATTATGTCTTTGTATGAATCCATGTGTGAGAGTCAGCACTTTAGAATTTTAGCGTAACTGTGAACCAGTGTGACCATACTGACATGCTGTTACGAGCCCTCAGCCTCGACTCAAGGGTGTGCTCCATTACAGCTCCCACACATGGCTGTCTGGCAGAACTTGCAGCTCTCCCACTAGCAGCACATCCATTCATCTCTATCTTCCTGACCCCAGCTCATAAATTAAGCCACGGTGTCCTTAAATTGCCAGTCCAAGCCCTATTCAAGATATTCGCTTTTCCCAGGGACGGAAATTAGTGATAAAAAAAAACCTACACAAAAAGGCACTTAGCTTGCCACCCAAGCAGTAAAGAAGACCAAGGTAATGATTGGCTATAAGTGGAAAAGAGAAGTCAGGAATGAAGAGAAAGGGTCGGGGTCATAAAATCCATTTGCATAACAACCAGTTACAAAATGGCTAAATGACAAAACAACAGGCGGTTTTGTATGCACCCCCAGGCTAGAGAGTTTTTTTCCAGGTCTTGAGAAGGAGCTGTATTCATGGCTGTATTCTACTACACACACAACCCAGCATTTGTAATTAAGCCTCCACAGATCAATAAACTGATCTAAATCATTAGCTTGAGAGCTAAATATAGCACATTGCCCCTATCTCCAGCCTAGGCTTCCCAAGACTAATTATGCAAAACTCAATGAGTGAATCAGTGAAATATTGCAGAAAATCATTTTCCGCTGCAGAATCCATCATCCTCCTCAGTAATCACCCAGCCTTCGCCCAAATTATTCACAGCTTTAATAAACATGTTTTGACAAGCATAATGCCCCCAAAAAGTACTTAAAGCACTGTAACGAACCTGGGCTTTGTAGCCTGCACACACAACTATTGTACAAAACCTCTTCCCTATATACTCTCTCTTATATATGCTCACACAAACAAGTCTAACTTGGATTAGCAAGCAAACCACTGTAGATGGTCTACATTTAGATGGCCTAAGCCTAACCCTTTCTTGTGCACTACTGTTGAACTGTTAACTGTTGTGTTTCTTAATAAATGATTTTTACAGAGACCTGCTGCTTATTGTAGCTCACGGTATAAATGGGCATTTTTGACTTCATTTACACACTATATAACATGTCTTTTCAGCAACTCACTAACGTCTGATTGTCTTACCAGCCTGATTGGTGGTGACAGTCACTGACACAGCCTGTTCTGGCCCAGGGCTCTGGGGTGAGACACCATTCACCGCCCACACCTCAAAGGTGTAGTTGGTGTGGGCCTGCAGCTCATTGATGGACACCCTGGTTCCCTTCAAGCTCAGCTGCTGGGGGCTGAAGTGGATGCCGTTACCACAGGGCTGACAACGCCGGCCGTCAGGGCCACAGCGCTTACACACCACATTGTATGTCAAGTCCTGGCGTCCTCCTGAACTCCGAGGCGGGCTCCACTCAAGGTTTACAGAAGTCTCATTGACGTTGGAGATTAGGTGGACAGGCGCTGATGGAGGCCCTATAGAGGTGGAAGAGAAAAGAAAAAATAGATGTTAGAAGCCAAAGCCTACATAGGTAAAGAATATTTACTGTGATTACCACTGAAAATGGAAGTCCAAAGGGGAAGATTTTTAAGCATCATCTGAAGAGAGAATATAACGAATCACAGATCATAATATTAACAATAAGCTTTTGGTCATGTCGCCAATGGCTGTGGTAATTGATTCTTTCATACATACATATAACAAAGACAAACGTTTAATTGACTGGGTTGTTGCTTTATTGAGAACAGATGCTTCTTGAATTCCCTTTTAATGTCCTGTCCATTACAGAAAGGGAGGATCCAATTTCACCTTAGTTAATTCAGCACACTAACTGAAATCCAATAGGCCAGCAGATTTCTTTTCCATTCATACGTATGCCGAATCAGCTGGAAGTTGCAGAGAGCCCGAGCCCGCTGCTAACAGCGGGGCTTTACGACACTCACTCAATAACTTTAGACAAAGTTTACTTTGGGCCCTATTATTCATTTTCTGCTTAAAAACCTACGTGCCTTATATGAGAGCATTTCCACAGATAAGTGACAAAACACTCCTGCTCATCAATCCCAATTTACATGTCAGGCCTATTGTAATTAATGTGTTTTTTTGTGTTGCTTTCGAACATAAGCGGCAGTAATTGACATAACTTTCCCTCTCTCCCTTTCTCCTCGTCTCTGTTTTTTGTCTGTCTCACTCGCACTCTTTCTGACTAATGAAGCACACGCGAGCGGGCTGGGGGGATCGATGCAGGGTGAAATATGAAAGCTATTCAGTCCACAGACGAATCATTTCACAACGGAAATTAATTATCAGTGTTATTTTTGGAGGACCAGAGTGGCAATGAGTGATTTCACGGAGACACAGAGAGCAGCAGAGGGGACAGTGCGTAGGAGTGTGTGCACATGGTCGCCTAAGGAGAAATAAGTGTGCTTTTGTGCAAGTCTTGCCTTATTAATGAAGACAAGGTACAAGTACAACTTTAGCTGTGATACACGCATCTTCACAAGATGCTCATAGTCTATGTGTATGGATTGGATTCACATAATATGGCAGCATTAATCTGGCAGCTGAGAGGAAGGAAATGGAGAAGAACAGGAGGAGAAGACAAACACTATCTGTTCATCTAGGCAGCAGAAAGCCGTTGGTTAGTGTGGAAGGAGCAGGTCTGGATGGATGAATGGATGGAAGGACGCAAAGAACTGATATGGATAGTGGTGAGTGAAGAGGAGTGTTTCTAACAAAAAAAACCTAAAGGGCCGCTAGACACAAGCAGTGAAATGAAATGACACAGAGTATACTGTTTTATTATTAGCACCACTCGGCTTCCTCTACCAACCGGGGCCTTCGATGAAAACTTATTAATACATTCTCATTAAAAATTATGATAAAGTCCCCCTCTTTTGCCCACTTTTTCTCCCCCTCACCCACTTTCCCCCCTTTCACCTCATTCCCGCTATCCACTTCTCAGACAAAGGGAACAAGTTACAGATGGGGTTTCTAAATTAAGGTGCCGACACCCAAAAGTCATTATAATAGTGCCTTTGCCAGTGTGCTTGGCTCAGCTAACCTCTCTTCCCTTTTAATACTGCATGCTGTCTTGGATACACTGTAAAACTATTACCCCTCTGTTATCTGGACTTTAAGGGTCGTAAACCAAACAGAACAAAGGTGGTGTTTCCGCTCAGTATCTGATAATGTGAGCACTCCTTGTTCGTTCCCCATGAGGACAGAAAGATAAGCTATAGCAAGATATCCCTGCAACTGAGCATATGCACTGTGTTTACCTACAAACATGACATGCTAACATGTAAGCTTTAAAGGCGTAGGAAGGCTGACTTGTTTTCCTTCTGGCAAAGCTGGGCTATCTCCATGCTTCAGACTTTATGTTATGCTAAGCTAACTGTACCCTGTAATAAACAAATAATAGTATTTTTTAGAGATTTAGAACAATAACTATGTGTGATATCTCAAACATTAGTGATATGTGAGTTTTGTGTGCATTGTCAGGTGCATGTATAATCATTTCACAAAGATTATTTGTGTTTTTTTGTTGCTATGGCAAAAGTTGCAACAGCACTATAAAACTTTATGACTGTACAAAGCCTTAAACACATTCTACCACATGTCAGTGTTCCTCCCTGGCTTATTCATATACACACACACAAACGCACAATCTACCTTCAGCTATACCTGTCGCTCTCCCAGAATGCACCGTTGGGAGTAAGGGAGCGTGGGAGAGCCTTCGGCTGTGACTGACACTCGGTAATTAATCCAGGGAGAGAGAATGGCGGGGGGAGACAGGAGCACAACACTCTCACAACCTACATATAAGCACAATATGGCCTTGAAATTCACAAACTCCTTACAGTTAGTATCCAGAGGGACACTTAGAAACTTTCCCCTAAAGAAAGTTGATTTCTCCTCCTCCCATTTTCCATTCATTCACGGCCTTGCAATTTGCTTTGAGCATAATTTCTTTCTTTCCTGTTGCTCCTTCACTTCCATCAGTCCCTACTTTAATCTATCTTTCTTCTTTTTACTCTGTTAAATTCCACCTTTCTTCTCTACATTCTCCTGCCCTCTCCTCCTTTCATCTCTCTTTCTTTCTGTCTTTTTCTATCAGTAATTGTTAGCCGAGTGTTGCACAGGGCTGAGGTAAAGACCAGGCTAAATTGGCCAGAGCATCGACCCCACTATTACCATCCGGCTGGGATTCATTCAATGCCCCCCTCGAGTCCTCTCTGCTCTGCGATCATTCCTTTCTCTGTCCCTCCCTCTTCCTCTACCATCACCGCTAAGAAAACTGGGGAAAATCTGAGAAACACATCAAGGGCCAACAGAAACCCCCAAAATGGAGAACACTCCTTCCTTATAACCTAAATTAAGTGGAACAACTAGTTCCCACGGGTGTCTGTCCCTGGTTTTCATTACTAACCTATGGTGGATATATATGTTTTTATACTGGTTTGCCAATTTTGGCCGGAACATTTTTAAATATTAAACACTAAACTGTATGCTTATTGATTATACTGCATATTAAATTTGACAGTTACCTTCGACTTGTTAAATCACAAAAGTAGGTAAATGTCCTTTGTATTATAAATATCTGCCTATAAATCATGTGAACTACTTACTTAAAAACTTTTCTTACTGTCGTCTATACAGGATATATACAGTAAAAAAATGAAAAAAATGGAAAACAAACCATAAAAAAAGCTGTCAAAAAAGATTGTCCAAAAATGTCCAGAGAAAATGTCCTAAAATCTGTTTCTAAAAAGTGATATAATTCATTAATGCTGCCAAGTTCCTCAGGCAGGTTGATCCAAAATGTGGGTGGCAAATGAGTGGATTGGTTCTTGTTTCTAATCTGGAAAACAAGCGTTTCAGTGAAATTCAGCATACATTAATCACAGATCAAAAGAACAATTGCTGCAAACAGGGAACGAGCAAGGATGCAAGAAAGGTGCCAGCAGAATGACACATGAGAAGTAACAGGCCTGCACACAATGATGGAATTACACAACATCCAATTTTAATCACCATCTTCCATTGCTAGACCCTGAGCTAAGAGAGGGGAAAAGCGTTTTCAATTACCTATAAACACACGCACACAGACATGCACCCCAATTACCAGAGATGCTGGCTCACTCCCAGCCTGACCTTCAGCAAGGCAAACTGGAAAATGACTTTAGGAGGGTTATTTTTCCTCTGCTCTGTTCGTGACTATGAGTGGGTTTTCAGAGAATGAGAGAGTGAAAACAAAATGTGGACGAGGAGGGATGTATGAGTGACAGCTGTAATTACAGAGCTGTAACATGTGGGTGAGAAGTAAAAAAAAAATTGCATGAGGAAGGAAAACAGCAGACGACAGACAGGGTGAGAGTTCAAAGATCAAATGTTGGCCGACTGACGAGGCAGGGCAAAGGTTGGTGAGAGAGTCCTGCTAATGTTCGGAGTTAGGAATGTCGTAGATATGCGATCATGGGGTCGTATAAAATCAACCAAGTAATGAGCTTTAACAGCTGTTGCTCGCAGCAGTCATGCTCAAATGCCATGCTAACTAACCGGACAAAGGGGATGAACTCCCAGCTCATGAAAACTTTTAATAATTTAATAATATAATAAACTAGTGATGTAAGAAAACACAAGGGATTATGCATATTTAATTTTTTTTCTAATTATTTCATGATTTATCAGTGACTACTAATAAACTATTGAAACCAGATGAAAATGCAACAAAAGGGCTAAAATCAAGGTTAAAAGCGCAGATGCTTTGTAGTTTAACTATTTTGTTTTCTTTCAAATGATTAATTATCTGAAGCTCAGTTGTGTTTTTCTCTCTGATTTCTGTTTAATGGGCTGTTGCCGCAGGAAACTGTAAATTGGTTAATAATGAAATGATGACCCAATTTAATACTCATCAAGACTCTGATGAACTAATTTGGTATTATTGTTTGAAAATTGAACTTGGATAAATAATTAATCAGTTATCAAAATAGTTACCAATTGATTCACTGTCTAACTAATCAATAAAACAACAAATCATTGCAGCTGTACTGTCAGCACAGTTACTCAGCTATGCACTGAAGTAACCAGGTAGTCAGAGAAACTTTAGTCAGACTTATACAAGTACGCACTGTGTCGTGTAAGGATCTCTTCTTTCAGTCAGCCACACAACCCAGTTGCTGTCCCTCTCTGCAGAGGAATTAAAATCTGCCTAAGAATCTGGCAGATGACGTTCTCTAATCTTCTACCCTGAATTTGGAAACCAGTTGTTTCGTTAACATGACAAGCGTAAATCGTCTGTAACCTGCGAGCACGTGTAAACACAAGGTTACTGTTCCACCATCTTCCTGGAGCATTTTCACATAAACAAATTCTCATTTTGCTACCTTCTATTGCCAGTTGATATGAACAAGTCCAATGACAGTGTGGATTATAGTTTCATAAAAGCTTTTCTATTAGCTGTCTTTGATTTAGTGACACTGAGGAAAGCGCTGAAAGACACAACTCAGAAATAAGCCAAAACTCAATCAAGAATACAGTATTCTTGAACATGGAAATATTTCACAATAAAGCATAGCTAATGAGCCTGCATAGACACTGTACAGCAGAATGATTAGCTGTCATTTAGTGCTTAGATACTGCTCAGATAGTTACTGTAAGTGTTAGGCAGTGGGGTTTGACTGCTCGTCTGATTCAATCAACTGTTTTGCTGAGTGATGAATTCACAGGAACTTCAGATCATTCAAGTCAAACGGCGAGCCAACTATGAGCTAAGGAACTTAACAGATGTTTTGGTTGTAATGCGGGTTCATGACACACACTTACTCATATACAAATGATGTGTGTGTTATGTTATGTCTTTTCCTCTTTGTTCTCTGTTCATGTATGTTTCTACCAGTACAAATTCCCATTTCCATGACTCAGAGAGGGAATGAGGTCTAAAAACGGAAGATGTATCATTACACAGCAAGATTGTTAACAATATTTGTTATCACAGTCACAGTGACTCAGGGGGAGGACTGGAAGAACCAGATTCACCAGGGGTTGAGTCACATAACCAGATGGAGGAAAGTGAAGACACACATTGAAAATTATAACACTGAACATCTCCCTTCGGTATGTATTCATATATTTAGTTTCACTTTCTTTCTCCAGGGCATCCTACCTTCTTTCTTTATCTTTGTGTTCTCACTCTCTGCATGCATCCTGAGCTTTCAATCTGCCCCTGTTTTTCCACCTTTTTTGTCACCTCCTTACATTGCTGCTAACATTTATCTCTATTTGTCTTTTTCCATTGTTCTCTCCCTCCTCTGCTGTTTTGCAGTCTCTCTGTGGAAGACTGCATCTGGGATGCAGCAGTTTATACCCTCATTAGTCCTCTGTCACCATGACTGATCACTAAGTACCACCTGGAATCAAAAGATACCTATTAAACCGGCAGCTGCTTGCTTCATGTGTGTGCAAAAAGACTGTCCCCATGTGTGAGAGGATAATTCAGGTTGGCATTTCATCTAACAGAGAGAGAGCATACATGACCATGTTTAGGTGAAGGAAAAAGCTTCTGTGTGTGTGTGTGTGTGTGCACTGGGGTTCCTTTAGGACTTTATTACTAATGCAGTACACAGCAGCGCTTTTAGCAAGACAGTTCAAGTTGTTTACAAATTACAGTATAGCATAGAACCATCATCACTTCTTGCAAATAAACTGCAGGTTATTCTTGTGCAACATGTGGGTGTACTTACGGGTACAGGGCATGGATGCTGGGTCCGTTTCAGATCTAAAGTAACCCTTGTCGCAGGCACAGGAAGTGGATCCCTCCCTGACGGAGTAACTGTGGAGTGGACACTTGGAGCAGGCACCATCAGTAGCCAGAGCACGGTAGTAGCCAATCTTACAGGCTGAAAGATAACAGGACACAGTGGGTTTGGTTAGACATGCTGTCGACATGTACTGTAACATTAGCTGGGTGTGACTATGACCTAAAACAGTATATCATGAAAGTACATCATGTGGTCACAACCAGTTTAGCATGTTAACAATTACCTATTAACACTGAACAAGATATACAAGTGTTATCGGTTTTTGAGGGTATTGGATCTTAAATATTTAAACAAAATCTAATTGTTGTGAGATTTTCTTTGGACAAAAACATCAACAAAAAAACATCAAAAGACATACATGGTCACATGTACAAAACTGTATGACAAATCAACATCAGAAATCATAATGAGAATTACATCCTGCAAAAGGTGACATAAGTGGCTGTCTGAGAGGATGTTGCCATAGCATTGTGCCTGATTCCTAATAGTTTCCAATGAAAGAGAAGAATAAAACATTATAATCTTTCCCCCGAATTAGCAACAAGAAAACAATATGTTGCCCAGAGGCATCAACTTCAACCCTTTTCTTTGTCTTATTTTCCAACTTCATGGTTTTCTCTTGTTTCTCCTTTCTCTTTCTCAAAAACCTGCATTCTATTATAAAAAAAACCCCACAGAATAGGGGTAAAGGGTGCTATTTTCTCTGAACAAAAGAAGAGAAAAGAAAATCTAACATCTACCATTTGCCTTTTTTTACAATTTTAAGCTATGCTCTACTGACAAGACTTGGAGCTGCAATGAAACCAGAGCCTTTGGCATTTCAGTCCATTTAACAAACAAATGCCACCACACATGTCACACCAGGAGCTTTGTCACTCTTGGCCTAACACGTACAGTGCAGACACACTTACACACACATACTTTCGCCTGAAATGGTAACCTAAGTGACACTTTTCCTACTTTTGGCGACAGTGTTCAACTTTCTCTTGAGTGACAGTTTGATCACAAGGCTCATCTTTCAAGGAGTTTCTCCGTCGTCTTTTCATTTCTATAATGGCTGAGGACGACTAGCAGGGTTATATTTCACCCTCTGAGCGCTGAACCAGAAGAGGAGGACAAAAGAACAATTCTAAGAGAGGTGCGGTGCAGACAGTGGCGACACTGATTGGACCAAATAACTTGTCAGTCAAAAAAGTTGCCATGTAGCTAGGCAGTGGTGGGTGAACGGTACTGAGGCAAGAAAGTCATTGGTTTGAGTTTTGGTAAAGTGTCTAGTGTGTCTGTGTGTGTGTGTCTGTCTTGTTATGATGTAAAAAGATCCATCAGAGACAGATGAGTCAATTCATACCTAATATAAATGAGTTAATTGCACACTTATAGTCGGCAGGAGTAAAGCTATCCTCCCCTGCACACATACACACAGATCCTGGCTGTCCTCACAAGCACATACACAATTCAGATATAAAAGTACATATAAAAGGCAAGGAATTTAATACCACAGTCATAAATACATCTCGGGATCCTACATACATAAGAACAGTCACAAAAACATATTCCCAGATGTGTTCACCACACTAGAAATCAAATCAGTGCCTATCCACATATACCGCAGCGAGAAGGAAGTCCATCCTCCAACAAAAACACACATTCCACCAGCCACCCGACATGCTCACACATACAAACAGCAGAGGAAATCCACAAACCCCTTAAAATGCTGGGAAATCCCTCTCTTGGAGGCGCAATAAAGTCAGGCTCTTTACCCCGCAGCTGCTCCTCTTCAGCAGCTGGATTAGCGTACTGTGCCGTTAACCGAGTCAGACTAGCTGCTACCTGCTGAGCCATTCTTTGCTCGTTCCCACTCAGTCAATCAGGGCTAAATCCCTGCAGCTTCAGTCGCTAACGCTAAGCTAAGGGCCTCTTTGATTGTAGCCTGCAGGGGTGCGTGAAGCCTCCGCTTCTTCTCTTCACAGTTGCAAAAAAGAGGAGAGATTAGTCAGGAGGTGCTTTGTGTTATCACTCTATCTTTAAAGCAATCTTTCAACACCCACTCTCATCAGTAGAAACAGAAGGACACTGGGATTTGTGGGTATTGTTGAAGAGAGGTTGTGACCGCTTCAGGTGACATACACAAAGTTGCCATTAAGGTTTGTACATGTGCACTGATCAGGAAAGTGTCTAGAGTTGAGAGGGGGGTCAACCAGCTGTTTGAGATGATGCCCCCTTGCTAAAAGCTGGAGGGAGAGTTAATTGAGTCCCATGCTTCACAGCCTTTGGGCCTGAGCCTCTTAAAAGAGACATAGTCTAAGAGCAGGCTACCTCAAACTGTGCACGGTTGATGAGTTTTTCACTCGTCAATTATTAAGCTGTCCCAGGCTGACCCCACAGTCCCCATGAGCTGTCTCAGAATTCTTTGCACAACTTCAAATCCCTGTTTGCCATGGAGGAGCCCTGGCATCTTCATCTGTGGTTTGAAACTCTGCATTTCAGAAATTTTGTTTGAAAATGTGATGTCAACACGTGAGAGCTTGTTTATAGCAGTGACTGCAGAAAGGAACAGTCAGAAGGAAAAGAGAGAGGTTGATATCCAAGTAAAGCTAGAGAATTTGCTTCTTATTAGGAGTGTGAGTGTGTGCAAGGGAAGAGACCGCAGTAGTGGGTGGTCCAAGAGACCGTGGCTTCAGAGAAGAATCTCCCTTAAGACTTGCTGGATTTATCACTGTCCGGGCCAGCCATGGCAAACCCACACATAGACGCAAATACAGACACACATGAACACATATGTATTTAGTTTTTATGGGATCTGAGCTGAAAAGCCCTCATCATATGCTCTCAAACGTCTACCCAATTTTTCCACACCATTTTTTTATAGTCTCCTTTTTTGCCCCTTAGCTCTCTAACTCTTCCATATTATTTTTTCTCACTTTTCTTCACCCTCTATCTCTCTCTCCCACTCTCGTAGGCTTTCTCTCTGCAGGCCTCCTTTCAGACAGAGAGGGGTTTGTCAGGTGCCAAATCCCTGAGCTGAGAGATCAAAGGCAGACAAAGAGACTGGTGACTTACTGTTCTATTCTGGAAAGGCAAAAAATGGAATCCCTCATAGAATGGGACATCACATTCTTCCCCCTTTTCTCCTCTGGCAGCTCTTTCACCCATTCAATCCTCCTCACTAGCTTTAGTCTTTTTCCCTTTTGTCAGTCTCTCCCCCGCCCCATCCCTGTTGTCTCTAAGCTAAAGCACATTTGGAGGAAAGGCGGCAATGAGGGTGGAGGGAGAAGGCTGTTGGAGTTAATGAGTAGTTTTGTCTGTGTGGTGAGGATTCTACTGGCTGAATTGGTTGCACCGCGTGAGGGGAGGTAAAAACAGGAACTTCTGTTCAAGACAAAACCATCAACGCAGCCATCTGCAAAAAATAGAAGTGCACAAAAGCTAATGATACGATGATGGCTACCCACACGCGAGCCAACTAAAACCCAGCTAAGTTTTCCTCTGAGTGGCAATAACCTACACACTAGGCTTTGAACAGTCATAGATGCTCCCTACACTGCTGCCAAATAAAACCACATCTACCCACACACCCACCCACTTCAGCCCACCTTGAGTGATCCGCATGCAAAGCCTGATAGGCAAGCTATTCTGCAGCCTACACAACAAAGTATCCTATACACTGGGGACTGTAAGCATGAGAGTGAACCTGTGATACAATAGCCATCCAAAAACCCCAGGAATATAACACCCAGCACACGGCACACAATAAATAGACCTGCCCAGGCAGAACAATTGCCTCTCTTATAATCAAAGAGAGAGAATTAAGTTCAAACTACATAATTTTCTCTCCTTTCAAGGGTGTGCTTTATCGTCTTTGGGTGATGAAAACTCGGTCACTCTTTTTTAGTCATAACAGACAGTGAGCGTTCTTCAGAAGAGCAGTCAGAGGCGTCTTCACAAAGCAGCTCTTTCAAAAAACGAAGCGATCAGCTTTCAGGACTTGAGGGCAAGGAGAGTCTCTCCTTTTCCTGCACCTTGAGGAGCAAGTGATCTCTATTCAGTCTGCTTTTCTGCCATATTCCACTGCCTTTGTGTGTCTTTAGTCTCTTTTTTCCCTTTTCCTCCCTGTGGAAAGCAGTTCACTGCTCAGGTGAGACTCATGCTAAAAAGGATTACTATTATGGTAGAGCTTTGTTTAACACCTGAGTGCAGTCCTAAACTCGATTTAAAAAAAAGAACATTCAATGCCTTAGATGTATATGTTCCCCATAAGAGATAAGCATATAGATAATAAAAGACCATCCACATTAACATACCTGAGCCACCGGCATATTAGAAGGGATAACTAGCTGCTGACCGTTAGCATCTGTCACTGGAACAGCAGGAGAGTGGAGCAGGTTGACTCATTAATTCCGTCGCTGAGGGTTATTAATTACCTCCGGCTCTGACGGCGACATACAGCCACATGACCAGCAAAACCTATCAGTGAGATGGATGAGGGACACACGGCCACCGAACATGATCACCATGATTGATGACATACACTCGACACATATCTTGACCTTGATCTGGCAAGGGGAAAGGTCCCGTACTAGTGGTACCATCCTTTAAAATGCAAAATCCAAAGAAGTCGGGTAGGGACATCTGGGTTGAAATCCTTACCAGCCTTAATGAAGACTAAGAACAAAAGCCAGTGAGGCTAATGATGTTAATAACACACAAGCCAACCTTGCTGACAATCACTGCAGCTTTGCTAACGATGGCCAGTGCCAGGGGGTGCAAGAGTTGCCAGCAGTTTGTCTGTCAAAAGCCGAATGATTTATAACTGTACTTTCAACAGCACAGATCCATCACACAAGAGCCACCCAGGACGCTGCCCTAATTAAAATGTCTGTACATGACACACAGGAGCCCCAGCCAGACAACCATATGAGCAAAGCACAAATGACAACTACAACAAATGTAGATCCAGAGGGCAAAAAAGTATTATACTCAGTAACATTTTGAAACTTTTAACATATTTAAATAATTTCAGAATACAACCAATATGACCCCTTCTTGCATTTCCTGCTGAATCTTCATGTATATTATGACCACTGTATGTATAAAATAATTCCCAAACCTGTTGTTCACACTACAAAACATTAGCTACTCCTATAAAGAGTTTATTGTTAAAGGTTTACTATTGTGCCACCTATTCATATTACTCTTTGATTGCATAACCAAAAAATCTTAAATATTGTTCTGAAGGCTTCCTGCTGACAAAGGACTCTGCGTTCTTACTGACACGTAGACTTCAACTTCCCACCTAATTCCTCTAGCCTGGCCTTAAGAAGGAATATTAGTACAATGGGTATATCAGAAAAATCTAAAGTATTCCACCCAATTACCGGACAAAGACCACTCCTTAAAAAATGAGGCACATGGTAATAAGAATGAATGTATGGAAAAGCGAGACATAAGAAGACAGAGGGAAGTCCATAATGGACAGTGAAAAGTAAAAAGATGGGTAGAAAAGGGAAAGATATAGGCAGAAAACAGACCCATCTTTGTTTGATGAAACACTATTTGACTTGGCTACGTTGGATGGGGGCGACTCAGATTACACTTTTGCATCCATGCCAGGTCCGTAAGGATGGCACCACCCAGAGCCGGGCAGAGAGCCAACCCACTAAGGGCCTTTTGTGACCTAAGATTCACAGGGCAGGTGGGTAGTGGACTATAATTCAAGGCAAACAAGACAGATATATACATATATATATATATATATATATATATATACACAAACCAAGGCTTACAAACCGGTACACACCTGTACTCAGGTATGCACACAAAGCCCTTCAAAGGCCCTCTGCACTACACAGATGCACTTTGTAACGTCATGCACGCAAACACAAAAAGACACACACACACACAGATACATCCATCAAACAGGCTTTGTGTTATCACAGGAACAGGAGTACAGCAGGGATGATGGAAGGTAAACAAATTCAGTCAAGGTATTGTCTTGGTTCGATTTCTCCAAGGGCTCCAGAGGCTTGAGTCTCATGCCGGGCCTGCATGTGTGTCTGCACGGGTGTGCGTGAACAGGCAGTGTATCAGGCATGTTTTCCTGATATTGTTTACAATGAAAAGAGCTGCATTTCCATTCAATTATGAAAAAAGACAGATAGGTGGGAGGTGGGGGAATATGCTAATGTTGTTGTGCGAGGGGGCACTCGAGTGGGCACGCAGCGCTAAACAATTGAGAGCAAAACTATTCTACTTGTGGCGAGTTGAGGAGAATGGGGCCGGAAAGGGAGGGTGTGTGAGGAGAACACACACAAACTCACACTAAGAATAGGTAAAGGGGAAAAGGAAGAGATAGGGACCTCTCAGTGGGGCCTCATATGCAATTCTGTAAACAAATGTCACCCATGTGTCACACTGTAGAACAAATACATAACAAATAGCTGTAATCCACACAATGCAACATGCACAATTTGGTTAACGTATTATGAATTAATTGTACTTTCAATTATTTTTGCCAACCACAAGTCATAGACATTTGAGAGCAGGTCAATAAATCAAAACCATATCAATATGATTTAATATAATATCCTTGGTGTATAAATTCGGGTAGTTTCAAACTAGAAATAGAATATTATGTCACAGAGCCATATCACATATGCCTTAAAGCAAAAGTATACCTTAACATATCACGTAGCTTGGTATCTACATACCAAAATGGGTAAATATTCACCTAGACATGGGGATTTTTAAAAATCAAACAACCAAAAACTAAAATCAGATGCTAAAATCAGAAGTTGAGGTACTAGTATGACCTGGCACCTCAAATGAATATCTATTACGATGCCATACACCACACCCCTACCCCTACAGCACCCCTCTACTAAATCAGAATACCAAAACATACAGTAAGCTGAATCAGCATACTCACACATCTGTCAACACTTAAAAACTGCAGAAAAACACATATGAAACCTTAATTACCTTGTTGTCTGTGGTCTCAGGGGCAAGTTTAACAGAAGCCGTTTGATGGGATAGGAGGAGCGGGTAGAAGGGGTCGATGTGCAGGTGAAAAGGAAGGTATTTTTAGGTTGTTTGTTTATGTAATCTACTTGTAACTCCTAGACGACAGCCTGTCTGGGGCCGCACAACACCTTCTATTGTGAGTGTGTGTGCATGAGGGTGTCAGTCCCTGAGAACCCTGCGTGCTCCACACACATACCATTGTCTTCATATTGTGTGTGCCTACATGCAGTTATGTGCATGGTGTGTGTGCAATCTGTGACGGTACATAAAAATTTTCCTGGGTCACTAACTCTTCAACAGCTCATGTCAGCCCAATGCTGGTCTGCTGCACACTGCTTTAACCTTTGACCTTTTATGGTGTCACTCAAGCCTCGCTCGCCTAAGACCACTTTCTCATCTCTGTTGACATTATTGCTGTTGTGGAAATGATACCCAATCTGACTTGAAACTGTGTCGGCTCCTGTTCGCATGGTAATGGCCTTGCACTGTGTGTGCATTCCTAAGTAAGCAGCACACACACACACACACACACACACACACACACACACACACACACACACACACACACACATATATATATATATATCTATATGTATATATATATATATTAATTACTGCTGCTCTGCTAATGCGTAACATTTTAGCCTTTCATGTGAGGACAGACATACAGACATGGAGATGACGGGAAAAGGCAAACAAAGGGCTGTGAGATTCAAATGCAGAGCAGGCTTTGAAGTAAGTGCGTTGGCACCACTGGAGGAAAGCCAGAGTCAAGTATCTAAGTTATGTTTTGTGTTTTTCGGACTCTTCTGCTTCTTTCACTCCAAGTATGTGCACTATTCGCTTCCTGCCTTTTCAGTTATCTTTCCTTATCTTCATAGTTTCTTTCACCACTTAGGGTGATGTTCCAAATTCTGTCAGTGAGCCGAGCAGCACTGATGCTTTGCAAAGCTGCCAAAAATGTGCTCATGATTTCCTTTATTCTTTTTTCTATCGCTTCCAATTTCTACAAACCAAACACAATGGAACTATATTGCACAAAATAATACTGCTAGAACAACAAAGGGTTCTATTGTCATACTACTATCTAATTTAAATTGCTTAAAATGTATGTACTGTGGGTTTTTTCTCTACATAATCTTAAGAGTATGGTATCAACAGTTTTCATAAAGCTTATTTTTTAAGAAAGTATCTGTGAAAACAGTTTGAAAGTGAGTCCTTTAAAATGTACACAGGTTGATACTGATGGTAATAGTAACTGCAGCTGTCACAGGTTGTGACATGACCACACTAGGCTTGTTCAAAGAGTGATCACCGGCTGTACCCATAACCCCCCAACCTCACCTTTCACATCTCCAGCCATTTATCAGGGCCACTAGACAGGAGTCAATTCATCTTTCTCTCGCCTTTACTCTGTTACACACACTCCCTCTGACACACACATCCGCGTTATAGTTAGACATCTTTGTGCCTGTATTTCACTTTAATTGCTTATTTCACTCTCTTTCGTTTTACTTTTTCTCTCTCTTCCTCTTTCTTCTTCCCCTCACATTCCTTCATGGTGTGGGCCTTCAAGGGATAGCATCTTTTTTTATTCCTCCCTTTCTAGCAGTATTTGACAGCTCACTAAGGATCAGTAAGGATCAAGGTTTCTAATCCCAGAGACGTGCCCTAGCGTAGACACACCTCTGCCTCCGGCTGAAGATCTGCAGCTTCAGATCTCCCGATTCTGCGAGACCTCCACATCCACAAATTACATTTCAGCTCTCCTGCAGAGAGGTTACACCTCACAGGCAACCCCGCTGTGTGTTTGATACAAATGTAGTTTGCATGGCAGTGTGCATACATATGTAGTAACAGCAAGAGGTCTGCCACTGGATTGTGAAGTTGTGGGCTGAAACCAGCGATAGGTGTCAAGTGACTCCCAATGCACATAACTATTCCGATTTTTTTTATCCACTGTTTCTGTAGGTCACTAATTAATACATTTTGTCTTTTTTCTTTAACCTCACTGGGTTTTAGCTTTCACATCATACATAATAGTCACCATATTCATCAACATAAAAACATATTCACTAAATGATAATATACTATACATTCTTTCAATACTTTTTTTTTTATGTATACAGTCTTTATGAGAAAGCCATTTTCTAATGCTTTGTGGTGATGAATTAGCCTGGAGAGTTTTTGGTCCATTCAAGTCTTGTAAATGCTCCAAACTCATCTCATATTATCTATGTAGATAATGAACGGGTTTTTATTTCCAGAACCCTGGGTGCCCAAAATACATGCTCCGACTTCGCAACAGACTTTGTCCACAGAGCTATTTTCTTGCAACAGCCTGCATGTATTCCTCCATACAATTCACACATTCTAAGTGTGTGTGTGTGTGTTTTTCCACGGAGAATAATCCAGTGTGTCATTTCCTCTACCACTGTGATTAGAAAGGGGGATCTTAGCTCATTAAAATGGACACTGCGTCTAGTCTCAGGGCCCATCAGATTACAGAGCAGCCCTTTATTGCAAGGGTTTTTGTCATAACCCCTAACTGATTGCAGCGGAGCAGCCTTTGATTTGGCCACTGAACCCCAGAGAAAAAGGTTGAAGACAAAAAAAGAAGAAAAGACCACCTACTATCGCCACGGTAGGATGGAGGGAGCTTAAGATAGAAATCAGCAGGAGAAAGAGAGAGGGAGAAATAAAACATTTTCAAGGTGTTTGCAATCACCCTCCTATTGTCAGATTCTATGGGAGAGTCGTCGTCCATCTGACGAGCTGCTGGGCTGCTTTGTCTCCAGGCTCAGATCGTGCAACGCGATTGGAACATTAATAGAAGTTTGTGATACAGCATGTGATATGCCTGCTGCGACAGATGCACAGAATAAATATAGGACAGATAATGGTTCAGACACACAGATACTCTTCGTCTTTCGTCACAAACACACACACACAGTCCTCACTATCAGTAACACATTAACCCAGATCAAAGGGATTTCCGTGCAATGGTGAACCAATGGATGAAGTATACAAAAACTATGGATGCCAGACTGGAACTAAATCTTTTTCCACTTCACTTCCTTCGATGTTTTTGTCTCTTTCGCTCTCTCTACCTCCCTCACTGCTTCCTCATCTCCAACTCCTCCACTCTTCTTGGCAAGACAGAAGCCTGTTTTGCCTCTCTCTCAGCACAAAGAAAGTGGCAGAGGCCCTCTTTCTTTTTCATAACCTCTCTCTGTTAAACAGTCGACCCCATTCCCACTTGATCGCTGTCCACTTCTCTCGCACTATCCGTCTTTCTCTGCCTATACATCTGTCCATCTCTCTTTGCAAGCCCTGCCTCCTCTGTCTCGGTCTGTGTGCTGAGGGTGAAAACTGTGGTTTGGAGGAAAACGGGGAAATAAAATTTGAAGTAAGCGAAAAAGAAAGACAGGGGCAAGAGAGCAAGAGGAAGAGTGTGCAGGAGTGCAGGACAAAATGGAGGGAGAAGAAGGGAAACAGCCGGAGGAATCGGGAGGAGGGGAGCTGGTTGTATTGGTAGAGAGCTGGGGTATTGATTCAGGGGCTTTTGACATGCTAATTTGCTTGCTGACTGCTTTAATCGCTCCCTCGTCCCATTGCAGGCTTCAAAGAGAGGATGCTTGTTAAAAAGATGAGGAGAGGAGAGGAGAGGAGAGGAGAGGAGAGGAGAGGAGAGGAGAGGAGAGGAGAGGAGAGGAGAGGA
>JAUYWH010000005.1:8014631-8032078 GCA_034779795.1 Ctenopoma multispine | reverse complement strand
GTGGAGAGGAGAGGAGAGGAGAGGAGAGGAGAGGAGAGGAGTGGAGAGGAGAGAGAATGAGTTGAAACGAGTTGAAAAAAAATTGCTAAAAAGCTAAAACAGGTCTGACTTTCTTAGGAGACTTTTTAGACTAAATCTTATTTGGAAAAAACAGTTCAGTTTAATATCATTCACAATATAAATCAGCCTGTTTCAGTCATTTAAATTACACATGTTGCTATTTAACTCTAAATATTTTTAATTAATGCAGAGAAATTATTTTATAGTGATAGTTAAAAACACATGGTACCAAAAAGACACTGTATATGGATAACATTTTAGTAAACCATTTAAATTATATTTGTATCTAAGCCTAGTATTTAGTCGCATAGGCAGCACTGAAACCTTGCTATTCAGAAAACAAATGAAGCTAGGAGAATTTTACTTCTTACAAATGAAGTTTGATGTGTCTGGCGCATTCTTTAAACCCAGTGTCAGCTCCGTGAAGCAAGACAAAATTAACCACATGACTCCAATAAACTCTTAAAATGACCTTGATTCTTTTTCATAGGAAAAAAGTTTATAAAACTCAAAAGGAGATAAATTACTTAAAAATTAATATTTGTGGCAGCATATTCATGCACACTGGTGCTGTGGGATCACTATGGCCATCAGCCCAGGTCATGCTCCATCACCGTGGCTTCCTGCTCTAAATAGGGCACCACAAGGAGAAAGAGAGGGGGGTGATGAGTGTCGAGAACTGCAAAGGGAACAAACACTGAGGCAGGACGGCAGCCCTAGCAGGAAAAACATTTCAGCACCTCAGCTAATGATGGCTGAATTACCACCCCACCTCCCTCCTCCATCCAGTCATGGGAGGATTTGTGTGTTGAGAGGACTTTTTTCATCGCTGGAGCTCAACAAGGACAGAATATAAAATATGTTTTAAGCAATTATTTTACCAGGAAAGGGAAGGTGGTGGAGGACTGCTCATGAGACATTTTGTCCTTTATTTCTGTGTCTGTTGTTCTTTTTTGCTCTCTGCTGGTAATAGATTCCTCGTCTCTATTCAGCAGCACAAAATGAGCCTCTCTGGTGGCAGGGAGAGAGATGAGTACATTCACCTCTATTCTGTTGCGCCCTGCTCAGCTCTGAGTGTGTCTGTGTGTGCTAACACATACTAAAGCTTGTGTGTGTGTGCGTCTGTTGTACATACTTATGAATGTGACTGTGTACTTGAGTCTATTAGTTAACATGTAGTTTTTGCATGTTGGTGTGCCTGGATTTTTGTGTTAGTCTTTGTAAGCGGTATGAACGATGCATGCATGGCTGTGTGACTGTGTACGTGAACATATTGGTTTCTGTCACTTAAGACATCCTTCACTGCATGTGTCTGGAGGTCTATTATTTGAGTTTGTGTGCACACACTTCAGCATGTCTGTGTGTGTGTCTGCATGTGTGTTTGTGGGAACAATGACGGGTGATGATGTTCCATGTACTCTCCTAGCTGCCTCCCTCTCAACAGTGAAGGTAATCTCATTATTCAGCCCACTTCCTGCTGCTGCCACCAGAGACAGGCTGACAAACACTAACTACCTTGACGGCCAAAGTAGAGAGAGGGAGAAAAAAGGAGGAGAGGAGGATGAAAAGACAGAGTGTGAATATGTGAAAATTGCTAACAGAATCTCAGCAGTAAAAATGAATGGAGATAAAAGTAAAAGGACACATCTGAAAAGTGAAGAAAGCTCACGAGGAGCCATTAAAGCAACAGGATTTCTGAAGAGATAGAAGGCATGGACAGAAAAAGCAAGCAATCAAGCTGGCCAGGAAGAAAATGCAAATACTTAATTTGTGTGTATACAGAAGAGGGGAAGTAGGAGGAAAACAAGGTTGGGAGAAGAAGACTGAGAGACTGTCTGTTAAAGCCATTGGGGACCAGCAGGCTAAATAGAATTACGTGGTGAATTTGGAATGATGCTCCCAAGCGCATATTTAACACTGTCAACAGAGGGAGAGAGAGAGTGGGAGACCCACATATAGTCACACACAATGAGTAGAGCACAGGAGAGAAACCCTATTCCTTAGGTGTCACAAGGAAAATTGTGTTGAATAAAATGGAGCCCAATAAAAAGGAAAGGATAAAATTTACAAACATTTATAAGAAAACTAATCCAACTTTATTGTATTTATTATTTTTAATGTTAACTCCCTTTCTGATTTGCTGCATTTGTTAGCACATATTAACAAAGGTGTGTGTGTGTGTGTGTGTGTGTGTGTGTGTGTGTGTGTGTGTGTGTGTGTGTGTGTGTGTGTGTGTGTGTGTGTGTTGATTAATGGTGATGATAGGTTGTGGGGATCTGGTTCACAGCTTCCTCTAGCTTTGCGGTGTCAAAAGAGTCTGTCACCTTCACACCTCGACCAAGTTATATCCTCATCAGAGACATAAGTCAACAAAAACAACTTGAATAAAAATATACACTCACAATTTGAAATGTGTTGATTTTCCCACACACACAAGTCACTGCTATGCAGAGGCAAAACTGCTGCCAAAGCACACCCAGTCCTTCTCTCACTTGACAAAAAACAGTTAAGGTAATTATCATATCCCCATAATGACACAAGTAGTTCTCACTAATCTCTCCTTCCCACCAGCTCATCAACACCCCTCCAACAGTAGGGAACTCTTCACCAGATGAGGAGCGAGGAGACACCTTCACCCCCACCATTGCCCACAGAGCATGTGGGGGGAGGTGGTTAACAGGCAAAGGGATCCCAAATGCAAACACACAGATCAGGGGGCCCCTTAGCTCTCAGTGTCCCAGTTGCCCCTGTTGGCTTGGCCCAGGGTGTACACCCTAGCTACCCTTGGCCCACCTTAAGCTCAGACACACACATATACATAGACCCCAGCCACAGCTGTCAAAACCCTGACGTCTTAATCATCCTGGTTCCACGACCCTGTCAGATTCAGCTGTAAGATGGATGCAGAAGGGGGTGACCTCTGACCTCTGCCAGGGGTGGCGAATACAACCCCTACGTGGCTCGTCACCCCCCCAACCCCCCTACCTATTTCCCCAGAAACATCTCAAGCTTTATTCGGCTCCGTCTCTGCCTCAAACAATGATGGAGGAGAGTCCATTCATCCCGGGCTGGGAATCAGGGGCCAAGGTGCCCTTGTAACCCCACACGTACACAAGACAAGCAAAGACACACAAGTATGCGAATGCACACTCTCTCACACAAACAACCAGCCTTGTGTGCACCATACAGAATGTTTAAAAAAAGATGTAAATCTAATCAAGCCACACAGAATAAGGATAGTCTCACAGACACTTTTAATGTACAGAAATAATATAGAACATATAAAATATATTAACATCACCCCCCCATACATCCTCCCTCTCCGCAGAAATGCTCCTGTGTAAGTCCCCTGATCGATGCAGTCATAAAGGAGTAGCGCCCCCCTCCTGCAGAGCCTGTCACACTGTGGAATATTAACCAGCTCATCAGTGCGCTTGAGGACTGACAATGACCAGCACCTTTTAACCCTCCAGTCACTGGCACTGAACTGTACATGTTATCCAGTGTCCAATTGAAAGTGACATGTTATACTTTTTAAACTCAGGCCAAAATTGACGAGAGTGGATTTAATGGCACTGTAAGTGTAAACAAGTAAAGCAGATGCAGTGATACGTGAACTAAAAAGATATATTGGCTTGAAAAGCAATACTGCTAGCTCAGAGGCTGGCAGGTACTACAAGACTGTGTTAGTCACATAAAATCAAGGGTTCCAAATCCTTTATTGCCTTTTTTGGAGGGTAACAGCTATTTATCTTGACTGGAATTAAAGAGGCTAGATAAGGAGTCTATTTCAATGTTGAAGGAAATGTTGAAGTTTTGATATACAGTATGAGATCAGGGTTCTCATTATGATTTAAAACAAGAGAGGTTATTACACTAAATTGCATGACATAAAGCCATTCCAGGGGAGATTTAACTAAAATCTGTAACTAACTACTTTTCGGTCTCCTTCCCTCAGCCCTCCATCTCCCTCTGCATCTTTGAAGCTGACCCTGGGGACAGATACCTGGCCGGAGCTATCAGTGTCATGGGGAGATGGGCAGCATTTCAACTAAATCCTTCAAGTTCAAATGATACTTTCTGAACAAATACACACACAGGTACACACACAAACCCATCTGTGACAACTTGTACCCCTTTGCCTCCACACCCCCAAGCAGCCAGTAGCACCCATAAATCACAACATGTTTGTCACACAATTAGTTCTCCGAGATAAAGGCTCCCTCGTAAATTAGGAGAGGTGTAGCCGTTTGTCCCCCTGTTAATCACCCATGCCCAGCCTCTGACCCCACACTGCTGCGGCCCACTGGTTTTTGTGTGTGATGGTTGGTGGGGGGTAGGCGGGCAATACCAATAAACCATTGTGGCAGAATTGGCATTCCCTCGTCTGGCCAGCTGACAACTGTGCTTTCGCTTGGCAAAATGCTGCATGTCATCCACAAAACAGCTGCTGAATCCTTCTAGCTGCTATCCACAATAGTGTTCTGCATTCCATAAACTGCAATTTAATTTACATTGTGCAATGAAACAAGCAACATAAATTAGGGTAGAAGCTAACAAAAACGCCAGCCATCTTCTGAGTCTAAGTGAGAAAAGGCCCTATCAGCAGGTTTTGTAGGTGTTGTCTGGGAAATGTTTTGAATTCACCAACATGCTGAAGGCTATGTCATGCTCTTGATTATGAAAAGTCTGGAAGGAGGCACTATGTACTGACCTTAAAACCTCATCAAACAGCCTCATATAGAATCACGGTGGGCTGAGATGAGAATAATCACCCACAAAGGGCTATTCCCCCAACCAAATAGCACTATTTCAACCTCATCTCACAGCTGTGTATTTTCACTCTTCTCATACCTGCTTGGAATGATAAACTATTTCACTCTCCCTCCCTACCTGCAATGTTGTCTATCTCTTTTTCTCAGCTTCAGCTTAGAATGGGAATAAGAGAAAGAGCAGGTAGGGGTGAAAAGACACAGTGGTAGTGTGAACCAGTTGGAGCTCTATCCTTCACCCGCGGTGTCACCAATTCTCCTGGGATGCATCCCAGTGCACCTCCCAGTGGGCCTGCTAATTACTCCATTTACAATCATCATTGCTTCTATCACCCTACTAGACACTGGAAAGAAGACCGCAGAGAGTGGGAGAGCAAGAAGAAAAAATATCTTGTGTGAAGTGGGTGGATTGAGGGAGTGCAGAGAGGGAAGGATAAAGCAAATGAAACATGGTGGATAAGAGCCAGATAAAAGGGCAGGGGAGAAATAAAAAAGAGGTAGGACACTGTACAAAAAGCAATGCCAGAAAGGAGAGAGTGGTCTATAAATGAAGCACAGTGGAAAAAAGACAGGCAGCCCCCAAAAAACACATGACAAAGGTCAGTCATTTACCTTGGCATTCTGCATTGCGCTCCTCATATCCAGGGTTGCAAAGGCAGTTCCCAATGGGCACCAACCACTCTCCATCAGCCCCGCAGTACATCTTAGGAACCTCCTTCTCTTCTGAATTATCCACGCATGAGCCACGAACTTCCACAAGCGAGGAGGTATCAGCTCCAGTTATGGTATCAGGAAACTGGGCCAAGTTACGCACTGCTAAAGGACATTTCTTGTAGAAGACCCTGACCGACACAAGTGCAATGCATGCTCCAACATCCTGGAAGGCCAAATAGAAGCCCTTTCGTGTCAAAGCACCTACATCTCGCACCTCCGTGTTGAGCTTCATTATGCGATCGCCGATGTCCACCTGAGTAAAGCTCTCGTCTGCAGCAATGGTGTCGATCTTGCCAAACTGGTTCTCGCGTATGTAGCGCTCTTTGTCATTGTTGGACTCATAATAGTAAAGGTTGAAGGTTTCCTTGCAGGTTCCCATGACCCCTGGTAGGCTGTTGCAGTCCCGAAGGGTGAACTTGATCTCAATGTAGACACGCTGGGCACCGCCACGGGGGATCCAGTCAGTGCGGAGCCAGTTGTTCTGGTTTGGCTCCATGACATTACACACCTGGTATGTCCGAATAGGAATGTTCTTCTCGTCCATAATACTCACTTCCTCCCACTGGGGAAAGCACACAATCATAAAAAAATGTTACAAGGTTACTGCAAATATATCTAAATGAAGAGCTCCATATCATTGTTAAATAAAATTATCAGACAGCAGGTAAATGCTATAGTGTGCAGTGTATTGTTAAAGGTTAAGATCATCAGGAAAACATAACAACTCCTAATTAAAATTAACAATATACTGTAGGTATCACACATGACTGGGAGCCAGTCTATGCCAAGAATGAGAGATAATGTGCAAAAGAGCATGTGAGAAAGATTAGTCAATATTTGAGTCTCAGTCGAGCAATTAATTGATGACTAAACTTAATACATATTTTATGAATGGCACCTAATAGATTTGTTAGGTCCTAATATAGAATCATAAAGAAATTAATATTCATAGCTTGTCCTCAACTGATTAGTCCTATGCCTCGGTAATGTCTACAGTTCAATTAATTGGGGAGAGGTATACAAAATCCTCTTCAACACACACACACACACTGAGAGACATGAATGGCTCACAGCTTTAGGAGAAGGGAAAGAAAAGAACAAATGAAAACAGGGGATTATGTGGATGCAAAAAGTAAAGGTCTGTGAATCAATGCTAATGATCTAATGTGTGCCTGCTTTACATCTGCATACGTGATGTGGACTGGGAGGCACACACGTTCACCGCTGTGAGTATGAACTCATAAGAGAAGTCCTGACAAGGGGCACATGGATTACGTTATCCACCACGACCTGGCTTACTTTGGCCAAAAAGGAATGTTTGTTTTACTTATGTTAAAGGTTCCCTCTTGACAGAGTACTGTTGACCAAATACAAACATGTCTTGAGAGGCTCAAAGCAGTGTGTTCCCCCTGCATTTTTCACTGTGTGTTTTAAAATAGAGTCTGAGTTTGGGTTGTAAACAAGAGCAGACAGGCCTTGGGCTGCTGTAGTGTGAAGCATTTAGAAAACTGTAAGAAAAAGCATCATATTGGGACAGCGGAACATGTGAGTTATGCAGCCAGATTTGATTTGACGTCTTATCATAAACAATCTGGTTTAAATCCTTATTTCTGTGGAGGAGGGTTGGGATACTGCTAAACATAACTGCAGCTGTATATTTTGAGGCAATGTCTATCATTCCCTGCTGTTCCATTTCACTCTGCTCTCTTTCCTTAACCCCCCTTTTGTTGTGGAAATCAAGCGGTGATGAGATAAGGCCGCACCTTTCCCCGATAGCAGGCAAGAGGGAGAATAAGGCCAATTGGTAGTAATGAGAGGGTGAATGCAGGCTTGGTGGGGCAGCCAGTACCCTGTCAATCACTTGTTTGTGATAAAATGGCTGAAGGGAGGAGCTGAGGGTGCAGCACCCGTCAAGTTCATTGAGAAAAGCTTGTGAGCCTGCAACAGCTGCACGAGGTAAAATGTTGTTCCCCTGGGTTTGTATTCAGCAGTTGACATAATTGTTGCTCATTTGTATTAATATTCATAAAACATTAAAAGGCTCACTTGTGCTCATTATCACATTTCTCTGAGTAGAACAAATGCAGCAGTGACTGTTGACTGTTATTTATTTGATGTGAACAATTATAAATTTTTGGTCGCCGCTGACTTTCAGATATCACATTCAAATATCCTTTTCTGCATTTTCATGATCAAATGTAGAATTTGTAAAGGCAAAACATGTGTTTCACCTTTCCCTATGCTCGTGGCACACTGTGACCACCATGGGTCCTAGTCTTTCTCTTATCAGTCTCTCTGTAGAAACCCTAATTAGAGTGAGGGATCACACATTTGGTCGACACTATGCCCTGTTGCTTTATAGCCTGAACCAGTCGTCCTGCGGCAAGGGCTGAACCCCACTGCACTTTCCCCCTTATTCATCCATTCCAGAAGAGCCTCTCTCAGCTGCCAAGTTCCTCTAACTCCCTCTCTCCCTCTCCTTCTCTTCAACTCAATGGTGGAAAGGGATATAAAGTTTCTTCACAAAGACCGATTCAATCCACCATCTATTCAGGAAACCTGACGCCCGCTGCAGTATCAGCCCCTGCATCTGACCATTACAGAGTGGTTAGAGAGAAGGGGAGCAGGGAGAAATGGTAGCAGGGGGTGTTAGGGATGCAGGGGGTGCCTATAGACCCAATGGTTTTCAAAATGAATTCTGGGGACCCCGTGGGGGCCTGGAGGGTGTTCCAGAGACTCTATAAACAACTAAACTCTAATTAAATCATATTGTAGTGTACGATACTGAAAATTATGCCTTGATCTCACTCTGATACTAGCACCCCTACAGCTACACAATAAATTATCAACAAAGATATTCCCATAAAGAGCTCACCAGGACAAAATCTTATCAAAGAGGGCTGTGTATCTGTTTGGCGGTCCACTCCAGAGCTCCTGCCAATAGTGGATATTATCTCTCATTTTTGCTCAATAGGGGACCATGCGTCCTAACAAGGGGACACTTCTTTGCAGTACTTACCCCTCCTTCGGTCGGGTTGGCGACCCATCCCAGCTCCCCCTGTACAGATCTGGAGTCCAGTAACGTGACTGGAAAACAAGAACGGGAGAAGTAAGCAGGCAGTTCCGTCGCTTCCATACAGCATCAAGTCTAACATGAGACGAATTTCGTTGATATCGGTAGAAATTCTTAGTCGAATTTGGTTGATATTTTTTTCAAGGCTTTATGGATAGAAATAACTTTTAAAGCGATTTATGACGAACGCAGAACAGAGTGAGTTAAAACTGGAGGCAAGAGACTCTCACAAAGGATAAACTTGTAAATGTTTTGCTCTAGTTGTTTTGATTGATTTCCATTAAAGAAAAGGATTTTCTACATATACTTTTTCCCCGTGTGCATAAAATAACGATTTTTTTCAGTGTGCACAGCGGCAGCTTAATGCTGCGTGTTTGAGGGAATCAATTAGAAACCGTTTGCATAAACTTGGTCGCAGGAGAATAAAACGCATTAAAATGCCTCTGACAAACACATTCTCTCCTTTTTTTCATTGTATTGAAAAACAATAAATATTAAAATTGTAGGACGCTGATTCAAAAAGCTTTTGTGTGAATTAAATGATACAGTTTTTTTTTCTTCCTTTTATATTTAGGGTTGTTTTGAATTGGATGTGAATAAAATGCTCATCCATATAAATCAATAAACCAGTCAGTTCTCTAAGTCTACACATTAATTGTTACATATAATACAGAGTTGCCCACCTAAAAATTGAATCCAGTGTTTCATATTTCAACAAGCTGAGGCCGTGATGGACAATTGAGCTGTGAGTCAAACAGCTTTGCTCTGTTTGGCAGAACGGACCAGATAAAACAAGTCTATACAGGCCACTGACACTGTGCATTAGATGGGATTATTTTAAATAGAGTGTATAATTCATAGTATTTGCATTAAAAAGCAGGCTGCACTCTGTTCCGGGCCTAAAAGTTGTTTTTTTTTAAAGTAGATGCACTGCGCCCCGGCAGCCCGAGTGGGCAACTATGCTCCCGAAACCTCCCGAGCTCTGATTTCGTGCAGGACTCAACATCCTCGGTGTAAACATGTTGCAGTTTAGTTTTTGGTCGAGTTCCTTGGTGGAATATAATCCAGAACCTTTTCGCTGGAAGTCATTCTTTAATTCAGCATAAATCTAAAACACAACGCAACATAACTGAACTTTTGGAAATGGTTTTCCTGTCGTTCCCATAATTATCTCACACCAAAACACACTGACAGCGTGAGCGATCACTGCAAAATATTTCTAAGGCTGCTTAGTCGGTCAGATGCGCGACTCTTAAATTTACTTCACCTCTGTTCAACAGGACATGTTCGCATGACGCTTCGCAACACTGGACTGCTTTTTGAACAGAACAGAGATCAGCTTGACTTTCCCTTTTCACAGAACGAACAGCAAGTATCGGGGTTACAAGAACTCCTGCCTCCAGTCTTTCGGCAGCTTGGACTATCCAAACCTGAGGCTAGACCAACACAGTCCCTGCGCATTTTGACGACCACTTCTCATTCTCCTTTCGTTCACATAAAACCAAGCAGAAGTCGCTGCGTAAAGGTGACCCTCGCGGCTCCACGCACTCGCAACAAGGGGCCACAAAGTGAGGCTCCGCAGCGCAAACATACACACAGACGGAGCGGGGACGAAGTCAGAAGTCCGCGGCAGTTATTTTCTTCAAACAACCTTACCTTCATTTGGGGGGTATATCCGTCCCGGCGAAACAAATGTAGCAATCCCCAAAACAAGAAAGGTGACGGTGAACAAAATCCCTGCCATGAGTGCCATTTGCGTCGTTGTCCCGTTTTTCTCTCCTCTTTTTCTTTCGTTGCTCTTCTCCCAGGTCCTGCTCTCTCTCTCTCTCTCTCTCTCTCTCTCACTCCCTCTCTCTCCCTCCCTCTCTCTTTCCCAGTGGAATATGGGTCTGAAGCGGACACGGGGAGAGAGACGCACCGAGCGCGCCACAGCCAGGAGGCGGGTCTACTGTGTCTGTTCTGACGCGGACCTCGTCAATCCATATAGGAAACGCAGTGGACAGAGGGGAAAGAGGGGGGTGAATAAACACTAACTACCCCCCCTCCCCAACACTCTAAACAAGTCACTCTGTCATTTATAGTGATTATAGTCAAAGACACGACGAGATGATGATTGTGTTAGGAAGCATTTCTCCACCACACTTGCCATGCAGGTGCAGAGGTGAAGCAACACTCACTGACATTGTAAGAATAAACTGCGGGGAAAATGTTCTATTACTCAACAGTGAAACCAGATGGCAAGTGTGTGTGTGTGTGTGTGTGTGTGTGTATAAATGTGTGTCCGCGCACAATAGAACACTGAGTCTTATAAGAAATTTAAATCTGCTCCAACAACTGCTTCTTCAACTTGAAATAACAGACACTATATATATATATATATATATATATATATATATATATACACGAGAGAAATACAACGCTTCAGTTTTTGTCTTGTGTGCTCCTCAGCAGTCACACTGTGCGGATCCTGCATGTTGTCTGTCTCCAGTCAAGCGCAGCGCTGTCCAAGGTGAGCCGTATCAGACCAAGGTCGCCACCTAGCGGAGATGTTGTCGCCTGTTCTGCCTTCAAAATTGGATTTAAGAACAATCATGAGCATGACCCCACTAACATTACATGGTGCTGCACTTTGCGAAATTGACAATACCCGTTTTGTGATTGGTGGCGAGTTTGTTCCGGATTATTGTCACTTGCTGTTATTGTAATATCATCAAGGGCTTATGCGTATTTATGATCAAATGGGCTCACAGATCCATCCATCAATGCAGAAGATACCAGGTTAGGTGTTATGGAGCTGCAAAGGGGAATGATATGCAGAAACTGATACTGCTTTTCCTCAGATAAAGGCTGCATTGTTCATGACTGAGAAAAGCCAGCTGTGTCCAGGTTTGGGGTTTTGCCCAGGGTGCTCTCACTCTTACATCCTCCTACACAGGTCGTCTATTGCTCCCATGAGGTGTGCCCATTGCAGCGTCCAGCAGGCAACCTTTTAATGATCTGCACAGGAGATTGTCACTGTGTGGGCAGGTTAAGGCGTTCTGCATCACCACACATTAGTGTGGTGACTAAAGATTGGTTTCCACATCCACAACCAGAAGCTTAATAATAGTGTATCTCCTTTAGTATTGCGTGTTGCCTTTAAAGATTTCAGAGACAGTGATTCAGTTGAGATCCACCATACTGAAGTGTCCTTTGGCAAGTCACTGGATCCCTGTCAGCTGTAATACTGCCGATTCTTTCTGACGACGGGAAGTCACAACAGAATCCCATCATATGAATCAGAAAATCATCTCACTGTTGTTATGCGAAGTCTGGCATCTTTAAAATTTAAATGAAGCTGCATGCATTTTTAATTTAGGTGGCTTCATTTGGCTTCAAAAGCCTGTTTGTGATGGTGCAGACTATAAGAAGTTTTCCCAAACTCAGCAGGTGTCTGAATGCGTTTTTTTCTCATCTCATTACAGCATCTATATATGAATGTGTCTTTGAGCAGAAATACTGTACAGTCTGTAGACTCTAGCTTCCGCATTTGGCAGATCTCGAGTGCCCCAGTTCCTATGCTTTTTTTTGTAGCTCTTGCACCAACCTCAGGCTTCCAAGACTTGGCTACAATAAAGTTCATACAAGGAAACATCTTGGAGTTTTCTCATAGAGGTGATCCCTCTGCAAATAGACCTACCTTTGTCTCAAATGCTAGGACAGACACAGTGTGGCTTTGTTCTCCCCTCACCAATGCCACTCAAAGAAAGAGAAAGTAGTGTTTTTAGACACTTGGCAGTTTAAGCTCAAACTAGTGCAGCTGTATAATAATTCATCTGTTTATGAAGGTTGTAGTATTCATTTTATGTGCAAATCATTTTAGAGAGGTGCTTATTCAGTACAATAATTTTGAAATATATATAGTTTATGCTGAGTGTAGCGGGTCTGAGAGGAAAGAAAAATCAAAGAATGAGGATGATTTGGGAGAGATGGAGAGGTGTGTCACTATAAGTTATGTTCTTTTGTGCTAGGCATCTTCACTGATGACGCAGGCAACGCAGCTGGTCTTCTACCAAAATTGGTCACCTCCCCCTGAATACTGATTGTCCAGAACTACATCCCATGATTAAAAAAAACACTTTCCCTGTTTTCCCCTGACAACAAGCCTCACAACCTTAAAAAGCCAGAGGGAGACCATAAAGGATACCTTTAACTGTTTAGTAATGAGTTAACTGTTTCAAGTGGAGGCAAAATTTTGTGGACCAACAATGACAGTGGTGGTCGGGACAGGGCGTGAGTGGGTGGGTTGTGTCTATTGTCTTGCTTTAGTTGTGTCACAGTGTTTTTGATTGATTACACTTCCATCGTTTCCTTTATCCTCCTGTCAAACCAGTGGAGTGTTAGAGTGCCCCCCACATTCCCTCCCTCTACTAGCCCACTCCGCTTTCTCCAGATGGCATCTGCTGCCCACACATCTGCATTGTGTGCCAATCATGCACACAGACCCCAAATCCTTTGCCTGTGCAGACACATACACACACTCACTCAAATGAAGTCACGCAAACTTGTGATATACACCAATTTGCTGATATATCACTATTAACTATCAATACTATCAAGCTGAGCCTTTTCTCTAACATAGCGGATGTCCTAACATGTTGTGTCTGGTCGTCGATCTAAAACAGCTTTTTCATCCTAGTGAAAATTTGTCATGGAAACTCTTAAATAACATTCATTTCACAATCTCATCGTATGTTTCCCAGCAATAAGGAAGAAAGGTCTATTACTTAGACTGTAAATGACAAACATCCAACTGGGACCAAAATACTGTCTATCTCAATAAATATAATGTGTGATGGTGTGCATAGGCATCACTGTTTTAATCAACAACAATTTCTTGCACCTACATGTAATGTGCATATAATTGCTTATTCTAGTAAAAAGGCATCAGCCTCATCATGCTGCTTAAGCATCAGTGCTCTTGATGGAAAAAAATACTTTAAATAAGACAATGCTGATAGTAACTTTCTGCTAAAATCAGTTTTGCATTGCAGAAGTTTTCAACTGAAAATCAACACAAATGATCAGCTACTAGCTTAATCAATCACATCTCCTGATGTGCACCACAAATTTATTGTCCACCACCCAACCCCCCCCCCCCCCCCCCCGAACCTCTGTCATTTTCTCCCACCTCCATCACTACAGTTTGGAGCATTGTTTAAAATAAAACCCCTTAAGTCCCTCCTGCTGGTCTAGCCCCCCTCCCCAGGCTACGGGCCCTGCCTACCGCCTTCGGATCCCCAGCTTCACACGGTGTTCCTTGGGCCCACCATCGAGAAGACAGTCCCTGGAGGTCAGAGTGAGTGGGAGTCAGAGGAGACTAGAGCAGAAAGGGAAGAAGAGATCAAAGGAGCAGCAGGAGAGCTGCTCTGAACCAGAACGTCAGAAACGAGGTGAAATCCACTGGACTAGAAATATTGCTTTTTTTCTTTTATCTTTTTTATCTTTGCCTGTAATCATCTAAATCTCCTGAGGCCATTGTTTTTTTGTCAAATCTCCCATTAATTATTCCAGGTCATTTTAAGTCAAGAAATGATAATGTCAACTACTGATGTTAATCTGTCAGAGATTTCTGCCAAAGTCTCTGTTAATTGCACGTCTAAATCTTTTGCTATCTCCTCTCCAATACATAATTTCTCCAGTATTTCAGAACTGCAGCACTCACGCCTGTTGAGTGTTTACTCTTTATCTCAGAACAACCTTTAGAGATGTGTGTGAAACATAATATTTTACTCGCATTTTACTCGCATATTTTTCTTGTGGCAAATCAGATGTACCGCCCTCTTTGTATTCTTTGTACTGTATACAGGAGTTCCAGTCCAAAAGCTTCTTCCAGCGACATTTCTAAACAAACTGATGTAGGTATGGCTGTCTGAGCAGATGACCTACAACTGACTGGCTATACCAACGAAGCTTCCCAATCTCATACAACCCACCCTGACACAATAATAACAGTAGTATATTTGTCACTCAAAATTTAAAACAAAGGGTTGTTAACTGTAAACTAATGCTAGTGATAATAATGCTAATGCAATACTATTTTAATCATTTTCATCTTATTAGCTATAGGATAAAAGGGCTTTAAAAAGTTCTTAAAAGTGCCGTTGATGTCTTCATGCATGATATTGTGAAAACAATTAGGCTACTGCTGTGGCAAAAAGTGGGCATCCACACCAGCCAATGAGCCGTGATGAAGACATAAAAATAAAGTTGCAGCATTGTTCTTCAAATTTGTGATACTGGCCTACTTAATTAAAATGTTATTGATTTGACGCCATGTTAGCTCTGAAATGCTACAAGCTACAAGTCATCCACCATGCAGCATCTATCCCCACACTAAGTCGCTGACTGTTATCTGACCTATTCACACCCCTGCCACCCAGCTCTTTACCCCCTGATGGCAGTGTATCAGTCGATATGCATCACGGCAGGTCCAGCAGTCGAGCCCAGCAGGCGCAGGCTCTCTCTGCTGTTGTGGAAAAGCAGTCGGCAAGACATCCTTTGTGTCATTTCAGAGTTACCTGAGGGTTTTCAAAGCAGACCGTTGTTGTGTCTACCCTGTTGTTTACCACCCTTCATTTTCCAGTCCTGAGTTGTTGTTCTGGGAAATGCCACTGATTTGAGACTTGACAGCAGGAGGTACTGTATGTGCTCACACAGAGAGTTTCTCTAATGCCACGCTATAATATCAAGACATATCGAGGTTACATGCCTTTCTGTAGCAAGTCTGATAGCAGAAAATAGAAAGTGCAACAGAAATGTGCAGTTTATGGAAACACCATTTCCTTGACTGTGACTAACATGGATGATTTAGAAGTTGCTCTGAGATGTTTTATAAGACGTTAAGGTAGCAAAGTTGTATCAAAGTCACAAATTAATCTTTGTAACCCCATGAAAACCCACTTATCAAAATGTCTTCTTGTAAAAACATAATTTTTGGTTGTTAGGGGACTGTGTAACAATCCAGCAAACTCTCAACTGGCTGCCAGATCAAGCTGCTGACGTTAGGTGCATTTAGATGTCTGTGGCAGCACAGTCACCCAACGCTTAAAGCATCAACACAAGCTACAAATCAGCTCCAACTGTTGACAGCTTTAGAAATTTTATGTAAAAGATTACACACAAAAGACATTTGGCAACCGCAAAAGGGAATAAGCACTCCAGGGAAGATAATTTAAGGTGTCTCTAAGTTATTTTATGGCTGCAGTGTCAGGCGTTTCAGTGAACCTCCTTATCATCATACTTAGAAATAGAGGTGAAGCTGTGACACCGAGTCTGTGTATGTGGAAGATATGGGGTGCTTGTATGCCTCCATGAGGGAAATTACCCTAATCCTTGGCATGTTTGTAAGATTGTTTGTGCATGTGTATAAACACACATGTGAATGTGAGCATGAACTATTCACACATGGGAACAAGAGTCATGCACAGACCCTCTCTCTCAGTCTGAGATCTCTTTTTAATTGTGTAGCTTACAACACAGATCCAAGTGTCACAATAACACCCAGATTGACACTTGGCTGAACCATCAGTCTTGCTTGTGATCCAATAGATGTCAGCGCCTAAGTTAGTGAGAAACAAGAGAAGGCACAGAAGGTAGTGGGAGTTTTAAGCACACAATGAGCACTGTGAGACAAACTGGTGCAAATCAAAAGTGCTATGGGAAGAACTGTGGTGTCTTAATTAATGTCTTAATCATTATTCTAAACAAATCAGACCATGTTCTGTTGGAAGGCTTTATCTCAATCCAGTGGTACTGATGTTAACAAAAGTGGTTTACAAAATTAAGACCACATTTTCCAGCGGTTACAAGTCACCGAGATTGCTGCTATCCAAAAATCTTCAGATTCATTTGTGGTTGAAAAATAGCCTTTGCTTCCTGTTTGTGCAATAAGACAACCAAACTATAGTGCCAAATAACACAAAACTAATAATTATGTCAATCACTTTCACGGTGGATGACTACACACAGTGTGATGCCTTTAATAAGTCTTCGTATTGATTACATTGATTGATCAGTGATCAGGCAAGAGGAAAATTATGGTTAATATAACAAAAATCCTTCTGATAGCAGCTGTGTTTGTTCTTAAGCAAATCAAGAGATGACAGAAAAGAAAAGAAAACAGAAATGCAACTCAGTTTAAGATATGCACACTTCTTTCTACATTTTAATAAATCACTAATTTATTGTGGAGGAGCTTAAAGATGTGAATGTGGTTACACTATCATATCATCTTTGAATCTCCTTGTTGAGTTGGACATTTCCTGGTTGATAATACAACCACAAACAGCGCACATATATGATATATTTTAAGGCAAAGTCAAACCCAAGCCAAATGGTATTTCATGATGTGTTGATTTTGTGGGGGAATTTTCCAAATTCTGGAAAGGACAGCCGTTCACACATATCTTTTCTGTAAGTCTGTTGCTGTTGTTTACTTTAAAATAGAATGGAATGATATTGTCACTTTTGGAAAAAAGTGGTTGCAGATCCCACAAGTTCCACCAGCAGAAGATGAGCTATTAGACAATTAAACAAACACTCTATCTGAAGAATATAAAAACCTTTAGCAGTATTTGCCATGGTTAAAGAATTGTATACTGAGACTTTAGTATACGGTATAGTACAAATACAGTAGCTACCTCTGGGTCAATATTTTGAAATATATTACAATATTTTACATTTAATATGCTAAAATTAGGAGCATCCTAAACTGGACTACTGTAATTCGTTACTGATAGGATGTCCCAATAGCTCACTCAAAAGCCTCCAGCTAATCCAGAATGCTG
>JAUYWH010000005.1:7995544-8014531 GCA_034779795.1 Ctenopoma multispine | reverse complement strand
TAAACCTTACACTGTAAAGTGCCCTGAGATGACTTATGTTGTAAATTGGCGCTGTATAAATAAAGTTGAATTGAATTGAATTGAATATGTTAATATTTGTTAATATAAACTTCTCTTTTCAGCAGTGTTGTATGATTAGAGTGTATCAACTATGTGCTTATCCTCTTACTCAAATTAAAGTTGCTGCAAAACTGCAAAACTCCAGTGGGAGTCAATAGTACAATCTCTGTTGGTTGTTTACCAAGATAAGCCAAATTAAGTTTCTCTGTAGGTTGACTCCAATGTGATTCATGCACTTTGCAGGTACATGGAGGCTGCAAAACACATCATTCAGTGTTTGTCACAGTAAACATCACTCACTCTCCCTATTCTCCAGTGCAAGTAGAAGAACCACTAAATCTCACAATGTAGGAAAATATCTACAAAATCCCAAATGCAAGTCCATCTAATGTTGCACAGAGATAGAAAGATGCTAAAGTAAAATATTTTGTTATTTTTTTAGATTTGAATACCAGCTGTTATTTCCCCTCGTACTCCTCTTCCTTCTCTTGGCTGTATTTGCGCCATGGGTGTTGATACAGGAGGTGGGTGAGGTAGGGCTGAGCATGGTAATCACCTAAAGGTGGGCTGGTTGCTATGGTGTCCCACCGCTGCGCAGTGACAGCAGCAAGAGCTTATTGAGTTGCACAGAGGAGGAGAGAGCTGTCGAGCTGTCGAGAGCTCTGAGGATTACTCACACGTACTCACAAACACACACAACATAATTTGACTTACTTTATCTGTGAAGACCTCCTAACTGACTTTTAATGTTAACCCAAACATAAATGTGATCTCAACCCAACTCTAAGACAAAAATATAATCTCACAGGTATCTTTCCTTGTATACATTTGTGTTCCAATAAAAATAGTTCCTATAAGGATGGAAGCCCATGAAGTACAAGAACGCACATTGGGTATAGGCACACTCAAGGTAGAATAATGCACAAGATGCACACACAGGGCACAGTGAAAAACACATGCAAAGACTAAAACAAACGTATTCAAAATAATCATATTCACAGACAGACATGGCCGTCTAAAGCAACTGACAGCTGCCCACATATTTGCTTGAAATGAGCATATTCAAACACACACACAGATGGGGGGAGAGCATGAACTACCGAGGGAGGCAGCCAGATCTAGTCACACCAACCATCTAAAACACACAGCAGCACACTTGCAGCACAGGACAATATGTGCTGATAACAAACTGCACCAGCCCAACACCAAATATCAAGCTGGGGAGCTGTGGGGTACAGATGCAGCCTGCTGTCTCCCACTGGACACAAACTAACACAAACAGTTATCTAGACATGTGCTGCAAATAAAAAGAGAAGAAGTTGTTTTTCTGTCACAAACCAAACATGCACGCACAATTCCCTAATAGATTGAATCTTTGATTGTTATTGTTATGTTCCCTCCTTGTAAACACACACACACACACACCCACACCCAAAACACATACAGACACACACATAGGTAGAAACTCTATGCCAAAATAGCAATTACCCATCCTGTGCTGTGAGATATGAGCTGCTGGAACCCCGGAGCAGCCGCCTGTTATTACTTATGTAAATATTGCATGGTAGTGTCTCTATCCAATTTGGAAAAGAATAACAGTATGTATGCAAGTGTGTGTTTGGAGGTTTATCTGCATAGGGAAAAAGGAGTAAGAGTATAGTGTGTTTATGTGCTTGTGGCTGCTGTGTGAGCACTTGAAGGTAGTGAAGGTAGAAGTCATTTCAGGCTAGTTCAGGCAGATAGAGTGACAGAGGAGATAGAGGAAAAGAGATCCATATATTTATACTAGAAATTACTTCCGTTACTGAAAAAAGCTGAATCTAAAAAGGCATTTGAATAGTTTGAAGAAATAAAGACAAGTGAGGAGGGAGTTGATTTCAAGATGATCTCTGACACAACTAGAAAAATTCCACCCACTCACAAGCATTTGTGCTTGTTTTATTAAAAGCATCTCAGATTTTCAACTGGTAAACTTCGTATGGATAACCAGTGGAGACCAGAGTACTGTAATATACATAAACACAGCCCACATGGGTGCAGTTCTGGACTGAGAAGTGGGGGTGGGGACACATGAGGGTAGAAGTTCTTCAACAGCAACAACAACAAAAACTGCATACATGCAAATGCTGTTTCCCAATGTTTTTATATATCAATCCTGCAGATAACACAATAAATTAGCAATAAAGATTTCCAATTTAATAGCAGTATAATCTAGTAAATTTGAAACATGTATTCAGGAAAATCTTTTCAGGGAATTCTAAATAATAACATACATTCAACATTTTCCTCTCAAGAAAAACATGCAGTCCTGAGTAGTGCCAGCAGGTACAACCGACAGTCAAAAGATAGAACAGTTACCTGTGTGCAGGCTGGAGAGCTGAAAGATTACTGCGGAGATTTTAATAACTAAATTGAACTGGTTAAATGGAAGGAGCAAAAACAACACATTTTCACATGTTTCACAGTGACCTGTTACCCTTACGTACAAACAACTACAACATAATCTGATTTCCAGCACCTTCCTCGCTTATTGGTAAATGGATAAAAACGTCAACAACAGCTGGCTAATAATTAACTCAACAACTCGTTCTCATTTACCACAGCTTAGGGTGGATGAGGAAGAGATACCACTTTTCCATGTCTCATTTTCTCATAAAACCATGTGGGACAATACCTGAATGAGCCAAACATATTTACAATAATAATTTTTATATGAGTTTTACAGTTAGTAAGAACGACTAGCCTATCATAATTATTTTATGACTTAACAGAATGCACAGTGGTGCAATGTACTGTAACCTAATAATCCAACTGTAAAAAAATATATTCAGAGGATTTATTACATGTGCCAGATTTAATGTGGAAATGCAATGTATAAAGAAATATCAGTACACAAACTGCATATGCAAAGTGACATTGTGTTACTGACTCATTAAATATGTAGCTAGATATGTATGACCATAAATATGTAGCTGTTAAGGTAGTTATTGAAGTCAAAATGTAGTCAACATGGAATTACACAGTCTAAAGTCATCAGACATGAGCCCTGAGAGTGGATTTGACTTTGTTGTAAAAATGTTCTATGCAGAAGTAAGAACAAACATGTCCAGTATAGGTTAAACTTTAGGTGCAATAATGGAGAAATTTTTCAATAAAGTTAATTAAAGTAAACTTTTTTTTTATATTTACCCAGTCCTATTTTTAGCACCTTTGTGTGTGTGTGTGTGTGTGTGTGTGTAAACTGCTGCATAGTCCTGCAGTCATTCATTGTAACATTCAACAGTGAGGAAGCCCTGCATTAAGCCACTTCAACCACACTGAATCCACTTAGAGCTAAAAGCAGGTGGGCTTCTATCCATCCCACCACTATATGTACGGATATACCTTTGGAGTGGAGTCCCCTGTGTCCCCATTGCAACCTAAGCTCTGCAATAAACTCCCTCTCCTCCTCTCCAGTTCCCCCTCAAAGGTTGCAGGTAAATAGGGTAATCTCCTGGCCCATCTCCCCCTCTCTCTGGATTGATGAAACTCAAGCCCCCCCATTGCACCGTTTAGACCTCCATCCTGCCCACTCCCAACAAGGCCCACCTATTTCTCTCTCTCTTTCTCTCTCCTTCTCTCACTCTCCCTCTCCTCCTATCTAATCACAATCCATTAGCCGCCCCATTAAAATTCTTTTGTCCAATTTGGGAGGAATGCTACCCTCGTGGAAAAACAGAATGAAGCCACAATAGGGCCTTTTCAAATCGTGCTCGACTTTTATTACTGAAAGTCGCTGAGGAGTGCCACCCACCTCTAAACACTACTATGTCTTCCAGCAGTGCTCTGTGTGTGTGTGTGTGTGTGTGTGTGTGTACCTTTATGTATTACAGTGAATGAGAATATTTGTTTTGATCTGATATTTATCCATTGATACAAAATGAAATCTACCTTGGCTGCATCAAAAATCATTCCCCCTTTTATTGTACGAGGAATTCTATTTAGAACAATAAAGTAAATACAGTAAATTCAATATTATCATTGGGCAGTACGTTACATGAACCGTATAATAGACGTGCTTGATTACCAACCCATGCTAGCTTGTTATCATGTTTCCTCGTGTGGGATAATTTGACACACTCAGTAACAGACAATTGCCACTTTTCAACAAAAGTACCAGTTCAGAAACAACACAAGCATTTGAAACCAATGATAGATTAAAAAACCTGAGGCCTATTTTCACATACAAGAAAACAACTACACAGAGTAACTGTGTTGTTCTTTATATTACTTGTTTTGCTACGTATATGTTTGAATGGAAGTAATGGTTCGTGCGTACGTGGATGAATTCTATACATTTGTAGCAGCTCTGAAGCTTGTGATTGATCAGTCGGCAGCGTGAAGAACTTCAGACCCCAACACAATAATTTCTCATTCATCTGAAAGCACTACTCTAGGAACTATGACAGAGGGACTAAAGGATTCTAAGTTCCTAAAATGGTTCATGGGCTCCTTGAAATATTCCTGTGTTGGAAGCAGGGTAAATGAAGAAAATTACTTAAGACTTTAGATGGAAAAAGTCAACGTTTAGCCACTATTTACTATTTTAATTTTTTTAGGAACCACAGGGCCTTTTTAAAATGTCAGTAGTTTCACAGCAGGAACGTAGGTGTAGTTTTGGTTCCTGGGCCATAGTTCCTGCTCTTAAGTAAGTAGCCAAGCCAATATAAACAGGGATGTACAGGGGTATACAAAACTACAACATTAACTTAGAATTTAGACAAGCAGAGCTTCTCAATATGTTAGTATGCAATTTCTCAATAATGTTGAGGGTTAAGCTCTATGCCAGACGTTCTAACAGATAAAGAAGTGCAAGATAAAAAAGGGGCTAATAAGAGAGAAACGACGTTGCAGAACGACGTCGCAGAACGTGGGAAACCCCTTAAAAGTATGGGCTGCAAAAAGCATGCACTGATGCTTGACTGGCACAAACGCTTACATACTCAGGCTTATCTGTCAGCATTCTGGGACACAGTCTGCAGACGACAGACCTGCAATGTGACAGGCAAAGACATGCTGATAACAGATAGGACTGACCATTTGACAGATGGCATATGTGTGTGTGTGTGTGTGTGTTCGCGCAGACAGAGCAGATGAAAAATGAAGAATGCACTTGAATATATAAATGTATATTCATACGTGTGTGTGTGCGTGTGTGTGTGTGTGCGTGCATGTAATTTTGTACTGCTCAAGCGGGTAGGCTTCCATTACACTTTCTGGACAGTAATTACTAAAATGAGGCCAGCGCTCATAGGAGGGGGCCTTTCCATTACCACTTCTCTAATATCTAACAAAAGTATACATGTGTGCATGCATGTGTTTGTGTGTGAAAGCCATACCATAACAGCTGTGAATGATGTGTTTTATATAACTAAAATTCAACATGCTTTTGGGTGTGTTGGTAGTTGTCCATTAACATAACACTTACAAATAGATTATAGTGAGTATGTATTAATGGGGTTAGGAAGTGTGTGTGTGTGTGTGTGTGTGTGTGTGTGTGTGTGTGTGTGTGTGTGTGTGTGTGTGTGTGTGTGTGTGTGTGTGCCTTCGTGAGCATGAGTAGGTGCAAAATTGCAGTTTGAATAACCTCAATGTGAATGTGAGTGGGTGGGAAGGGTGAAATGAGGGGAGAAGAGAGGCTGACATTGAGATAAAGTCTCAGTATTTATGTGTGTGTGTGTGTGTGTGTGTATGTTTCTATGTGTATCCAATATACTTTAGGCCTAGATGTAATCCAGAGCAGGAAGCAGGGAAGGGCGTTACAGTAGGTGTTAAAGCTCCACTGCTTCCCTGAAACACTGTCTATGACTGTTTCACTCAGTGCCCACTAATATGGAGCCCCTATTGGGTTTCAGCACTGCGGCCTGCAGAGCACCACCAACCATCATCACCAGTGCAGAAACCAATCAACCATATACACAAGGTCGCTCTGCACTGAGACACAGCGAATAAATGAATCATTTCGTTTATAAAAATGCAAGGTTGTGTGCACCAGTGCAGAAATAGCTAAATAATAGAGCAATGTTTCTGCAAAATGACAGCCCTGTTGAAGAAATAATCATATGAAAAACATGTTGAGACATAGACACATGAGGCTTTGATACATATGTTAATTTATAAAATATAACTTGTGTCTTCATTGACTTAAATTATTACAAGTTTCACAGCAGATGTTAGAGATCAGAGTTTGAGCAATTTCCTATGACATTATCACAATTGTGCCCACTTTTCACAATAGTGAAATAGCATGACATGTTTTTTCCCCTATGAGCACAGTATTGCTGAACAGCCCAAAAGAAGACAATGTGATACATCACAATATGTCAAGGACTTCCTGTAACACAACCATGGTATAGTAAGACACGCTCATTTACTTCCTACACTGACGACCACGACACAGGAACCCAGCTGTCTCTTCAAAGAACAAGACACGTCAACACAATTTCTCTGGCAAGCCTGTCTGACAAAGTCTGGCCCATTGGGCAACTACTTGTCAACAAGATCTCAGTGTTTTATCACTTCTCCTGCCTTTCCCAGACCTCCAATCCCCTCTTCATTTGCTGATAACAACAGCAGTGCAGTGTATTTGTGTGGCAGTGTGGAGGTGAGAGAAGGCCTGCTGGTCTATCGTGCTACTTTTCACTCTCTTTGACAATCCTGCTCACTTTAGAGGAGCAGTGTCACCCGCTCCATAGTTACCCTGTGTTCTAGTTAGCTTCTCCCAGGGTGTTAAGCCAAATACTTCACTTGGAGAATGCTTATTGAGCAAAATCAGGCTAAAACTGACTTGAGAGACTTTCTCAACTTAATTAAAACATTGGATTGTTACATCAGCTTGCATCTTTATTTTGATCATTATTTGACGTTTTAGCCATGCTCGAAGCAGGACTTCAGGCAAGATAATGTTGTTCATCCATCTACTTGATGACTTTCCGTTTGTACATGTATTCATGGTGTCAGGAGGATTTCAGTGTATTTGTATTACAGCCTTTT
Organism: Ctenopoma multispine; assembly: GCA_034779795.1. Classification (NCBI taxonomy): domain Eukaryota; kingdom Metazoa; phylum Chordata; class Actinopteri; order Anabantiformes; family Anabantidae; genus Ctenopoma; species Ctenopoma multispine. The sequence continues at coordinate 8,007,439 of JAUYWH010000005.1, read as the reverse complement.
ATTAATTTTATTCAAGTTAGTCAAGCACCTGGAATGGCAACACAAATAGCTCTGGGGAAACAATGCAAACTCTTCCAGCAAGACAGGCGCAGAGCCTTTGCAGCATGGCCAACTCCATGCACATGTACATTCCTCCCAGAGTACACGTTTAGCGCAATTAAAATTAAAACATTACAAAGCAGGGGATGACAAACTCTGGTGGATTTAATATAATTTGTAGAATTTCACATTCTCCTGTTGTTAGTTAATGGGTTGCATCACATGAAGCTCACAGGTAAAGCTGACATAGTTGCTGACACCAGGGTGTTTATTGGAGGGGAATAGGGGCAGTGGTGGGTTTACAGAGGCTCCTGAATATCAGTGAGGGCTAACAGCTTGATAACAAGTCAAGCACTGGAGCTGGTGTGATAACAGAGGCAGGGGGTATTTTGTTGACTAAGTACCCAGCTGATGTGAGACTGTTCCTGGGGTAAAGTTGTTTGGATGAGGGTCTAGTACCATCCACCCCCTAGAAGCTGTACCATAGGCAGGTTTAAAGACAGAGTCAGCTTTCCTGCGAAAAAACACAATATATACTCTGTAGAATATCACTAAATGAGTGTTATGTCCGACTAAAGTGTTGTAGGAACAATGGAGGCATGTATTCGTTCTCCTCTGGTAGACGATAAAACACTTTCTTTGTTGCTACAATGACCCAGTTTCCCCAGAGGGATCATTAAGGTTTCAGCTCATCTCAGATTTACTCATCTAAAGTTGCTCTAAAAGCATAATGTACGGCTTATTAATTTCCAAACAAAATACACAATGTCTCTTCTTTTCTTTTCTATACAGAATTAAGTACAAATTATATTTTTCTTCTGAGTAGCTAAAGCCAAGTGAATGTCACACAAGGAATGTTTGCCGTTCGTCTTTCTAATTTGACTTAGCATCTTAACATTCTGACTTTACAAATCGATATGATTTCCAATAAGAAGTATAATTTCGGATAAACTGTAAGTCTGACAATAAGCTCCTTTCCACTACTGCACTAAGTTTCTAAGTCTTTATTTTCTTTACTTTGTCACTTTCCCTGCATTCATGTGTTTGTCAGTTGAGAGCCCATCATTTCAGGATGGTGTCCTCGCTGTGATGTCAACACACTTATGCAGGCTGGCTCAGAGATGGCAGGATGTGGGTTGAACACATGCACATGGTTCCCTGTAAGGATTTGCTTCTTATGTTTATTTGACTATGCGACCTCAGTCAAAATGCATGCAAATGTTGAAGCTGCTCAAGAGAATACATGATTTCCCTTTGTTTGTTGTGTGTGTGACACACTGTTTAAAGATGCAGAAACCTTGTCCACTGACATCCTGAAATGACAAAACAAAAATGATTTACTACAATTATTACATACACCTTATAATGAATAGTTCTGTTTGATGGTTCATTGTTCGACATTTTTTGGGAAACACACTTGTTTTTGATGAGAGTCAGATGAGAAAATTGGTACCGTTCTCATGTTTGTATGGAAAATATGTATCTACAGACTGTAGCTGTTAGCATAAAGAATGGAAACAGAGGGAAATGGCTGGATAAATGAAATGTGTGCTGAAATATTTTTGGATATAAACCTTGTCCAGGGCCAGATACCAGGAATTTACTGAATCTGGACATAAATTGTCAAAAACCCTTTTTAAGTCTTCATAAAAAAGTAGGACTTCATAAAAATGACTTTCTTAGACTCTGAGTTTCATATTTGTACATAGAAGTGATCTCTTCTATACTTTTACCCCAGTTTCACTCCTTTCACTACAAAATCACAAACAAACTGGTTAGATTTTTTTTTGTCAGCAGTCAGTGAACAAGTGCTCTTCAGGTTTTTTTAACATTTCCATTTCCATGGAAACTAAGAATACACATACTGCTGGTGAAGATCATGTTTATAATTTAAATCTCCAGAGATCTATAGTAATAAATGGACCCTGAGTTGCATTTGTTTTGTCCATGGTCTTGAAAAGTGTTTTACATTTGTGCTGCATGGACTTGTTACATGATTCTTTTAAATAAATAAACCGAAAAAGGATCTGGAACTGGGTATTTTTCCCTCAAAGTACCAAAAAATATCTGTTTTCATGCATTTATCACACAAACCTTTCAGCCAAGGACTGGAAGTAAGTGTTTGTAGCCAAGCATTGGAAGTATGAACAAGGTATATCCAGGGCTCCTTCACACTGAGTCACATATGAAGCATAAGCCAGGGCCTTAGGCAGGGGATTTTCAAATCAGGGTTTGTTATTGCAGGAGGCCAGGAAGGCGAGCAGATGCTTCGCTCATTCAGTCATGCATGTCACACCCTGGACTGCTCACTGGCTGCCGAGTTGAGTCTAACTCTGTAGTGCCACCTCCTTTACTGGACCACACTTGTCCTAGACTTTGTGTGTGTGTGTGTGTTGTAGAAAAGATACATCTGGCGTCACGTGCTAATCTAAGCCAGGTGGTGGAAGACCCCATCGCTTTTGTCATAAATGTGGCAACAAAGTGTCGGGCACCTCACACCCCACACTGACCCCAGAATAAGCAGGAAATGTTTGCATGGATCTCTTTTTGAGTGTTTGTGTGTGAAACTAAAAATTTAAGGTTCATGTTGTTGTTTAACCTAAATCTCTTGTGTGAAAGAGCCAGAACCCACATTAGTAAGAGATACCTTTATGTGTGTGTGTGTGTGTGTGTGTGTGTTTGTGTGTGCAGGCTTGTGCATGTGTGTGAGTGTCTGTCCTTGATCTCCCTGTCCACAGAAGCCCACCTGTGGCACACTGGGATGATCAGGGTTCTGGTGGGGTGTCAGCGTGTGTCAGAGGGCTGTTTACCTACCATGACGGATGGGAGTGGGGTCACCAGAGAGGCAAGCATTTCATCTAACGCCACCTTTGACCAGTATAGCACAGACACACACACAAGCACACACACAGTCTCCATTCCACTCGGTGTCTGCACTGCCTCTGTGTAAGTGTTATTAACATATTTGGTATCTTTTCTGCTCATTCATGATTTTGTCCTTATCTTTCTCCATTTAATGATTAGTTTACAAGACTGATGGTTATTCTTCTGTTTGTATGGCAAGGAAATATTACTTTTGCCTTAACGCTCATTTTAAAAGTTGTCAATACACCAAATATTGACTACAAATATCGTTAGTCATTAGTCAATATCAACAGTCAAATATTTGGCTGATTCTTACAAAAACAGATATATTGTAAAGATAATGGTTGTATTTAAATATGAAAATTGCCCAATGTGTGTTTTGTTGCTTCAGAACAAATGGGATATCTGAAATAAAGTGTTTAAACATTTTAAAGTGAAATGTTGTAATGTTGTTCTATGGAGGAGAAGAGATGTATTAGAGCACATGTGTCTGGACTTTCTGGTTTCTCATTCTGTGTGGAAGCTCAGGTAGCATTTAATTGTTTTTGTGAAACTGACAGGGGAATCACATGTCATGCACTCTGCTTTGACCTTACAAATCCAATATATCTGTGTGGCTACATGTTAATGTTAAATTTTCTTATTCCAGTCTGCACTTTACGAAAAATTGGTCTTGATTTTAAAAAATGCCTTATTCTATAAGGACCATGAATGTAAGATTTGTGTGTTGGTTCTACACTGGGAAAGTCACATAACTGCCTCTTAATCTTCATTGGTGGATACATGCTTCCATGTTTCCAGTGTTCTTACACTGGGGGAAAAGTCCCTTAAAATATCCCCGTGCTCATTATTGCCAGCTAAGTGTTGGTATACAACAAAAACACTGAGCAGGCTCATCGTTTTACATCTCCGTCTTTGCCCGTGTTGTTTTACCAACAACAACCTAACTATGTAGGCTTGATACAGCAAATGGAAAGTCACAGGTTGGGAATATGCACTCATATAAAAAACGGTGCTTCTACTGTGAGAAGAGGAGTTAGAAGATGTATTGATTTGAGAGGTTATATTAAATATAAAATATCAGATTCTTTTCTGGCACTGTGCCACATGTGGCTTTCCTCTTTATAATATTCTGTTATTTTGGAATATCCGTATCCAGTTTACTTATTGTACATTGTGGTGCACAGTGTTTTGATTTGGTGTTGGAGCAGGTATATGCATCAATGACACTCAAGAAGAGGTGCAATACATATATTTGCATATATTCTGCACTACATGTATATTATTTGGAAGACAGCTTTCTGACAATGTGAAAAGAATGAAAACACTCCAGGTGTTTTTCCGCTCTACTACACCACTGATTACCATGCAACTCAGCATTAACGCACATGCAGGCACACTAATTTAGTGCAGTGGTCTCCAGTTCACAGTCCCAGCAAGAGCCCACAGACTTAATGCTGAGAGGTGAGAGGCTCTTCTGGAATCTGGCCTTCGAGACAATAGAGTAATTAAAGGGGATCTCTGCCAGTTGCAGAGACACAGACCCACATTTGAAACCCACAACAGTAACTTGCCACAAGGAATTCCACTATGTCATTAAACATTTCCAATATTCTCTTAGATGTTAGTGTAACATAAAACAGATAGAGAAAGAGAAAGGGAGAAAGGATTTGTTAACAGACAACTTCAGACTCAGGGCCATTTAATGAAAGATCCAGTGATTCTTTGAAAAGAAATAGATGAAATTAAGTGATATACACTGTAGGTCTTTTGCTTTCACGAATCAACAGGCAAAATTAAAATTAATGTTTTCTGTTGAATTCTAATTGTATATTTCTCAACACTACAATTCTAACGTATTCTAGCTTTATACTCTATACTGGTAATTTGTTAGCTATTTAAAATAATGAATGAATGAGAGAGCGGTAAGGACTGGCATACATGAGTCAACTGGCCTCTTCCTGTTTCTTTATCTTGTTCATGTCATGTTCTGCTGCGTACAGCAGAAGTTCCTCTGTACTGGAGTCAGCAACAGTCACCAGCAAAAGCAGTAGAAGTCCCTGCAGCACCATGACTCAGTTTTGGTTGGCATGGTGGGCAGTGAAAGCACAAATACTCTGGGCTGCACGACTGCAGCATCCTACCTGGCAGGACTGCTGTGGTGGCTGCTAGCCAGGCAGCAGCAGCACAAGGAGACTCTGCCTCTGTCTTAGCTGCACTACCTCAGTACTGCTTTGACTGTGATAAGTTCTGTTGACTTCTTGTTAGGTGGCAAGTTGTTTAGAAATTCAGCAGAGTGAGCTGTAGTGAAGCCTCCAGGTGAAGAGAAGAAAACAAAACTTATTTTAAAGCAATTATGCATGCAGTGTTAGCATGCATTGTAATATTTCATTTACGTTACACATGTGTTTATGTAAGAATAATCACATCATTTATATCATAGAAACTCTCCCTGAAAACTGGGCATTTTGTCTTGTTTCTAATGTCTAATGTAATTTTGGCCTAAATAAGAGTAACAACAGTCATAGTTACATACACTTCTAAGTGTTGTATGTTGTAATAACTATTAATTATATTAATTATAAATATTTTTGCAGATAATGAAAATACTCATTAGTTACAGCCCCACATAACCTAAAAATACCTAAAACATAGCTCCACCTCAACATTTTATTTAATGTCAGACCCCTAGATCTCAATTTATGGAAATTACAAACTACAAACATAAAGCTACACACACAATATAGTCAAGCTACAAAAGAGACACAACAAAGATGATGTTTGATATTTCATATCATTGTAGTAATAGTACATGCTTAAACATGCTTGGGTGACAAACCTTGAACCTTGAAAGACTAAAATCAAAGCATGCAAGACTAAGTGGAGGTGAGGATGATTTAAATGTTGAGTGAGGACCAGCAGGATTGCAGCAACACAGGAAGAACAATAGGGAAGCAAAATGTGCGCTTCAATAATATCAACAACCTTCAAAGACCAGCTAATTGCAATAAATGTGTTGGAGTATATGTTGCCTTACACACTGTCAGAGTGCCTCCAGTTCTTACAAAGAGGTCCAGAAACAATTCCCCCATCTGCCATAGTCTTTTTGAGTATACAAATTTAAATATTAACAGATGAAAGAAAGAAAGAAAGAAAGAAAGAAAGAAAGAAAGAAAGAAAGAAAGAAAGAAAGAAAGAAAGAAAGAAAGAAAGACTGTATGAACTAATATTCAACAATTCTCAGATGTGTTCATTATAAAGAAATCATCACTTCATTTGCAGCAGGACTGTCAAACCTCTCGTCTGCTAATAAGAGCTTTGGTGCTGATGGGCAAACAGATATGACAGCCTCTTTGTGTCTCTAAACTGCCTCCCAAACAAATCCGACCGACTCTCCATGAAATCCATTCATGGAGCCATTAACGTAATTGTGTCGTATGACATGTATGAAATCAACAACAATGCTGCACTGCCTTAGCCCTTTTACAAAGTGATGGACTGACAAACTGATGGAGGAAGGAGACGGAGAGACAGGAATGCAGGGGAAAAGGAGACAGCTGCTATGACAGAGGTTTGTGTTAAATGAAGGCAGGTGGGTTAAACGCACAAAAGGAAGGTTCTGCAGCACTTTTTTAATGAAGAAAGGGGTTCTTTGATAAAGAAAGGACAAAACAAAATGTATAATTTATTTTAACAAAACTAATTCTACAACCACACCAGCGGCTCTTTGAGTCTGTACTCAGAGACAGTGGTGTTTTGAGCATAATGCGAATATATAACACTGAACATCATAGTGACCAACAAGCTAATGTTAATGCACTACTGCTACTTTTGTACGAATGTAATGATTATGTTGTGATGCATTTTACTTCTGAATGAATGAGATGCTACATTTATTCACAGAAAGTGAGTCACAAGGAGGAGGTTGGGTTGGGGTGGATGGAGGGAGGGAGGGAGAACAATGTGCAGGATGAGTCCAGACTTCTGTGTGAGATTATGGACTCAGTGGTCTTAGTTTTGATTTAAACTTAGAAGGAAATATAAACATCATTTTGGGGACTGGAAGAAAGTTACTATGATATTAGAAATTACAAAGTTGAAGACGTAGATGAATCAACAAGGGATAAACATTGTTCTCTCCTCGTCCAAACATTATTCATTTGAAATTTGAGGACGGAAAAACAAAGAAACAGAGTGGATGCAAGTTTTAGAAAAAGATGGGATGATGTGAGCATCAACGTATAAGAAACCAATTTATATAAAGGTTTATCGTGGAACCACAAATTCTCTGGTCTGACATCAAAGCATTTTGTAAAGGATTGCTTGCTAAGAATAGGTGTGAAATAAAACCCAAGAACTGACAAACTGAACATGCGTGTGCTTATGTGAATGCGTGTGTCAGCATGTTTTCTTGCACTTGCAGTCATGGACATCCTGAAACTCATGGACATGTACAGTACATAAATCTGAAAAGTACTAAAATAAGAAAACCAGACAACCAAAGAGCCGAGCTGCCAAACATACAGCTTTGCAGAAATGACACAAGGTCAGAACTGTAGCACAGCATCTCATGTCCTTGTCACGTCTGTGTTATGGGTTAGAGCTCTGACAGCAGCGCAGTGGTGTTGTGCCTCTGTTAATGATAACCCAAGTCTCTCCCAGGGTTAAAGTCATTTACTAGGCCTGTTCTCCTGCCTCATTCCTCTGTAACAAAACACAGACGCCATCCTTCAATGGCAAATAACCCAGAGAAACAGAGACAGGTCATATTTATCACACTAAGCCTGTGGTAAATGACTCAGGCCAGAATCTCACACATATATACACACTTTTCCAGTACATGATCAGTGATGGAAGAGTAGCACTTGTAAAACGCAAAACAGGCAATGGCTGGCATTATGCGCAGCCTTATGCTGAAGTTTTTCTTTTAATGCTTTTGTAATCAGTTAAGCTTCTAGTTTCACCGTTGAAAGAGTCACAGCAGACCGGACTAGAAGCATAATTATGGTTCGCTGCAGGATTTACAGATATGTGGGTTCATGTGAAATGTATTCTAACATATAATGCATTAAATAAATAAAATAATATTTAATATAAATAATAAAAATATATATAAATAATTCTGCACCTTGCATGGAACGTTTGCATTTCCACTATTGAGAAAAAGAAAACGATTTTTCCGTAAGTAAAAACATCCCTATTAAAGAAAGCTTTTAATGTATGTAGATACTGTATATTGTGCAAAAAAACTGCCTACACTCATAATTTACAGATAACTGAGACGGCTAGCCAATGAAAGAATAAATAATACTTTTTACATATCCTAAAATCCTGAAATTAAGACTGTCAGTCTTCTCAAAGAGAAGATTTGTACTAAATTTGTTTACTAAGTGCCTTGTATCAATGAAATTATTAGGAGTGAGAGTCTGTCTATTCCAGATTGAATGATTCCTGTTTTGTCTGGCCCAGTTGTGCTTTTTTTAGAACCTTATCATATCCAGCCCCAATCGGATCCTCTAATTTGTCAAGAGTTTCATCTTGACAAATTAGATGATCTTCTTTAATTGTCTAACACAGACAGGGTCCTTCTTTTCAAGCCAATTTGTTACTGTTTGTTCACTTTCACTCTCCTTCACACACACTATCCACAGTTCCTGACAATCTCTTCCCATAAGGCTGTGTTACAGTCCTATATGTCAGTGTTAACTGTAGCCATATGGCACTTCTTAAAAGAGTGGCTGTGGGTGTCAGTCACAAAGCAGCCGTTGGGGACGGGCCCACAGGCCACTGGCAGATGACAATTACATGCCATTAAAACCCATTGACAGACAGAAAAAGGGAGAGAGAGGTGGTAACTGTATGAATTGCTAATGATTTAGGTTAAGAATAAAGAATGTTTGCATTGTCGTACATAAAAAACACATTATTAGGTTAGGGTTATGGGTTATGTAATACATTACTATTATATTATTACATAACTATTATATCTAGCACTTTAAAGAGTAGTAGTAGTAGTATAAATATGTTAGGGTAACATATAGGGTTGCTTTCATTAAGAAAAATGTTCTCATTTTCTAATCAAATCAATACTGAGAAAGTGATTGGAGAAAGTGTATGTGTGAAACATATGCATGAACACATGTGTGTGATTCCTGCATTCTGTGGTCCACCCTCAGGACATCAGAGAAACAAAAGCAGCCACATCTTGCTTGTCAGAAGCCAAGCGTTCCTTATTGACATCTTCTGCATCTTTCACCCTACTGTCACCCACTGAGTTGCATCTCCCAACCCTTATTTAACATCAGAAAGGACCTGGCATCTTCAGTGCGTTACTTTAAGTCTCACGAGTCTCTGCTCAGTCACTTACCAAACACTTAATCACGTTTTGGGATGTCGACCCTCTCCACCCATATTACTAATCCTCCCCAAGCCACATAGCTTTTGTCTTCTGCTAAGACTGAGGCTTAAAGGGGCTTAGAGCCATCCTGAGAGGCACAGGCCTGGAGTTAGACTGAGCTCCCGTGAGGAGTCAACTATTCGGGGGATTCCCAATTACTGCAGCATTATGTATTAAAACATGAAATAAGCTTTATTTAGGAAGAAACCCAGCAGCACGTGAATGTGTACAGAAAGTGGCTGCACATAAATATTCACATATTGTATCAGCAGAAATCTGCATGTGTGTGTGTGTGTGTGTGTGTGTGTGTGTGTGTGTGTGTGTGTGTGTGTGTGTGTGTGTGTGTGTGTGTGTGTTTGTGTGTGTGTGCTAGGCAACGTGTAGCACCCAACATCACGCAGAGGGTAATCAGTCTTAATTGGTTCAGTCTGATTATTATTTATTATCATTTCCTCCAAAGCCTTTATTCAGTAAGCCCCTGGATACACACTTAGCAAGCAGCTCGTAATTACTAATGCATGATGACAAAACGGCAGGGTCATCCAGGGTGTGTGAGAGAGGGGAAAAATAAACAAAGACAGAGGAAAGAAAGTGGGTCTATGCCTATTTATCAACTAGTTTCTTCTAAATTGCACTGCGAGTTCTACGTCCATGTTCATTCCTCAGTAAAAGATGCTGTGTTCAACTGTCTCCCCAAATGTCAGCAAACCAAGATTTAAACAAACCAAACCTGTGCAAACAGACCTACTGCATCTGCAACAGTCCAAGACCACACTTATCTGTTTTCCTGGTCTAATTCTAATTTATGACTCACTATAATTTTCCTATTGAGTTTGTGGTTTTGTAAAACCACAAACACAGACATCTCTCAACTTCAAAATCTAGCCAGATGCTGTAAACTAAAGTAGAAATGGAGAAAGTGGCTTGCTACAACAAAGCTGAAAAAAAATAATGCAAAAACAGGAATGGAGCTGTTGTTATGATTTCTTTATGATCTCGTTCACTCGTATTTCACAGTTGACTCAGTATATACTGCTCTCTCTTAAAATAACAGAACATTTTGCATAACTCCATCCAAAACCAAATTACTTGCAAAGGTACAATCCTGGTGGCACATTGTTTTTACACCGTCAATCATCAGAATTGACTGATTTATTTGTCATGGATTCAATTTACAGTATTCTTATCCACAGGAATTTTAGCTTCTTGGTGTTGTTCATTTCATCCTACAGTGGTGCCTAATGTGAATCTTAAAACTGTCAATGTATTTGAACAAAGTGTTACTTAGTGGATCACAAGGTTCTTAAAAAATACACCATGTTACAAAAATGCAGATGTTATAGAAGCACTGTAAGATCGTCCTAGAAGTCCTAGTACGACATAAGACACTTGTATACACAAAGTAAAATAAAGTCTGTTTCATAAACTGAGAAAATGGTTGGTGTAGTGATTCTACCCGACAATCCAACACAGTTTCCCCACCTCCTCAGTTCAACAAGATACTGCTGATGACAGAGCCATCGCAGTTAAAGCCCAATCCAGGGGGGTCGTGATCTTTCGGGTTCACCCATGGGTGGTTTAGGGACACCTGCCGCTCTGTCATTAAATGTCCCCCTACCACGGAACACATACACACAATCTTTTCACCCCATTGAAAGGGGTTCGAGGCAGTTGGGTTGACAGGCCTGCCGGGGTGTAGGAGTAGAGAATGGAGGGGGATGTTGATTGAGCTTGTGCGTGGGTGTATGTTCCCACCCAGGTCCCCTGCAGCTAAAAGTACATAGGACAATTCTTTACAGTTCCCCAGTGCACATGTACACAAAAAGCCACATGGACACAGACACAGTTGTGTCCTACCCTAAAGGTATCCTTATATTCTCTTGAAGATGGGTGTTAAACTGTCTATTGATTTGTTCTTGCTTCTCCTTCAGTGCACATCTTAATTTAGCTGCTCTGTTTGTGTGCGTGCATTCCTTTCATTCAGAGAGATAAGAGTGGCCTCCAGACATTCTTGATGGGCCCCTGCTTTGCTCTTCTTTATCCTAACTTAAAATCCATCTATCCCTTTACTTCTGCTTCACATTCAGTCTTTTGTCTCTTCTCTCCAGGCTCCAACACACACAGTGCCTACAGTGTTTGTCTTTTTATTTTTGACCAGACTCTTTTGTTCTCTCTTTTTCTTAGTTTCTTCATCAGTTCACACTACATTACAGTTACCTTGATCCTTTGGCCCTGCATAAACACCATTTATCAAGTCGGGCTGATGTTTGCACCTCTAATTCAAACAGGAAAGTCAGACTCAGGCTGAAAAATGGCATTCCTTATGAGAGCGAGAGGAGTGTGTCTCTGTGTTTGTGTATGTATGTGTTTTGGGGGGGGGCATGTTGTGGCTGTTATGTCATGATCCCATCAACCTCCCAGTCTCTCCCATTCTGACCTGTGACTTAAAAACACTCACAAACTCAGGAAGTCACACTTGTGCACACATCCATGAAATCTCACAGTGTAATACACATAAACCAACCATCACACTTTCCTTTACACCTACACACACACACACACACACACACACACACACACACACACACACACAC
>JAUYWH010000005.1:7968044-7995444 GCA_034779795.1 Ctenopoma multispine | reverse complement strand
CACACACACACACACACACACACACACACACACACACACACACACACACACACACACACACACATACACACACACATTTAGACTTGTGCATTGATCCACTCCCACACAAACCTACACACACATATCCAGTGTTCAGGTGCAGAGTCTCCCACTGATAAAGACCGAGCAAGTCACAAGGAGTCTTGATAGACCTGCTGGCTCTGTCTAATAGATGTGTGTGTTAACATAGGAAGCAACATGGCTGTACATCTAAACGTTTACACTTCTGACAACGGAGGAGAGATTGATCGCTCCTGTTCTGTCTGCACTCTGCACTTCTTATCACAGAGAGTTAATTAGAGATTGACAGGTCAAATCTGAAAGGTGACATCACAGCCCAGGCTGGAGTAAATCATTGAAATGGTACTGAAATGCATTTCATCAGAAAGATAAATGATAGTCCAGACAATCTACTAATTTAGCTTAAATATACACATGTAAAGTCAGGGGAAACATGAGATTAAAGTAAATGATGGCATCTTTTAATTAGATTAGATTTGGTTTCACTCTGTTCAATTTGAAAAATAATAAATAAATAAAATAATAGTAAAATAAGCAGAATAGTGGTTAGAGAGTAGTTAAAGCTACAATTAATGAATAATAATATATTAAAAATGCAACAAATGACTGTATGTTATATGATAGGTGTTGCACATATTGACAAAGCACACAAAAGGTTTACTTCTTTATACAAATCATACATACTTAATAAAATGTGTATTGTATTTCGTTTTATTGTGTTTTAAATTGTTAAATATGAGAATATCATTATTATTACTTCTGCTCATAATGATTGACCTACTAACTCTCCTGTTCTCCTCAACTCGGTGCATCTTTTTGTTCTCTCAGCCTGCTTCTTCACAGCTTTCACACATTTCCAACTGCAGCAGGTAAATATATCTTTAGTCAAATATAGCTCTGATAAACCCATCGCACAGTGCAGGACTAACACAAAGGGACAGGTAGAGAAAGTTAGTGACTAGCTTGCAAACAGAGAGTAGCATTAAGCTGCTAAAAAACAGATATTTAGTTAAGTTGCAGACCACAATACAGGTAAAAGATCATCATCATTTCCAAATGAATTCTAAAGTTTTCTCTGTTTCTGTTTGATGTGTAAACAACAATTTACTAACATGCATAACAACTTTATAAAGCAATAAGTGTTATTTTCCATTCCATATTCCATTTCCCCAAGAGACCAAAAAATCCATTAATGCTTCTTGGGTTAGTATTTTTACCCAAGTGGCCAAACAAAGGATTAACCAAACCTAGTTTATATAAGAGAAAAAAAGTCAAATTATAACCTCAGTGGAAGTCTGCATACAATAATGAAAGACATTTTCCAGTGTGCTTACATTCTGTTTTACTTCAAAAAAAAAGATTTATGATCAGAATCTATTAAAGTAATACCCAAGAAGAAAAAAAAAGATTTATCTTTTAAAATGAGCTAGAATGGTGATAGGAAATATCCAGGACACATAATAATTGAAAGTAAATCAGCTCTATCTTCTTTAAATATCGACTAAGAGTCACAAGACCAGCTATGCACGATCAGATGGATCAGAGCATGCAATGCTTATTTCAAGCAGAGACATTTTTTTAACTCCACTGGGTTGCCAGGTCAGATCTGGGTCTATGAGTTGTCATTTTTTGTTTTGACACTGGCACTCATATCATTATACACACATATACACTTTTCTATTAGCATATCAGCTGACAGCACTGAGGGGTGAGGGGTCACCTGTTGCAGAAAGGGGATACCTGCAGGACTGGGTCAGTAGAGGTAAAGAGGTGAGAGGTGACCAGTGTGGTTTTGGAGAAGGATAGCTGTCATTGGGTAAATTCGTTTTTTCCTTGGTTTTATGAGCTACATTTGTCTCAGTGTTGTGGTGTGAAAGGAGAAATGTCAGACCACCCCCTCTCACCAGACCTAATTTCCTGATTTACCACCAAGCATCACCTACTGGTCCAGTGGGTGTGTGCGGGAGAGAAAAACAGCTCAAGTTGACAATGTGTGTTGGTGTTTTTCCACTCCACGTTCCAGTTTGAGACAGAGAAATGTCTGGAATATTTGTGATGGAAGCAAAATAATGGAAAAATGTTTTCCAACCAAAAGTCACTAATCATGCTGCAGTTTAACAACAGCTCACTCACACACATATTGTAGGTACTGAAAGAAGAGAATGAATAAGAGCAGGAGACTGTAATCTTTCCATAAGTCGTTTCTGATTTTGTGACTTTACTCTAAGTCAACCTGCACCTGTGATTCTGCAGCTGTTGGCTGATGAGCTGACTGATAAGTACATTTTTTCTGCATCTCATCCTTCTTTGATTGGAAAAGCCAACTGTGTATCATTGCACCTTTAGGCCCTAAATCCCTTGCTCTGTCACCCTTTCACCTCTGGTTCCTACGGGACTCCAGCCTGCTCTAACCAACTGTCCGGCGGAGTCTGAGGGAAAGACAGTTATTTAATTGATCCTTATGTGAATGAATAGTGAAAAAAAGGAAAACATTGCTCTGGTCGTCAATAATTAAGGCAGCCTCTGTATTATCGGCCATTGATTATGTGCGAGTCATTATCTCAAGCCAAATCCAGCTCTTGTTCTGCTTGCGTTAACCCATTGCCCCTGACTGAATGATAAATTACCAATCAATAGCGAACAGTTTGATAAATCTGCCAACACTGAATCTGGATTTTATTCCCTAATTGTTCTTGATGTAGTAAATCTAATTTTTATACGTAGGCTTTTTTTCTGCATCCAGCAGGTAGTGTTTCACTTCGGTCTTGGAGACACTGGCTATGAACTGCTGTAAAAACTGCTCCAGCTGTAATGTTTATAAATAAATAATTAGCAAAGCACTGTGAGGAAGAGCAGAGTAAATGGCTGTAATATTTATGATGCTGGTAAAAACATGTGAAATATCACCATGACGACATGTGAGCAGCCTATTCATTTGCTTAAGTGATCAGTGAGTTGAAGATGAAATAGTGGTGGCAGTGGGTGGGATCCTGCTAGAGGCCCACGTTGCCCACTGGCTTACCCACAATTCTTGTAGCTGATTAAGACACCCCATCCTCCTTCATTACATTAGCTCGTGAACTATTGGGCCAATTATAAAGATTAAAATCATAAAAACACACGCAGCCATTCGTCTTCTTAAGGTTTGAGCAAAATTATGTTGACCACAGGCGCAAATGTCCTCATTAAAGCCTGATAACATTAAGTTTCTGGATGCCTCCTCTGAAACAGTTCATGTGACACTACCGTTCCCTCCATGCCCTCCTCTCCTCAAGGAGAGCCTGGCCCCAAGCATGTAAATGTAATTATCCAAATGACTGAGGTAACCTTTAACATAGGCATAATCATATTCTGGGTGTCCCATTTGTACAATTTGTAGCTGGTAATTACATATTTAAATTCTGCCTGCCCTTGGATGCGTAAAGCAACAGATAGAGACATTTGGTTCATGTGTGTAGGTGTTTCAAGGGGAAACAGGAAATAGTAAAAGCTTCATCCAAAGCATTCTTCCCAGCAGGGACAAACATAAATACTCTCCAATCCTTTCTCCTGTGGGTATGCTCCAAAGAGAATAATTTCAATATTTTATTCATGCCGTTTAATGTAACCCTTTGGGTGGAAACCCAGGGGACCTCTAATCCAGGAGTGCCAGCCGCCTGGTGTGTGCTGTATACCGCTCTGAGTACATGAGCCCCTATTGTGGTTCCAATCAATCACACACTCATTACAGAAGCACTATAAATGCCAAGGCATGCCAAAAGCCATGCCACAGGCTCCAGTCGGCAGCTCTTACACATCATGTTTCTGCCAAGCTTACCCGTGTGTGGGCACGACTGCCACCTATATTGCTGTGTCAATATGTCCTGAGTGTGCAAGTGCTGTACTGCTATAATGCACGGGTGATGTCTGATGCTGCAAGGCAGTGGCACACAAACTGGATTTGAGGCTGTAAGAGCCTGCTGGGGATACCAGTCCCTGTTCCAACCACTTGTGATTATTCATTCTCATTTGCTTGCCAGAAAACTGCTTGAATGAATAGAGAAATGCCCAGTTGCATGATGGGATATTGTCAGATTTGCATGATTGACATTTTTATTCATAAGGTTTGTTTCTGCAATTCAAAAGTAAAATCAGATTCCGGCTCCAGGGCTGATTGAAAACGGCTATCATCTCAGACACACAATTTCCACAGCTGTGATTTTCAAAAGGGGAATTTTGCTTCACAAGCAAACTTAAAGACACTAGAACTTCTCTTGCAGTTTTGACTCTATTGACTGTGGATGTTTTCAGAATTGCAAGTAAGTGCCAGGCACACATCATAGCAGTTAATCTCCTTGTGGACAGAGGGGAGTGCAGGAAGCGAGAAGAAGAGGACAAAAGGTTTAATCTCAACACTGGAGTTACCTTTATCTGCCACAGCTGTTTTAAAGAAGCGCACTGTGATGACCTGTAACTTCTCTTCCTATTGAATGACCCTGTGTAAACGCACATGATAAAAGATGATTTTAGGAAATGACTCACAATGTTATTATGAAAATACATTTTATGTAAAAAACAAGCCTTGTTAATCTAAGCAGTATCTTACTTTACTGTCCTTTCCATAATGTAGTAGAGTTTTACAGGGTGGAGGTGTTGGAATCATGCCCAACCCCCAGCCTGGAGGAACAGGTGCTGAATGTTGTCTGGCCTCTACTCTAAAACCTGCACAATTAGCTTGCATCAACCACGAGCTAAGCCCCTGTCAGAATAGCTCACAGGGGTCTCTCTATAGCTGATTAAAGAAATCCAATGAAAATCTCTTATCACATGTTAAAAATGTTTAGTAGAGTTCAATAGTCTGTATAGTTTAGGTCCATTTTTGGTACAGTTTGTGGAAAACATTATCATGAAATTATGGAATCAGACTTGTTTTCTTTCTAGATTTCCTTGACAGATGTAATGGCCTTTATAGTGTCTAAAAGCATACACCTTATACTGATTATCTCCACACTATTTCATGTGTTGAGACATGACATTGTATCACTGAACTGTTGGATCTTAGCAAAATTCATCTGGATGAACAAAGTGCACAGGAGTAGATTGCTGCAGTTTGTTTGCAGATAATTGGACAGACATAGCTTAAAAGTGAAAATGGAAAGTGAGAGAATGTACAGTACTGATGCAATAGTTCAAAAGCTTTTACCTAGAATGGTTTATTACAGTCGGGTTAATGGTACATCTCAATGACAACAATTTAAATGAAATAGGAAAGAGTCCAACATTGCATTTGTGAGTTCAAGATCAATAAGGGAAACCAAAAAGGACCGAAAAATATTCCCTCAATTGATCAATACATACAAACCCATTAACGGAATTACTATTAGTGCCATTTCATTTTTCCCCATTATAGTGTTCTTACTTCTTTCTTCTCAGCCTCTAACAGTGGGAAATGAGGTCAGGTCTCACTCACATTATTCTCTTCTTTCTTAAAGTCCCCCTTTTTTCAGCTCTCCCATAGTGTTGGCAGCTACACACTTAGTCTTATGTCCTTTTCTGCTCTAGTCACTTGTTGCCTATCTCTGGTTATCTGGTTAACTGTAAAGCCACCATCAGTAGGGTTACTTTAATACCTTTGTCTAATACTCATTGTACTATTATAGTATTATTCTAAAGGCTTCATTAAAATGTAATAACGGTGAGAAATTAGGTATGTGTAAGTTGTTTGGCCAACATTACTCAAACAACCAAATCCTAAAAAAATTTATTTTTTACTATATACAGATATTGTATACACATACTACCAGAATTGCTGCATTGCTATATGCACAGACACGTAAATATTATGGTGACACATAAATAGAGACTAACAAAAACATCCTTGTTTTCATTAAAAATACTCAAGGATGTTAAAATTTTTAGTCAATAAACTTACCTTAAAGGATCTACAGTACAGTAAGATCCGACTTATAAGGTGTTAGATCTATTGCATATTACAAGTTGGAGTTGTGCTTTAAACCTAATTACTACAATTTTAAGGTTGGGAGAAGGTTCAATGTGTGTTACCATTTCTTCATTGATGCCCATTACAGTAAAAACCTGGCAGAATAATTCTCGAAGGACAATTATAGCATTAACTTTTAATTTGTTGGCATTCATTTTTACACTGGATAACAGTATGTTAAATTATTAATTGTTTATAAGTGTTATTAAATTATTAATTGTTTATAAGTGTTATTTCACAATTACAAGCTAAAATGTAAATGTAAAGACATTATTTAAAAATGTAATTTTTCATTGATTTAATGTGGGATATTTTCACATTATCAGGTGCTAGGGACACTTGTCTTAGTATTTTAACAGACGGACTCTCATGTAAGTAAGTCAAGAGTCAACAAGGGTAGCATATGCAGACCATTAGCCTGGCCACCAGCACTGATTAGTGTATTTGTGTTGGTGGCTAGCCCAGCACCGGCTTAAATGAACTATAACACTTGCATTTGGTTTGGAACACCACTGCTGAGATCAGCCAAAGAGCAGGTGACTAATTTAACCAGCAGGACAAGAAGAGCAATGTGGTTGTTAATACAGCACTAATACATCATAAAACAGAGTTACGCCTGAGAGAAAGTTGAGGCCCATGTGTTCCTCCCTGGAGTGCTGGTCATATTGACCTTCCAACACGGACAGAGATTATTAGGATAAGCATGGTTACCGTGCGAAGAGTAATGTTGTTGAGTCATTTCGCTGCTCCCAGACAGCTGGCATACAGACAAACTGTGAGAGAATTCATTGACTTTGCACTTTCCTTTAGGAACTTTCCTGATTATTACTATTGTCTCTAAAAACACCAGCTGAAACAGTTTTATCATTTTAATTTAGCTGTTTCACCATTGTACTGTGTTTGAGTGCGGCTGGGAAAGCATCCGGGCTTTGTCAGGGGAAATCAGTTGAATCCCAATATTTCTATCATTCAGCATGAGACCAGCGAACAGCTGAGGTATCAAGGGTACAGACAATGTCAGCAGAGTTGTATTGGCAGCATCCTGCAAGCTTGGCAAGTCTTAGCCCGGCTTTAATGGGTTTTCGCTCAATAACAATGAAGAGGCAGAGAGCACCATAAAGACACATTCAGTCAGTCCTTTCAGAATCTTAATAAGAACAGATGCATTTTAATAAGACCGTTTCTGCACATAAGCCTGCTTTCTGTGTCAGGCACTCATGCACTGCCAATCAAACAAAATGTAGTCATTTACAGTCTGGCAAGACTTTGGGAAAATAGCCCAGAGGAGTTATAGTTACAGTACATGCTTGCTGTATGAGCAAGTGAGCAGAAAGGCTTTTCTAATTACAGTCGTTGAGGAGGAAAATATGTCCCAAACAAGTCTCTGCTGAAATCTAACCCAGTGCAGCCACACCCAGCTATACCATGCATGAACAATCAAAACATTCATGTGATTTTTCATGCTTTGAATGACATATCAAACCTCGGACATTCACTCAATATATCAGTGGAACAGAGGGGAGGGAGCCTATTTCTGTTATGACTCAAGTGAAACTTTTCATGCGTTCTTTTTTACTGCACGTTCAATTATTGATACCACCGCGGCTGAAGAGTTGGAAAAGCTTGTGTGCAAACTTTCACAGGCACTTTAGTTGTTATGACATATGGCATGCAAGATACATATATATTTAGTAAATGAAGAGTGTACAAATATAGGGAAGCAGGTGGTGTGAGTTAAACAGCAGAGGTTGCTTTGCATAGCAAAAACCCCTGGTATGACCTAAAGTGGGTTAGTGGGTCAGAGGCACAAGCTGACAGCAAGCATATGTTTTATAAATTTAATTTATTATCTTCAACTGTCATTTGTTGAGTCAGTGTAGAGCAGCCAAGGGGTAATAAAACATTCACACAGAACAGTGAGATATTCAAGCTAGATTCAAATTCGAAAAAAAGAGTTTTTGTGCTATCACACGGGTAATGTAAAAGCATATTATAAAGTAAAATAAAAAGAGAGGCATACATTACCACACACCTATTCTCCATTGGTAAATGACTTATGTTTTTCTGTTTGAGAGTCCTAGATGAAGTAATAAGTTTGTCTTCCTCTGATGCTTTTTTAAGGGGAGAACTTCCTGACTCACTCACAGGGGTTCATCATCTGACAAGTGCTCAGTATGGAAGCCTTGTCAGCAAGAGCATACGGTAAGCTGGATTCTCAAATGCATGTGTAGAGATAATATAAGCACTGGTCGAAGCAATCACCAAAGTATGGTGACCCAAGAAAAGTTTGCCTGCCCGTGCTTCAGCTACTAAACTGCACACAGTTTAGTAGCTTGGAATATTCTGTGCATATTACAATATTATAACTAACTTTTTAACTTCCTAGTTCCCAGAATGTAGCCACACCTCTCATTCAAAGCACAACATGTTACGTGCTGAACTGCAATCTGGTCTATAAAGTTGCTGGAAAAATTGACATCTGCTTCCAGCAACATACATTTTTACTCTTAATCTACTCAAAGTGGAGTTAAAAAAATACATTCTTCTATACATTCTATACATTCTGTATAAGTGAAAGCACTTTAGTGATCTTTTAACATTACAGCAAGTGCAGACATGAGGTGAAAATATCAGTTTGTACACTGTGGTTTATGACAAACCTAACGGTCTTCAGCTATAAAGCTGCAACCAATAGTCAGCTGGCAGAAAAATAATCAACAGATTAGATCATATTTTTTATCAAATCTGCTGTGTCCTGCTTCACAAATGTTTGAGTTTGTCACTTATCTTTGTAATATGTAATAATAAACTCCAGGTTACATGTATTTTTATATATATAATTGTTGTGTACCTCTTGATCTGTAGCTCTTGTTGCATCTTTATGATATAGTATAATCTTTAATTCTTGCACTTACTGTTTTAATTGCAAGAGTAAAACTTGAGCTTGAAAATGAGCTGAACTTAGAAAAGGTAAATGGTAGGTGAATCTTCAAATGAGATTATTTAAGTAAACAACACCTGGACTTAAGTCTGATGATTTACTCTTTCCTTTGCACGCAGGTAACAGCCCACATCTTCTTTATTTAATTCTTTATTTGTATAGCACCAAATCATAACAACGGTCATCTCGAGGCACTTTACATAGCAAGGTTTAGGACCTTGCAAAATATAAGTGTATATATACAGAACTATGTAGAAAATCCAACAGTCCCACTTGAGCAATTTAAGGATTATGGGAGAAATCAGTGTGTGATAAAATGTGCTATCCGTCTCCTTCCTCCACTGTTCTCTTATTTTTGTGTTTTAAAATCTCCTCTAGCTGGTTTCTCTTGGATGTGTGCTGAGGGCAACAAATTGTGGTGATACTCATTTCCCCCATGTTTGTGTTTCTACAGCAAATTGCCTCATCTGTTAAAAATGGGTAGGTGATGCATCTGGAGGGATGAAACATTTATCGGAGGACAGTTTTTCATTACGGCAAGGAGAGAGCTACCATCAATATTTCAATGGCCCTGCCTGCCCGCAGTGTGTCAGTGTAGGCAGTCCTCAATGTGTGTGTCCTGGAACATTGTATAATGACCAAATGTCCTCACAGGGATAGACAAAATGATTCAAAGTGAGGGCATTAGGACGTTCTCTCACTTCTTCAAAAGGCTATAACTTTAGGTGAGAAACTATAATTATATTCTGTGACTGGGTGTAGTAATGTAACAAATTGGGCTTTAGTTTTACAAACTACCATCAATACGCATGAAAGTTTAAATGTAAAAATGTAAATGTACTATTTTAATCCATTCAGTCAGCCTGGACTTCTTTTCCCTCATAATACAGATGTGTTAATATTCCTCAGCTCTGACATGTTTCTATACACTCACGTGCTGTCTCCCTTCTCCTCTCAGATGTCTCTCAGAGTGGCAGCTCTCCCTGTGTTTTGCTTCTAGATGGCCGTTCTCCTCTGAGCATTTTCAGCTGTTGCACGTTTTCAGCACTTGTGTTGCTGGTTTTATTCCCTTGCATCAAATATTCATAGAGTGAGAGACAGGAGAGGCAGGTTTGACACGTGCTATTCTGTCCTCTACCCATCTGACTTCCATACCTCTTTTCAGATGCATCAGCCAGACTCTGTCTTTATTTCTATTTCCTCCTTATATGTTTACAGACATATTTGATAGCAAACATTTTGACTTGGCTTAGTAAGAGAAGCACAGGAGACAGGCCCTACCAATTCAATTAACAATGTTTTATTCAAGTGTTCCACTGAACTATAGCAGTGAGCCAGAATCCCCAAAACAGGACCTTGAAACTGAAGTCTAAAAAAAAAATCTAAAAAAAGAATTTTTTTTAATCTATTATCAATATCAACATTAGTATCAATAATTTGTGCTTTTTGTAATGTGACATGCAGAAATATTGTCAGGTTTATATCTTACTGACTTTGTTTTGAAACATCACCGCATCTTTTGTTGGGCATCCCTGTATTGAGTTCTCTCTGAAATTTTTTTGAAATGTGTTAGATTACTTAAAAAGTTTCTTTTTGTCCGTTGATTTGCAGCAATTTGCTTAAATATTGCATTATTTTGAAAAAAATATACAGTGTAAGTACAACATACAGTAGATAGCGAATAACAAGGAACAACCATTGTATTATTTCCTTAGCTTCCCTGTCTTTGGGATACTAGCAGCTTTGGATGCAGGACTGTGTGGACTGGGAGTACCAGTGAGTATGGGGGAGTTTGTTAAAACAAGGAGAAAGTGGAAGTGGAAGACAAGTGGATCTTATTCACCCACTCAGAAGGCTTAACTCCTTCACATTCTTTTTCTCCTTTTGCTGTGTCATAGATGCATCACTTTCTTTTGTCATCACGTACATACTGTATTATGTTGGAAAGAGTCTTAAGTGTTGCACTGCTTATTATATTAGCTGTGAACCTATTAATATACATATGAGAGAATACACTGTGCATATCATTTCCACTGATGTGCTACCTTCGTGCGAAGTGTGATCCATACATAACACATGTATCTTTACACTGCTATAGAGAGTATGGTAAGTGATATGTGGACAGGCAGAGAAATATGGGAGTTGAAGTATGGAGATGTGAAACATGAGGGGACCAGAAAAGCATGAGTGGGAGTGACAGAGCTAGAAATGGCATGATGTGGGGGCTGAATACACCAGGTATTGGAGAGCTGAGTAGGGAGAGAGACGACAAGAGGCCATATGAATATTTGATCTTGTGTTGAGAGGAGGTTGGCGAGGTGGGGAGGGCCGCCCCAGAAGTCCTTGTGATGAGTGGTGCTGTAAAAATATTTACCTTAAACACAGCACTGTGGGACATGAGCAGCGGGAGGGAGAAGGAGGAGAGATGTGAGGTCCTTCATTCCATCCATTTTTCCTATCCCTCAGTCATTCCCCTCTCTTCTTCTCAGCCTTGCGTCAGATAAAGTGGGTCAGCATTACACATCAGTACAACACACTGGAGGGGAGAAAGGGGAGGATTTAAGCTGTGAGAGAGATGGAGGGGGGTGAAGGGAAGAGGTAAGGCAGAGTGCAGAAAGAAAGAGATGCTGCAAAGAGAGGAGGGTGAAATTGAGGGTGAAGCTGACACGAAGAGAATGAATGTCAAACTGCAGAGAGGTGGAGATGCGTATTTGTAGAGCCTGAGAAAGAGCAGGGATAGAAAAAGATGAAGAAGAAAGTGTGAAGAGGAGCGTGGAAAAAAACTATGATTAATTCATCTTTATGTTTCAGTAGGCCACTTCCAGCACAGGTCTGGCGGAGGCAAGCCCTAAGAGGCTCCACATGATGGAGAGTCAGCCATTACCATGTTTAAAGAGCTGCCTCCCAACATTCCTCTCATCCTCCTCCCATCCACTCTCGCTCGTTCCTCATTTAGATACTCAGGATTGTGCATTTCTGTTTTCAGAGTGCGGAAGATGATGAAGCAGTAGAGCAGTCATGGGAGAGGAAGAGAGAGAAGAGTAGATGAAGAGATTGAAAACAGGATTAGCTCGGCCATGTGTCAGCCGGCGCCTGTGGGTGTATTTACCCGTATCCAGTATCTCTGAACACATGTTTACCCACCGCGGAGACATCCAAAGGCAACCTTGTCATATTTCCCTCAGATAGATCAGCCTGCCCCACAGGCCAGTGTGACTTCATGGCAGGCTAAAATAGTCACTAACTGTTTCTTATTCTTACACAGGGTCACTGACACCAACACAGGTGACAAAAAAACTTGACATTGCTGTATTATTATTATGCAAGCACAGATTTAGTAAAGCTAAATTCACATCACTCACCTTTTTATGATAGGCATAGGGCTTAATATTATTTTAGTGTCAGTTCATCCAAAAAACAGGTTGTTCTGGATACACAAGCTTCACTTTGATTAGTTTTTGCTGAAACCGTAAAACTACAGTACTTTCTAGAATAATTTACTGCATAATAGTGACATACTTTATTGATCCTCTTGGTGAAAATGTTTGTCGATGACTGCTCTACCAGCTGAGCTACTGTCACCCTGCGGGCTGCTCGACGTGAGGCACAGTTTCACAGCCTCAGAAATCCTCTACAGCGTCATTTAATACTGCACACTGACCAATTACGGCACCAGAGCAAATATGAGTTTGTTTTATGTACAAGCACAGTGTGTCTGATGAATGTTTCAAATGTATGAATTCTTTCACTGTGTTAAGAACCACGAACATACAGTAATTCTATTTATTTCCATGATAGTGACGGCGTTTTAGAAAAGCCTTCATTTCACTCTCCACCCCACCATCAGATCCTTTCAAATCACATTGAGAACTCCATTTTAAAGAGGTATTTATGGAATGTAAATACACTAAATGACCAACAGCCATATCGCACCAATATAAATACACAGGCCAATTCATTTATTTGTTGTCCCAGAATTATATAAAGTCTAAACAGACAATTTGTATGTTTTTTTAAAAACAGAATGTAAACTCACACAATATTGCTGAAACCATCAGAGTCAGAGGGATAAATATTAAGAATACGAACTTACAGTAGACTTCTGGTAATTACAGTCATATTCTGAGACATTTCACATATAAAGCTACAACAGGAGGTACTGTAGTTGAGTACCACTTCAATTTCTTTACTCAAGTTGAAATAATAAGTGCACGCTCTTATGCCTCAAAAATAACATGTCTGCAGAAATCCTGCAGAAATAAAGTGTCCAGACCTTGTTAAGCTCAAGGAGAGAACAACATCAAAAACCTTATTTGTGAGAATTTTATTTGAAAAGCAATTTTTTTCCTGTTTGTTATAAAAAATAAACTAATATGGGATCCCACACAGAAGTGAAACAAAATCTTAGAAAAGGAGAAAATATTAATTGTGAACTCATTTACACTTAAAACTGCAAACAAACTTTCAAAAGTGAAAAATGTAGCAGTAAGGTATAAAATAAATATTACAAATATGCACTTTTACCTATAAATCTACTATGGTCAAAGCCATTATTCCTTAATGATCTACCTTATTAAATCTCCAGGAGACACGTTGACAGGTTAAGGAAAGATATTGTGATGTTGATTTTGCAAAATAGGCTGCAACCCAGTGACAGTAAGACATTTTGTACATTCAGTCTAGGTTCTGCACGTCTGTTTACCACTTCATCACCTCTTCCATTTTCTGTTTAAGTAGCTGCCAAGATAAATCCAGCACGTATCAGGCTGCTCAAACTGTGCAAACCTTGGTGAAGTACCTTTGGCTGTTGCCATCCAAATGCACCTAGGTCCCCTATAAGCCTGCCTGCCTAGTTGAAAACATCAGGACTTTTCTCAGGTCTAAAACTACAAAGCAAAGAGGTCTTTTTAAGTCTGGCACTGGGACACCATCATGAGCACATCTCTGAGATCCTCATCAACATCAAACGGTTGGCAGAGTGTTTGCCAACCAGCTGGTGCAGATGGCCGGACTCAAACGGGACAATCTAATGAGAAGCAGGTAGGGCATTAGTAGTCTGGAAAGGGTGGCAGCGCTACACACATTCATACAGCTCTAACCAGCAATATGCACAGAAGAGGAATGTGTGTTTGTGAGCTTGAAGGAGGAAGGAGGGGAAAAGGAAAACCAGATTCCCGACAACTTATTTTTCGCATGTTCACATTCACACACACACACACGCATGCATGCACATACATATACAATCATCCCATAGCCAGTCAGGCAGCGCAGTGTGTCAGAGTTAAAAACAGCATAAGACAGGCTTGTATCTCTCTTACAGTGCTGGGAGGTTGAGGATTCTCTCTCTGGGGTGGAAAGTGGGGGTTAATGGGTTCATCAACTCCACTCAACAGCAGGCTGCCTCTGCCACCTAGTGGACTTATTAGGTAAAAGCTTAACTGTGAGAAAAATGTAGTCAAGGCATGTTAATCTTTTACCATGTACAACTGTGTTCTTGTCATGTTAACCTTTCTACAATATAATGTGTGTGTGTGTGTGTGTGTGTGTATGTGTGTGTGTGTGTGTGTTCCCTTACATGCAACCATCTCCAGAGAATTTACAAGTAATTTTAAGTACAGAGACTTTTCTAAACATTAACCAGCAATAGAAGACAGTGAGGATATGTAGACAGAGGTAGGGAGAACAAGCATTTATCTGGTGGGAATTGTGAGGTTGTGTAATGAAAGTAACAGGAAATCCCAAAATATGTTTTTGTAATTATTCATGTTTTGAAAAAATAGTGTCTGTCTATCCATCCACAGACATGGAGAATCTGTGATAGAGAGCCTGAAGCTAAAAGATGACTGTAAAGGTTTTTCAACAATTACCCAACAAATATCCCCAGTGGCATTCAATTAGATGAAAGACAAAGCTTGCAGAAGACAAATTTAAAAGTATATCTGTGTCTAGAAGTATAAAAGAGAGCACGAGTAATCTAATAAGCAAATACGCCAAACTGATTCAATTCAGATTTTAAATTATTTAGTGAAACCTTTTACTGTCAAAACTGTTATTTCCTTATGTATGTCATACATGGCTTGGGGCCAGTTATCAAACCGCCAATCCTGAGGTTCATGGGCAACTACCCAACCAACTGACACACAGCCCACTAAAACAAAAACTGATCTTTCACCTGTGTGCATGTGTGAGAATGGCAGTGTCTAGAGAAGTTCAGGATTCCAGTGTGTGTCTGAAAATGGCTTGAGAATGTCACCCTCATGTGGCCCTTCATTAAAGGTTTATTGACAGAGTTGCATTATGGGAGTTGTAGGATTGAGTGTTGAAGCTTTACTAATGACTAAAACACAGGGTGTCACATATAATGCTGCTTTGCTTTTTGACTATTCTTTGTTGTTGCTTTTTGTTACTCCTCTGAGTCAAAGTAAATTCTACTGGAGTGCTCCTTTAGCAATTAAATTACCTCTTCTATTGCAGTTATATATTGCAGCATTACATTAATTACAAGTATCATTGTGTACTGGATTCAAAATGTATCCAGATCCATTTTCTGTTCAGCTGGTTCGTCACCATAAAAGTGTCAGAGAGTGTCGGTGTATTTAAGTGGTTTGTCTAAATTCAAGTGAACCAGAAAGTTGTTTACAGCGAGTAGCCAGCAGAGGTCTGTGTTTAGCAGTTTATGTCATTCAGAGCAGAAAAGCCTGTGCAGCATGAAACAGGCTTGTGTGGATGAAACTGCCATTATAGTCTCCCTGTAATTTCCCAGTTTAAAATCTTGTTAACATGTTAACTAGTTTTTGAGCATAAAAAACACTTTAGATGCAGTTTTTGGGCAGCTCTCATGTTTCTTGTTGAATTGATGTACAAAGAAAAAGCAACTTCTTACTGGATTTAGAGGATTGAGCTTAACTGTACGTATCATAAGTTTGCACAAAAACTAAAAAGCTAAGATTCTTTTGAATAATATAATAACGTCTTTATTGTTCTTATAGTTTATAGCACATTGACAAATTTTTTTTTTAAATAGTGAAAATGAAAACTACTGTGAATAATGCAAACAAATTGACTGTATTTGCTCACTGAACTTTGAACTTAAATTGTAGTGTTTCCAACTGCATTTGAAAGCAACATAGTGTGTAAATTCCTTCAGACTTCACCAGAGTCAAGTAATAGTTTAAATTCGGATTAAATGCGTTTTCACATTAAAATCACAATTTGTAACTCATCTCAGTTTGATGTAACTAGGCTTCACTTTTATATTTCCCTCTTAAAGTTGATAAAGCAGTTGGATTTAAATTTGTTTGCAGGCTCTAACTCTTTTGAACAGTTTGTACTCTTAATGTTGGAGGCTGAGCATATGTTCAGTGTGACTCAGACCCTGCCATCTGAAGGGATTTGTTTTCTATCTGTTCATAATTATCGCTCTTTGTTCTGCCTTCATAAGGATTGGATTTATTGGATATACGACACCACAAAAACCAAATCCTGCCACAGCAATTTGATAGATGTCAATACGAGCATATTTCAAGGCATCTTATCCTCTGGGTGACTATAATTAGCCATCAGTTGCAGTGTATGAAACTGTGGTGCACTGCTCCGGACAGGCCCACTGATTTTTATGAGGCCGTGTGGACAAAATCATGGAAATGTTTATGAACATGATCACGAGCGGCCACAGATGTTTATGGAGAGGTTTTTTTTTTTAATATATACAAACTGTGGACAGTGCAGTTTGTGTGTTTATTTTCAGGAAAGTGAAGTGTGCAGATATGTGGAATCTCAAAGACCTCCCAGAAAATGGCTTTAACCAACACCTTCCAAAAAAGAACAAAATCATGCAGTCAATTAAAATATATATTGAGTATACATTGTTATTATTATTGCTTATTTGTTTGCGCTGACTTGGGAAAAAGATTATTTTAATTATGACAGGCACAAAGAATTTGTTTCTTTATATATTTGAGCAAAGCATGTTTTGTTTTTATTTACATAGATCTGTAAAAAAAAAATCTGTAAATAAATACCCATTAAAATATGATTTTTTTCTATTAAAAGACTCAACGCAATCATAACATTAAACCTGATAATTATCTGCTACTATAAAGTAGGGCTCTTCTTCCTCAACCCATCTCTTTTGTGGCCTGTAAACTCAGATCATATGGGTTCGCTATGGGTTGAAATCAGTCACAGTCTGTCTAACATAAGTCAAGCAGACATGGATGATGGGCTTTAGGAAACCATTCATTGCAGCAAACATACACTTTTCAAGCCCCATTGAAACACTGACCTGCTTCAAAGATCTGAGGGCAGAGTGTCTGTTGCAGTTATAGTTCACTGCTCCCTCATTCTCTCTTTGTTGTTTTTGCTTCATTCAAACCAACACATTACTTTAAACTACTGTTTTTTTTTCATTTATGTACTTTTTTTATTTAATTTTTTTACAATTTTAAGGTGCTAAAAAACTGTGACATCCATCAACAAATATAAAAATAAATCCTGAAAGATAGGGTGTGCACTGAACAGTGGTAGCCAATGTGATTAACAGTGCTGATAAAGTGACATAAATAAAGTCGTATTTGTGGATTTGATGAGGGTGAAACTATTACTATATAAACAAACAAATGTGATGCTGATAAAAACAGAATATTAGTATGACCTAATAAGTATGTTAACAATGCAACCTACAAAACATAGTCAGTCACTCCTCTGATGTGACACACACACACACAGACACACACACACATGCCCTGGTTCATGACTGCATGTTTTTATTCTATTAAATATTCTTCAACAGTAAATACTAGTTAGGAAAAGAGATAAATGAACATGGACGCAAAGTGGATAATGTGTTTTATATCTCAGTCACTCAATGTTAGTTATGTAACTAACAGTAGTATGTTCATCTGTATTTTTCACACATGTGAGCATTAAAACTGCCTTCTTTTAGTTTTTAGCCTCCATATGTGCTTATCACATACTCACATTTTCTTGTGCCTGCATTTCCAGGTTTGTATCTACAGTGCACATAAGATACTGTTTGTTCCCAGCCAGTGTGTGTGTGTGTGTGTTCCTTTATCCCTGCCAGTGTTGAGTCAAGAGCCCATCTGGCTTCTATGAGGACCGCTCCTTCACGGTGTCTCAGCCTGATTCATGGTCACTGGACAGCTTCAGCTGCTATCCCACTTCCACCGTTTTACATCACATACCTCTCCAAAAAACACTCTTCATACCGCTCAGCTCCCACCATTCTCCCACCAGCAGACAAGCTCTGCAGAGACACAGAGACAATATTTCTCTGAGTAGGTAGAATCCTTGAGAAACATGCTGGCCGTCATTTCCATCTGTCTCCATCCATCTGCTTAACAAAATCCCCGGCGGTTCTTCAACTGGGATGAGCCATGTTTGTCTTTTCTTCTGCTTTTGCTTTTTCTCAGAGAAAACCAATTTTATCTGAAATGCTTCAAACCATCTGTACCACGCCCTTCAAGAAGCATGTGTATGCAAATTACAACCAACTTTCCTTCTCTGTGTTGTTTTTCCCTTTCTCCCCCTTCCTCTCTCCATCTTTATTACTCATTATCTTGTCTTTTCAGCTTTCACACACACCACCATGAAGTAACCTCAAGTGTAAGGTTGCCGGTTTGTGCTCAGACACACGGCCAAACCTCACCGCACTGGTAGGTGCTTCTGTTGCACAATCTGGAGCCATGAGGTACTCAGAGAGGCACATATATGCACTTATAAGAGCGCCACTGTCAATCATACAGAAACTCTATAGAGCCACTGAAAAGACAAATGCAAATAAATGGCATGAATTATGAATGGGTATTGACAGTTGGATTGGGTTCATATCCTCTGCTGACAGTGTGGCATCCTGCAGCCTATAAAATACTGTAGAGCATTATACTACTTCTACTACACTTACGCAATACACAATTTCAACATGCATTCAACATTTAACTGGTCTGAAATAAAAACACTACAAGATCGTTGCATTTGTTTTAATCTTAATTTTATGAGCACACAGTAAAATTCAAACATAGATTATTTGGCATAAAGCAGAAATACAAGTTGTTAGGTTACTAAGTACACATTATCACCTTTTAAATGAAAAGAAAATCAAGTTGTGGCAACAAACCAAGCTGTCACTTGTTTCAAGTGATGAGTAACACCTGATCTTTAGCTTTGAATAGAAAAACAACTGTGAAAACTTTGTAATCTGTGAAATCTCATAATCAGTTTTATTAAATAACAATGATGTTTGATGATAATGATAATGATGTTTTATTATAACTCAGTGTAATTATATTACTATGTCAGTTTCAAGGCAGGCCAATTTAAATTCAGTCTTGTAATTTAACATTATGAGTTAACTAAACTTTCAAATGATTTTTTGGGTCGTTAGGTTATTGTTATATACCTCTTTCCAAAATACACTGTGTTTTACTTACATTTCTCCAGATTACTGAAGACAGTTACTGTATTTAATGAAGTTATTTTATAAAATAACTCAAATAAAACTGTAATAATATAATCCAAAATCAAATAAACCAAAAGTTGCAAAGACATGAGTCGAGTGACTGGTACTCAATACTATTAAAGTACTGACAGAAGTTATTCCAACATGAAGTAAAATAACAAGAAATAAAAAAGTACTGCATTATAACTTTTCCTTTTTTTTAAATGTGGTCTGCCTGGGGCGCAGACACATCTCATAAGGACGATTTGAAAGTTTCACCGAAACTTGAGAAAAATGTGCCAGCATCTCTTAAATCTTCACAAAATTGATATTAAAATCTATCCTATCTCTTAGTCATAATAACTTCAAGTGAGCAATTCTTTTATAGCATAGCTTCCACTGATATATACTATTTTCAATTGACAATTTCCACCTCATAACTATGTTTTTTTCTATTTATCTATTCAATGTGAAATTATAGGCAGCATCCAGTTGGTTTTATTTAGGAAAAAGACTAGTTAGCTGGTGAGCTGCTAGCAAGATTCTTTAGTCTTTGTTACAGTTTCTCCTTGTTTCCAGACTTTATGTTAAGCTGAGCTAAATGTATACTCTGGATGTGCAACTGGAAAGACATCAAACTTCTCTGCAGGTCGATTTTCCAAAAAGTAAAGAATGCAGAATTTTGACTTACAGCTACAATTATTTAAATACAATGATGACAATCATGCAGTCAAAGTTCTGCTCCTCTGCTCAACTAGTTACTGTTACTGTAAATCACAATAAATCATAAGATTCATAATTTCCTGTGACTCATTTCATTTCTAAGAATGACCTACTAACAGAAAAAGACAAACTGGGTACTGAATGGCTATTATCAGTGGGAGACGAAGCAGAAAAACAAGCATGAATTGTTGCTGACTTTTACTTTAAGCCAGGTGTAAAGTGTATAAGCACGGTCAGAGTCATCTTAGACAGAATCCATATGAGGAGCCTTTTGTTGTCAGATGCCTCTGTGTTTATCTACATGACTGTCAGGACAGGTTAGGATTAAATAAGTGTTTTTAGGAAGTCTGTTTTAACTTCTGATATTTTTTATGCTTTCATGCTTATACTTGCAATCAATGTTCAATACCATCACCTAGTCGCATTAAAATTGTTTGTGGCATGTTATTGTATCATGATATTAAATAGCACTGCATACAGGAGACCCTGAAGTCACCGCCCAGTTTACGACAGTTTCATTGTCCACAGCGCTGACACACACACACACACACACACACACACACACACACACAGAAACCCACAGGACATGTGATTTTCTCTGAGCAAAGTAAGCCCCTAAAAGCAGTGCCAGTGAGCAACTGAAGAGCAACACAGCGCTTGTATTGATGCAGTCACATTGCTCTTGTTTTGCTAGCTGTCATTTCCTAGAAATTCCTGTCTGACTTCATTCTTCCAGCCTTTTCTTTATGATCTGCGTCACTGTCTGCCAATTGTCTTATTACTTTACAAAAAAACACAACACACACAGTGTAGGCAATGCTTCCACAGAAATGCATAAAAAAAACACTGTACATATTGTTGTCTGCACCCCTCTACTCTCTCTCCTTCCCTCATGTCATTTTTCTCAAATCATGTGATTCCATTAAAACAAATTAAGTCAGTCCTGCTTTTCTGTTGTTACATTTGATTAGCCCTATGACAGTCCATAGTCTCTTGACTGCTGTGGATAATCTTTAATATTCCACACAAAATCATTCATTTGAGTATCAGACACTTATGGCACATTGGCTTAAGAAGTGGCTATAAAACATTCATGGTTTCCACTGTCACACTGAACAGCAGTTGCATGCCAACTGATTCCAACAGTGACAAGGTTTATCGGTATATCCGGTATGTAAACAATACATCAACAGCTCGACACAGAAGCAGTGTATAATGTGATGTGAAGCTACAGCCAGGTGCTAGTTAGCTTAGCTTGGCATAAGGACAGGAAGCAGGAGGAAAAAGAAATGACTATGTCAAGAGGCCACAAAATATATTTACTAGCTCATCTTAAGATTGCTTATTGATATATATACAGTATATATACACAAACACACTAAATGTATAGATTTGTGTGTGGTCGTGTGCCAGACATGGTGTTTCCCTGTTTCTAACCTTTATTCTAAAAGGGTTGCTGGCTGATGCTTCCTATGTAATGGAAAGACATGAGAGTGGTATTGATCTTATCTAACTCTTTACAAGAACAAGTGTAATGTCTATGAAGATTCTCAGTCAGTCAGTGAGGAGAAACCAAACAGCAGCGCCATAAATGCCAGGCACAGCACTAAAGGGCCAGCTCATCAGGACACGACGCAGCAGTTCACTTACATCTAGAAGACAAGGGTCATCCTTTGATAACCAGGACGTCAAGATCCTAGACCGTGAGGTCGACTGGTTCAAACAAGGTGTGAGAGAAGCAGTTTACTGCAAGGTTGAACAACCATTGTTAAACAAAGGAGGTAGCCTTCAGATTAATTTATCATCCACTTACAATGCAGTTTTTTCAACTGTACCCAGGCGGTACAGTTGCAAATCTATTGCAAATATTTCACTGGATAAATAAAGAAAATACCTATTAATGGTGCTAGAGGCAAATTCAATCGATCACCAAAGTGAGGATGCTTTACTCTATGTGGATCAAAATTTCATGTCTTGGATAAAATGTACAACAAAGAAATGAAGGAACATGAAGTAATGAAAAGTAAGAATTACAAAAAATGAATAAATCAGACAGAGAAGAAAACACTGTGCTGTCACTGGGAATAAACACCGTAACCCTTAAATGTCAAACCCTTGTTGTTGTCGACCCAGTAAAACTGTGCTGTTTGTAACTTAATCACCACACTCTTTTCTTTTTAACTAATGAGTTTTGAAAGGTTCACCAAAACCTCTGAGTCATACAGTCAACCCAAAGGAAGCCAGGTATGTTAAAGTGAAAACATGTTACCCATCAAACGCAGCGTGTACTGTTCAAGACTTTCACAAGATACGTTGAAGAAGGAGGCAAGCGATGAAATATTTAACAAATAAGAGTAATAATGTGAGAATTTAGCAATTTACAGTTGTGTATCTTCTCTGTCAGTCTCACACTGATTTCTCCTCCTACTCCTGCTCCTCAGATCCCCTCCCTCTCCTCTGTCTATGTGTTTTTCTGTCCGGAGGTCCAGAGGTTAAGTTGTCCTCAGCATGTGTTAGTGGTCAGGTCAGCAGCAGCCAGGACCTGTGATGACAGAGTGTGTGAATACCAGGGAGTGTCAGGGGTTAAGTGTGTGTACAGGGGTTATACGGCAAGCTGGGGTACATGAGAGGCACCTCAAAAAGAGGTCTTCCACCTCTTCTGCTGAAAGGATCATGCTAATGTTTTGAGGAGTAACAATTAGGTTAATATTAGGAGCAGTCACTTAAATTAACAAGACTGAACACATTCAGGCTTGATGTTTGTAACCAGTGGGAGGTCTTAAATCAGTGAACATGATATATTGCATGATAACATGCTATATATTGTAACCTGTGTATTTTAAATTAAAATCACATTAAGATGTTAAACATGTTCATTCTGTTGAGGGTTCACCAACATTCACATAAAAATGAATTTAGAGTTTTCATTTTACCTTCATGTCTTTGGAGCAGAAGCAACCTGAACATCTGGAGCAAACCCACACAGAGGCACGGAAACATTCAAGCGGCGTCCAGCTCGTCATCAGATCTGAACTGAAAACTTTCCGTGCTAACCCGCTGAATCAACGTGCCAACCGGTTTCTGTTTGACTGCACAGTTATTTTAGTTATACTTACGTTATACTGCGTGTTTACTCAAAGACCTACAGCACACATAGCAGTGACACAGACAATCAGAGAGGGCTCACACACACACAGACACACACAAACACACACACATTTAACAAAGTGAGAATGACAGAAGCAGCTGCTGGCATGATCTTGAGGTCATGTTGGATCACAACACTGAGGAAAAAAACAAATTCTTTAACCCAGGGGGTTGTCTAAGTTGTGAGTTACTGGATCACATGGTTCTACAAGGCTTTGGGTGTTTTCCTCAATGCGTGTGTGTGTGTGTGTATGAACAAGAGAGAAAGTGAGTTACTGTCTAAGTAAGGAGGTTTTGCATTAGAGATGCTGTACTTCTTCTACTTTATTTACAAATTTACTTCCCACAAAACTCAAAGTGAGCACAGCAGGAACAAATTTGTCTCAGCAGGAGAGTGTCTAAAACCATCAACTCACGCTATGCATAACATAAAAATAATTAACACCTTGATAAATAATGGTGCTGTATCCCAGAGCCAATAATCTAACTGCACTGGAGTCCACAGTGAAGTGAACTTTAAGTCAAAATCCAGTAAGGAATGTAACTTTGTGTACCACTATGAAACAAACAAAAAAAAAAGAATAAAAAAACATAGCTCATTTAGTGCATTAGTTAAGCTACCGAGCCACTGACCAATACCAGTAGCTTATATTTGTTTAGTTTTTTTCTGGAACAAAACAATGTCTATTTAAATTGGATGTGTGGAGCAGAAAGACCTGTTGGCAGTTCTGCTGCCAGGCAGAGCTCCAACCATCCAAAGATGTATCATTATCTGGCAGTATGAAATGCTTTTAAAACAGGTCCATTTTAACTATACTCTGGGGTGTATTAAAGAAATAATAGCCTTTTCAGTGCAGGGGAGGGTTCATTAATAAAAGTAATGTCTTGGCTTTTGCAGGTGTGATTTGTCTTCATCTTTAATGGTATAGACTGATTAAGAAAGCAAACAGTGAGTGTGTGTATGTGTGTGTGTGTGTGTATTAATGTACGTGCAGGCAGTGTACACACATCTGTGCGCCAAAGTATGAATCCACAGGAGTCTTTGTGCGCGCCACAGGTGATTAGAGAGCCACCGCTGCTGTGTGTGAGTTTGCTGGTGTGTGTCAGTGTCGTCTCACTGGCTGAATTATTCAGGCTCTGCGAGGAGAGCTGACAAGACTATGAGTGATCTTTAACGTTGCTATTGACTTAGACTTTATTTATAGTGTGTGGTCCGGCTGCGCGAGCTGCTTACAGCGCCACCCCTCTGAGGCCTGCGAGCAGACGCGATTAATCAGAAGAATGTTATAATTAGGCTTAATACCCTGAGGCTACATGAACACACACATATAGAAACAACACTATATGTGAACATGAACATAATGTATGAAAACATGTGGTGCACAAACACGCACACACACACACAGGGGACCCTGTGTGTAAGCTGGGTAAATGGGCTGTAGAGATTTTTGGAGGGACTGGGTGTGCTGTTTGTCCAAAATGCTTTAAGGCTTGTTCTCGTCATCAGAGAGGTTGTTACACAAAA
The DNA here is from genome assembly GCA_034779795.1 of Ctenopoma multispine. NCBI lineage: Eukaryota > Metazoa > Chordata > Actinopteri > Anabantiformes > Anabantidae > Ctenopoma > Ctenopoma multispine. Next base: position 7,970,612 of record JAUYWH010000005.1, on the reverse strand, counting down.
GTCAGTTTGTTACAGTAGCGGAGACCAGCGGCGGCATTAATACACACTATTGCAGATATCCGAATATTTACAGCCATCCGTGAGAAAGCCTGTTGTGTTCAGTGTCAAATCTAATATCTGATTATCCCCATTTGGCCAAATCTATTTTGGTTGGAGGGTTCACATGAGCGTCTTCAAAAGTACACATTTGTCTGTAGAGTGAATCACACTCACTCACTGTCGTTTTCTCAAGCTGTGGCAAAAATAAACACAAAGACTCTGTTTAGTGATTTGGGGTACTGGCTGAATTAAAATAAACGAATACAACAGCAGCTATTTTCAGAATTTTTATTTTATTATAAATAGTAGTGATAATGCGCTTATACACATGACATTATGTCATAACGCTTTGTCAAATAATACAAAAAATATATGAAAGGAATGAAAGGCTGGTTCTAACATAGACAGACGAAACAAGCGTGCTTATGAAGGCACTGTAAAGTATTATTTGTCATTCGTTTGTACATATTTTGTGGAAGGTTTTACAATGATACTGTTGACAAACAGTACATTTGTGACAATAAATATGACTGGAATGCATTTGAAACTTAATCAATACCTTTGTTTGTTAAATGGTAACAGAAAATAATAAAAAATACAATTTGGCTTTGTCATTCCTGGTTATTTTCTGTTTACACTGGCATTTCCTTGATTCATTCTTTTCATCACGACTACACTGACTTAAGTTCTTACAAATGTGCTATTACAGCAATATTGACAATGTTTCCTATTTGTTTTGGACCTAAAAGCCTTCAAAGGCACATGTGTTATTCCAGAGTTCAAAACTCAATCCAGAGTATGAATCAAAAGTGTTTTGTAAGACTTTCAGAGGCACATTAGTTTTTTTTTAATGTTTAATGATGAGGTTGACTCTGAGATACATGATATTGCACTTCTGGTCAGCGGGGAGAATGGCTGTCTTTAGCCTAAACTCTCGCGGCCTCTCAGTTTCTCAAGTGTCTCTCGGTCGTGACTTGTGACCTGGTGGCTTTTTCTCGATGTGTGAGGATCTTTAAAGGGTTTTTTTAACCCTGTGATAGATCTTGCCCGCTCCCCCCTTCTTTAAAGCCACTTCTCCACCATCCTCCTCTGCTGCTCCCTCATCTGTCACTTTCCCTAAAGTCACCCCCTGACCTCCTCTGAGCTCCTCTCTAAAACTACAAAAGGCCAGGAACCCTGTCTCACCGTCTGAAACATCAATGAGACAGAAGGACAGAAAGGCAGGCAGAGAGAGACAGATAAAGAGGAAGGGGGGGGTTGAAGAATGTTTGAATGAGCTTTTTTTTTGCAGTACAGCTGTGGTGTACATTAGAGTTTCTGATACAATAAAAACCCACAGATTTGTTTGCTCACGTTTGTTTTCTTTCTCTCTGGAATTTCTCTCCATGTGTGGGATGCTTAGAGCTCAAATAAATGCAATAAAGTCAACAAAGCCCTTTTCTTTTTTTCCCACTTAAGCAGATACACTGTGGGGATTAATTTAGAGATACATGGAATTCAGTATGTACTTATGTGGTCCTAAGAAATGTAAACATGTTCCTTCCCGCATTGGCTCAAAAGGCCGGTAGTCTATGATGGCAGATTTGAGTTTGGTGTCTCACGAAGATCCCACAGAAAGAGCCCACAGACGGTGTTTGGTCACTAAATTTGCCTTTTGGAAATACCTCTTCATGGCACTGTAGATGCCCACAGCTTCACTGACAATATTAATGCAGCAATGTCCAGTCAATCAACAGTTTTTGGTTTGATTTCCTTCTTGTGGTCCCTTCTTTATTATGTCTATTCTCCACCAAGAATTAATTATATAATATCCTGCACAATGTCCTGCAAAATATTGATCCAGACATTTCCTGGTAAATTGTAGTAAAATGTTGGTCCAGATATTAAAATATTTCCATCACTGTACACACAAATGTTCCTCTGTGAAGTCCAGAGCATCTGATCAGGTGATTTCAGGCCTCAGATAAGGAAGGGCACCTGCAAAAAAAGGATTGGGCAGTTGTTACCAGTGAAAAGGGATTTTTTTTAAATACAGTGAAAAGATGATAAAAGAGATATATGACCGCAATAAATTCTGGGCATATGTTTTAGCATGCCATTCCTCTAACATATGGCTATTGTTAGTATAGCATGTGGTTTTTGCTGTCAGGTCAATTGAGGGAGATGTGAGAACAGAAGTGTGAAGATGCTTTGAATAAAGTCTTCTGTAAGTTAAAATCTGCAGCATCACAAGCAAGACACACATTTAAAGATGAATGTATTGAATATCCAATGTATATGATGAGGCCAGGTTGAATTTTAATGAGGATACATATTTAACTCCCCAGAAAAATGGGAAAATGTTTATGTAGAAAGTTAACTGTTTACTTTTGTTTTCTATTTCTCCAATCTAAATTAATCATTTATTTGTTGTCCTTAAAGCAGTACAATTTTAAAACCACCCACTTAAATCTGTGCTATAGTTGATAACACACAGAACTTAACCTCTGCGTTCTTAATGGTGCCTACAAGCCACAGTACAGTATATAT
>JAUYWH010000005.1:7841601-7959656 GCA_034779795.1 Ctenopoma multispine | reverse complement strand
GTGTGTGTGTGTGTGTGTGTGTGTGTGTGTGTGTGTGTGTGTGTGTGTGTGTGTGTGTGTGTGTGTGTGTGGACAGTAGCCTGGATGGCCAGGAGCAGTTGACTGGATAAAGAACAAACTGTCTGTTCAGTCAGGTGAACGCTGGTCTGTTTAGTTCAACGTAACCTACATGTAAGCAGAAACAGCTATGAATCAGCTTTATTGTATTCAAGTCTCTCTCTGTCTGTTCCTTTCTTTTTCATCTAAACTATGAGCCTACATTTTATGTAGTATGTCAACAAATCACATATTATTGTTATAGTTTTTTTATTGTATAAGTTTATGCCAATCTGAAGTCTTCCAGTTTATTTCATTTCCAGTACTAAGCCTAAACTGGTCAGTACCAGGGGCGGGAGACCTACTCTGATTTGTTTATTCAAGGAAAAGAAGCCATAGTGCAGACAAATGTTTTTACAAACAAATGTCATCCTAAAAGTAGAAAGTGAAATATTTAAATAGTAAAGTAAGTAGAGTAATTTAACTCAAGCCTCAAGTCAATAGAACTAAGATAATTATCTTAATTTATGAAATTTTGCCTCAATAAGATTTATTAAAAGTACCGAATTTATAACAAATTGATATTCAATTTACTTATCACCTACATTTTACAGGTAAAATACTACTACTACTACAGAGTTTTTTTTCCATTGTTAGCAATGGAAACTCAGCAAATATGGTAAATAACATTCATTCACAAAGTTTCAATCAATTGTGCTTCAAAAATTTCATGTTCATTAAAAAACGAATTCTTCAGTACTAACTGAGTAAATATCCCAAATTTGAGAAACTCACAACTTTTATATTTTTGAATCGCCAAGTGTGATCTTCAGGCTGGCTGAGCTGCAGTGATGTTATGTGCCCTGGCAGCTTTGTGTTTCTACTTTTCGTCTCTGTCTCAGATCAGTATTAATACTATTGTGAACTGTGTTCTACGATCCAGCAGCTCGGTTTTTAACTCAGTACTTCAAACACTCCTTTGGCTTGCTTCTAAGTTCGCTAAGGCCAAAGCGCCCACTTTTTGTGTTACACTTAATTAATTCCCCCTCAGCATTGGGGAAGTTTTGTGTGCAACACTGTATTAGTTCCCCCTCAGAAGCAACAATAAAATACAAGAGAATCCAAATAGCTCAGGGCCCCTCATGTGAAACTGATCCTCTCTCCCCCTTTGGCGATTTTCTCCTCACAACACCAATAGCAGTGGGAGTCAACTTAACATGCATTAGGAGCAAATTGGTAAAGAAACATTCAAGCATGAGGGAGCCAATAAGTAAAATATTTTCAAAGGGGGAGTGAGAGAAATAGAGACATTGCCTTAAGCCTATGCTGAATATCTTGCAATTTTGCACTCTTTGTCAACCTGTGTTAGTTAGGCGTTTTCAAGCAATGACACACTAAAATGAGTGTAGTTTCTCAGTTTGATGCAGACTATTCAAAATGACCACTGTGGTTTGTGTTTTCAACATCATCAGCTGCATTTAGAACTTTTAAAAAACAGTTTCTTCATCTCTGTGCAGTGAAAAAAACTCCCCAGTTTGATAGGCTGGAGAGGTTTACCAAATTAAACAACAAGCACACAATATTTGATATAACTTGTGTGAGTTACAGGACATTGTGTTTCAGATGATGAGGAAAGAATTTGGCGTGTGGAGTATGGCGCTTTTGAGTTTTGGACAGGATGGTTGAAAAACAAGAGATGAGGCCTTTTGTGGCCTCCCCCTCCAGTTCTTGCATGGAGGAGGGCCACTAGGAATGCTTTTTCGCTCCCCCTCCGACTTTAGCAGCATGCACGTTCCTCAGCATTTCACAGGGATTTGGGCCCTGGGAAAGCTGAGGCGGCAGGGAAAATCCTTAATCATTTTGGAATTACCTATTGGTTATGACTGCTACCGGGGTTTCGAGAACTTTTCAAAAGAAGCGACAGAGAGGCACCTCTCAAGTCTCAGAAGTGTAGTTGTGATAAAATCCCGAATCAGATCTTTTATGGAGGACTCAAGTGGGTTCAGTTGTTTCAGTTTGTTGGATTGCTGCATCAATTGATGTTGAGATACAACAAGATAAGATGATGGGATGAAACGATAACGAAGTCTGTGAGGGAGCTCAGTCAAGTGTTTCAAGAGCAAATGTACTTAACATCATTCAGCTGAGGGTAAAACACTAGGCGATGAAAATGGCTACCGACATGAACAAAAAAGAATGGCGAAAACATCTCCCACATTTTTCACTTCAAACTCTTATTTCGCCCACAGAACACCCATTTTGCGCTTTGGCACGCCACCCTCCTTAAACAAGCACCACCTTCTTCTTCCTCGTCTCTCCCTCCTCATCACCCTCTCTCGTAGTTTCTCTTTGTCTCCCTTCTCCCCAACTCTCTCTCTCTCTCCCTTTTCCAGCCATATTTCTCTTTCTGACTCCCAGTCTCTTTGTTGCTCTACTGGGCTGAGGTCTTTGCCGGCGATTTCCACGCTCCATCTGTGGAATCCGTCATGGCTCCCTCGGCCCTTCACAGTGGAGGGCTGTCACCTGCCTCACGGGGGAGCAGGGAGGGGGCATAAAGAGGCTCCACAGAGGGCTTGGGGGAGGTGGAGAAGATAGGGGGAATAGCTGAGGGCATTCTACTGCCTATTTCACCCCTCCCTCCCTACAAAAAAAAAAATCACTCCCTTTCTCCGGAGGGAACTGTAAGAACACCTGAGGGGGTGAGAAGGGCAGCAGAGAGGGGCAACAGGGGCTGTTGTTGGTAATATAAATGTACCCATGGGGGCAGTCTGTCTGGGCATCTGTGTTGGTTGTTGTTAGAAGAAGCGTAGGACAGCCACAGATTGTGCGCACGTTATCCAAACGGTTCTTCTGATGATTTCCCCCATGTTCATTCCTGTCTGTCACGTGTTTGTAAGATGCTGTCACAATCATTATGTATTACTGAAGATGCATACTGTCCATGTATCAGCTGACAATTAATCTTAAAAAGGTTACGAAAATATAATTTGCTTTAATAATATAACAATTTGTTCTTCTTTTTAGTAGTTTTGAGAAATGTTGTCTCATTCTTTTAGAAAATTAAATGACCAAAACATGAAATTCATGAGCCTGTATGCCATGAGCCTAAAGAGTGTGTGTTTGTGGACACAGCAAAACTTGAATTAGCATAAAAACAAAAACCTAAAAGATAAAGTTTTTCCTTTTTTCTCTACACTTCGCAATAATGTGTAATTTTTACTTCTTTTGCAGATTGCTCACAGCATCTCTTATGAACTACATGCTTGAAATTCTAAAAAAATATATACCGTTAATGCCATGTGACATGTCGTAGTGTGACACGTGGGGTGTGAGGTGATTGGCAAACTTTGCTAAGACAGAGGTCAGCCACGCAATCCTCCCTGATGCTCAATACTCCCTCAAGCACAAACGCACACGCAATGGATATATAATGCTAAATCAGCATCAGGACATAGCATATGTTAACTCTCTTACAAATACAATGAGATGAGGATATGAAAGAGTAGATGGAGAGAAAAGAGTGCAACCATTGCCCTGCTTCTCAGATTTTATCCAACCTTGTAAACCTGTGGTTTCAGAGCGCCCTGTTTACCATCATCGCCTCACTATCCCTACGATCTGATCACATCGATTTGGCACTGTCAGATAGCGCTGCCCAATCAAATTATCCACTTTAACCTTCATATTGGTCACAGCTTGTATACATATGCTATATTTTAAAATGCTATATTCATAGCCCCTGTAAACACTTAACTTCTGTCTGTATACTTTTTCTCCACCTCAGCTTCAAGGAGCAAGGGCTTGCAGACGTGGTCCTGGCTCTTGTCAGTTCATCAAAATGCAAGAAAATATGAGCCTTAAGAGGGTAAAATTATCTGAGCTAGAGAAAGTCTGGAAAAGCAGCAAGATCGCCCGGGAGCCGAGGGAGCATTAAGCTGCAAAATAAGAGAAGCAGTTGGAGGGGGTGAGTGGAAGGGGTTAGAGGAGAAAAGAAAACTGTTTAATTTAACCAAACTGAAGCCCTGAGAGGCACAAAGTGCACAAGAGTCCAAGCCAAAACAAGGTCTCCAGAGCCAAGAAAGCCCAAAATGGCTCCTGTAGTGCAGCGCCATCCCAGAAAAGAGAAAAACGAGGAGGAGAATAGAGGATTTGGCTGAAACAGACTTTTGAAAAGACTTTGGCCTTGCTGATATTTTAGGGGGGCAGTCAGATGGGGACACAAAAGTTTAAATATGTCCACTGAGACATCAGACAGTACGTATTGGGCATGTTCGCATGTGTGCGTGTGAGAGAGAGTGAGAGAAAGGGGATGTGTCAAACTTGGATTTTGGGACTTAGGGGAATTGACTCACCATATGTGGACTATTTACACCCCTCTTTGAACATCCCAGTAACTCTTCTGGGGCTTTGGTTAATAGTGAGGGTAAATTGAGCCTCTGACACATCGCCCCCCTTCTTTCCACCTACCCCTCTCAAAAAACACAAAACAAAAGGCAGAGGAGACAAACGCAGCATTTATTTGGGCGGGCCAACCATACTGCTCCTATTCAGGAGCAGGGGGACTAAGTGACTGGCTGACTGCATTAAACAGTATATAGAAGTCAAGGCAGGCAGATGCTGGTCCAGATAATGGCTTTGCTGACAGCTTATGGACCCATCTGCGGCTCTTTTTGGCAGATTAAGAAAAAGATGGTGTGTGTGTGAGCACACGTGCATTTGTGTGTGTGTTGGGGGGGTAGTATGGGAGGTGGGATCAAGGGCAAACTCACTTGACTTGCTAAGGAGGAGTTTCAACCTTCACAGCTGCCCTGTAAATAAGACTGTGCCAGATTATGTGTGTGTGTGTGTGTGTGTGTGTGTGTGTGTGTGTGTGTGTGTGTGTGTGTGTGTGTGTGTGTGTGTGTGTGTGTGCATGCGTTGATTGATTACACATTTACAAAATTATACAACCAAACTACTGTCAATCACAGCCTTGTTGTGCTGCAACACATATCATCACAGGGTATAAAGGGCTCCAATGTTTTAAACAAAGAATTATGGGTAAGGATGTGGGATGTCAGGAAATGGTTACCTGTCATTTGTAGCTAAATGTGTTTCTAACCTTGTTTCCTGTGTAGCGCTGAGGGAGAGTGACCCTCTGCAGCCCTGTGACCCTGCAGTTCTTCTTTCTCTTTTAACTTTCAAAATGGCTCACAACTTCAGTCAGGAGAGAACGGCCTTACTGTCTGACTCAGGTTTTTGTTGACAAGAGTTTGACAGCTTTATTTTCTTCTTCAGGTTGTCCGTTTGCCCCAGCTGACTACAGCTACAACAAATCCTTCATGTGAAATAACGTGTTTGTTTTTTTTAAGAAACTGTACACATACTACTGCATCTGTATCTGAAACACTTTCCACTTATCCAATATCTCGGTCAGGCCAAAGCCAAAGTATGTTATTGAAAAGTGAGATATTTGATCCAGTACAATTTACACAAAAATTATAATAACATCAAGTTAGACATTTAAAATGGGAGGAATGCACTGTCCAGTAAAATGCTGCATTCATGTTAAATGGGTTAGAGTAGATCACAGCTTCCTACTTCTTACCTCAACATCCAGATTATAAATATTACTCAGGAGCTCATGGTTTGGCAGTGAATCCCTATTTGAACAAGGAAATGTCTGTAATCAACTTCTACAGAGCAGGACATTGATTCATAAAAGCTGAATAAAATTGATTATTTTCATGACATTGCATTCCGTTAGTAGCTTTGCTGCAAAGCTTAATGAGAATTTGGATTAGGTGTGAAACACAAATCTATCCGAAACCACAAGTATGTGTCTCCTTAATGCCTTCAAGCCTGAGGGTGTGCACACTGGTTATTACAAAAGATATTCCCACATGGCATGACTACAGCATAAACACTCATTTAAGCCTCTTTCCCTATGCAGCCCAAAAGCTTCTGGTCTAATTAGTTAACAAAGCTTTGAAAGAGAGTCAGGCTTCGTCAGTCAGGTGATTGACAGCTGCCTGTCCCCCAGCAGCGGCATAGATGCTGCATTTACTGGCCTCTGCAAACTCTGACACATGACCCTAACCCCAGTATGCACACATGCACATACACACACATTAAAAACAATCAAGATCACAAATACACAGATATATGAGAGAACGACACACACACTGACATTGTTCATTACTTTCTCTGAAACACACACAAACACACTCATGCACATTAAAAAACAACCTCTCTCCCCCGGTCCCCCCAGCTGTTGTGCCTATAGTGCATACTTGCAGCAGATAAAGAGAGGCCTTATTCTAAGGCAAGCCATTCTACTTGACCTTCGCTGGGCCTTTTCACTCTTTCACTCCCTTCAAACCGTCTTTGGGGCTCGCTCACTCTCAGCTCAATGTGGCTAGTCCATCACGGATGAAGGCTGGAGCGCTACAGCGATTCTTGAAGGGGGAATACCCCCAAATACCCCCTGCCCTCTCCCCCCATACACATATGCACATACACACACGCATAACCCCCTCCCTCTCAGAAATCACCCTGACTTCAAAGTTGGTGTGCATTCATTAATTGCCCTTTGAATTGATATCAGAGGGTCACAATAAGAGTGTGAAAAGAAAAAGAGGCTTTAATGAAGCATAGAGCAGCCATTCATTTGCAGATAACTATGTTTTCATGCTTGGATAGTCATCATGCATGGGCTTATTAAAAAAAACTCACGAGAGAGGGCGGAGTGTGAGATGAGGAGAGAGGGACAGAGAGACAGAGAGAGCCCCGGGGTAGACGAGAGTGATTTGGTGCTCGCCACTTGGCCCTCGTGCCCCCCTTTGCCCTCATGCCCAGGGACTCACTGAGTGACACATTCATCCTTTCAACGGACAGACAGAGCCCTCTTCACCAGACACTTGGCTCAGACCAGTAATAGCCAATAGCTATTATAGGATCCATCAAGAACGTATTGGTTCTGTCTTTGTCAGATCTGATAAAATGGTAACAGCCACTGGCCACTTATTATGGCTGGAACTAAAGATGATTTTCATTATAAATCAATCTGCAGATGATTATTTATTATTTGAAAAATCACTTTGTATAAAAAAAAAGACAAAATTTCCTACAGTCCAAGGTGATGTCATCAACAGCCAAAACCCCGAAGATATTTTGTTTCCACTGATATAAAACAGAAAAGAACCAACTCCTCACATTAGAAAAACCAAAACCAGATAATCTGTACCGTTTGTGTTTAAAACATAAAGAACTTACAGAACTTCAGGTGTGTGGTATTTTTAAATACATTTTCTTGCAACTGTTAATTTTACTGTTTGCTGCAAACATCTGGTGTCCAAAAGTCAATGTGCAAAGTCAGTCCCAGCTAAAGCTCAAATGCCTCTCCAAACAACATCATCCCACACTAAACTCACTGCACCTTCTGTGCTCTCGACCCATCCCCTGCCTCCACTCACTTCTTCCCGTAACCCCTCTTCCTTCTATCCTCTCTTTCCTCCTCTGCCCTGGCACTGATCCAATGTGTGCCCACATATTATATTTGCAGCACGCCATACTTCACGCCGAGTGGCAGAGAAAACCAAGTTCTTCTATCACTCACATTATTTACACAAACAAAGTCCTGCTCCATTTCTGTGACAAAGCCAGCTAAATCTTTATGGCTCTTTCATGTATTGTCTGCTCACAGTTCCCTTTTGTCCCCCAGCCATTGGCCTGGGCCCTGGATACAATGAGCCCGGGAGAATGGAGGCAGATTGAAGGAATGCGCCTCAATAAACCTAATTATGACATGATGACTGCGTTCACCATGGTAGGGGTTTTTCAAAGATCCTGGGCTTATTCAATTAGCCCTTTCCAGGATCCCCTTTCACCAAATAAAGTTATCCCTTTGACTGTTTGCATTGCAGAGTGAAATGTCTGTGTATGCATGTGGTTGTGTGTGTATATGCGTGCATACACACTGCTGGCCTACATGGAAATGTATTGCCTCTCAACAAGGCTCCTCTGTATTATCTGGCTAATTTCACCTAATGAAGTATGGACTTGGAAAGATACACTGTGAAAATGTGAAGGAGGAGGAGGCAGGCACACAGTGACTGTTTTAATCATTAACTTTGACTTCAGGGTTAATTACTGTGCTGCTGGGACTTTGGTGAGACACTGCAACAGGCCTGGAAGGTAAATATTACTGGAAAATATATTAATAATTATGGAAAATAGAGAAGGACCTTTTGAGTATGAATTTCTTTTTATTTTACTGCATACAGATTTGGAAGACTATGTATGATTCATATTTATTTGTTAAAAGTTAAACCTTTATATTACAGTTGTATTCTTTTATATTTTGGTTATTTAAGCAACAGGCAGAGAGAGTGAAATTCCTGTAAACTCTATAACTATGATAACTAAGATAAATAAATATCAAGAGTAAAAAATGTTATTATTCTTCTGAAAAGGTATAGGATATTTTACTGTCAAGATACAGTATATCAACCCAAAAGATGCAACAACTATATATATATACTGAGTACAAGAGTAATGTTGGTGGCCGACTTATGTTTTCGGAGCATGGTACGTTGGAAGGGTAACATTATAAATTATAACTACCCGCACAAGGTTATTTAATAAGATAATTAGAAACTTTATAGAACTGGACTGACTTTCCATTGTGCGCTCCGGACGATGCAGCCCAGATATTAAACGAGCTGTGCGCCGCGGGCTGAAAGAAACACAGAGAACGAGTAGGAAACAGAGGGAGAGGGGCGGTGTTACTCTCCAGATGAAAGTGAGATGAAATAAAAGAGTCGATTTAATCTGCTTGAAGAGATTTGGGGAGCAAGTGGTGGAGGAGGAGCGGAGGGGGAGGTAGTTTTCGGAGTTGTGCGCAGCGCGGGACGGGTGGCCGGGGCCCCTATTGTGAAGCTGCGCTCCGGGCCAGACCGGGGCTCTCCGGGGAGAACATTGGTCCCCATTCACCAAAACACTCTTTAATACACTCCCCCCGTCATTAAATGTTACATAGCACAATATCGACATCATTTAGAAGACATTAATAATGTTCGAGGGGGCAAGGCCGGGAATCATCAAAGAATCAATAATAGATCATGAGTTACAGACTCAGGATTGTCAGCGTCATCCTTCAAGGCGGAGAAGGCCACTTTGTTTTGCAGACCAATTACAGTCTGAATATTATGACAAACACAGCAATCAAGCTTCAACAAACGCTTCTGAATCTGACAATGTTGTTTTTTCTATTTTGCAGAAAGGACGCCAACAAACGTATCCAAAGTTTACTGACGTCAGAAATATTAAATAAACTCTGTCAAATGTAGCCTGTGTTTGACTTTTTAGTAAAGACCCAGCACAGTAATTTAAAAAATAGCTTATGTTGGCAACGTAAACGTTTCTTGAAGATTTGTTAATTTAGTTTTGTTATTCCTATTTTTCTCTGATCTGTGTGCGCTCCCTTTGGAAGCCACGACGATCCCATATTTTACTACTTTCAAAATTATGCGTCTTAAATCGAGGGTGAATGTTTAATTCGCTTCTTTTTTTTGTCACAAGCGCGTAACCGCCGCGTGTGAGCAGGTTTAGGGGGCGAGCACGCATCCTTGTGCGATACGTGAGTGGATTTCAGAGGCCTCAATTGTCCTTCTGAATGGCAGTCGGCTTCTTCAGCCGACCCCAAAAGGAAACATTTTGTAGGTGAAAACGGCCATTTTCTCTCGGTGAACGGTCCCTCTAAACTGTGCCAGAGCGCTCCCTGAATAATTCATCCTTCATTGCGGCCTCATAATGTGTTTTGTCGAGCTTTTCTGTGGAGAAGCTCTCTTCTCCCCTTCTTTTTCTCTGACTGAATTATAAATAGGTTGCCTTCTTCTTTAGCGGAGGCCAAAGCTGTTTCCAAGCTGGCCTTTTGTCAGCGCGCAGCCCAAGCGTGAGCCCCAAATAGACTCTCGCGCTTTTGTCTCCCAAGTTCATCCTTGAGCATCCCGTTGTGCGCGCAAGGCGTGTCTTTGTGAGGAGATGGAAACCGTTGAACAAATGTTTGATCAACTTATCTGGGGGACATTTTGCACTCATCGGACTAGAGAAGTTACGCTCTCCTCCCCTATTTAAATGATGCAGAGACCAGGATAGTGCTTACGGGGAAATAGTGGGATGAATGTTGACAACCTGTTGAACACATGTTTGATTGGCTCACTTTAGAACCCAAATGTGGACAGATCGCGTTCGTTTATTAATTAACTTCGTCGCATTTTTTAAAATGTATACATTTTGGAGGCATTTCTAAATTTTAGTTAAAGCTAGGCTGAGGGTGATTATAACTACCACCATCACAATGGAAGTGTTTTTTCCTACCCCATTTTCACTTTTTGAGCCCGTGAGTTGGACTGAAACGTGTGTTTTACATTTCTCATACTGAAAAGAAAAACATTGAAATAGATTTGAATTTCGAGTAAAAAGGATGAAGAGGAAATTATCAGAACTTGTTTGGTTTCTCATGTCAAACTCACCAGCAGGTCACCGTTTAAAAAGATGTATGTGTCCATTATGGACGTAGTGATGTTTTGGAAAGTACCACATTAAAGAAGCAGCAGAGCGTGGCGGATTTCCACAGTAATGATGCTGGTAAAACGTAGTAAAAGTAATTACATGAAAAACAGACTAATTAGGACAGCTAGCTCAAGCCCAAGCCACTCACAAATCTGCCATTAAGATAATATCTGTTAAACTATTCAGTGAAGGAAATGAAGAAAATATGTTGTATTTTATTCCTTGGCCTGCAATACACCCCGTGTCACACACTAGGCGTTCCCCAGCAAAATGTCAACAATTAAAATAGTATTTCTATCAAGAAAAATCAAGGAGCTTGTTTAATAAGAATACACTTTCGCACAGAATGAGAAAATTATACTCGTTAAACCATGGATTTGGATTAGGAGGTCGAGCTGAATTTTAAAAAGGAAACTGTATATTCTGTATATATTTATATAATGTGTAAGGTCTTAAACATACTGTAAAGTGCTTTGAGATGACTTATGTTGTGAATTGGCGCTATATAAATAAAGTTGAATTTAATTGAAAAAAAACACTTAAAATCCATTAAAAACTACTCATGTATTTCACTCAAATTTGTATTTTGCCACTCAACGTGAGGCTGAATATTGTAGCTCTAACAGGTGGTCACTTTTTACAGTGAATATAAAATCAGTGAAAAAAAATCAAGTGGAATATATTTCCATAATGTATTAATGGGGTATGCTTAAATATGTTGGATACAGGATACATTTATAAGAAGAACGTTTTTAAAATACGTACACGCAGACATAATGTAACACGACTGTCTATACAAACTGCTTTTAAACCACACACACATACACACACACACACTTTTTTTCCCCGCACATAGCCATCACCTGCTGTTTGATTTACGGTATGGCCTCATGGGAAAAGCATTAGCCAAGAGAGATATGGTCGATAAAGAATTCCTAACAAAGGAGGACACACACTCTCCACCCCCGTCCAACAACTTTACAGCATGCTAAAACTTCACAGAGCTGTTATACGACTAAATAAAACCATTCTTCTTCACACTCTGTTCAAAGCCAATGACTGTGTGCAGACTGGATACTGGTGCTCAACAGATCTCTCTGCCTTCTACAAACTGGGGTCGTATTCCTCTATAATTTAATTCAATGGAAATTATACCAATTGTACATTACAATTATTTAGATCGCCTGTTAAGTTCTCACTTTCACTATACTAATATTTAAACTGCAGCTTGGTAACTGAATCTCATTTAACGTCCTGCCATGTGGACTATGTGGATATCTGATCACTCCACTGGGCTCTAATGTGAGTCTACTCGGAGCCACTGATCTGAAAAAGATAACTCCAGCTGAAGTTAAACCGTTCTTTCTTTCTTTAGCAACAACTAACTGAGGAGTTCACTCACATCTGTCTCCTAGGATGCCTTCGATGCTGTGTTTAGCCCTCCGCTCGTTGTCCTCCATCTCTTTCTTCTCGATTTCATCTTCATCCTCCTCTTCATCGCCTTTCCCCCCGAACTTATTCCTCATGATGCGGCTGATGGAGCTCACTGTAAAGGTTGGTTCCAAAAAAGTGGAAAATAAAAAGGCATAAATATCAAAGAAATAATTCGATACTCAAAGTAGTAATTATCAATGTGCAGTAGAATAGAGTAGGAAAAATGGATTTTAATCTAAAATAAATAACATTTTAAATTAGAAAAAAAAAATGAATAATTAGAAATTTGTTGGGGTTTTTTTCCAGAAATAAATTTTCACTAGATTGATGTTCTGTTGTGTTCGAAAGTAAATAAAAATGATAATAATAATAATAATTATTATTATAATTAAAACTTGTTTGCATCTTTTACCTGAAGGCACATTGTTGCGGTCACATATCCCATCCTTCAGTAATTTATCCCGAATCTCCCAGCTAAACATACCCGGGTTTTCCCGCTTGTATTCTTCTATCCTCTTCTCTACGTCCGGTGTTGTTCCCTGCTGCAAAGGTCAGAAAAGTCGCAGTGTTTATTCAGTTAGTTGTTGGCCTGGTGCACAGTGCATGCAGAGCTTATTATATCTTAAAAATCAACAGGTTGTTTTTGCAGATCACAAGATTAATGCGCCGTTTTGCATGTAAAACGCCGCTTCAAATGGTTTTAGGGTTAAGCCTTCTTCATGCCTGACCTCTGCTGATGCGCTATCTCTGGTCCATACCTTGGGTTTGCTGCCTCCGATGGCCCCGGGTCTTATGGAGCCCGTCTCCTGGTACCGGCACAAGATTTTGGACACGCAACCGTGGGAGACCCGGAGCTGTCGAGAGATGACGCACGGCCTGATGCCGTGGTGGGCCATCTCCACGATCTTATGTCGGATGTGGTTTGGTAAAGGTCTGCCATTTATGAAAACTCCTCCGAGCTGGTTCACTCGGCCTTGACCCAGCGGAGTAGATACTACATTTGATCAAATTATGAGAGGGTCTTGTCACTAGAGTTACTCAGAGTGTACAGAAAAGAAACACAGCTTTAACTGATCCCAAATGAAACTGAATATAGTAACAAGATCTAAACCGTTATACAGTCAAGCAGCAGTTTACTGCTCTAAAAACAGCTGGGAATAAACGCCCTGCATATTCAAATAGTGAGAAATAACTTCTAAGTAATAACCGCACTGAAGCACTGAGATTATTTATGAAAATACAGGTTAATAAATTGCAAAATTATAAGCTAACAAACACAAAAACGGCAGCTATCAAAGTAGCGATAGATAAGAAACTAAAATATGTCAAATCCGCTACAAATAACTAGGCTAAAGCTGGTTGTTCTTATAAAGTTTAGGTGCTATAACTCTATAAATGTCATGTTTGTCGACGGAAGACTAAATAAAAGGTGTATGGTAATCTGAAAACAAAGACATCTGATTAACTAGGGTAATAATCGCTCCTTTAGGCAAAGAGATGCTCTACCTTCCAGTGGGAAGCCACTGCGGGGGTAGTTCTGAGCCAGCGTGGGTCGCATCATCCTGGGTATTGACCCCGCCAACGCAGTCATACCTCCACCACCACAGTGACTGCAGAAATCTCCACCAAGCGAGGAGGCTGCAGCTGCAGCACCGCTTCTATAGCAGGAGGACGTCGCTAAAACCGTCTGCTCGCCTGTTAGGAAGCTTCCTGGACTCGGTTAGCCTCGGTTAGCCGCACCCGGGCTACAGCCGAGCACCAGTATCCCGGGACAGCCACAACCCTCAGGAGAGTTCAATGTGACAAGAATAAAAGAGGCAATTTATATTTTTTAACGTTCAAAGGAGTTAAATTCTTAGTCCCCTCGGTCTTGTTCGCCAGCAGTGGGGCTCCAGTAAGCGTGCTCACCATAGCAGAGGAGCTTATATTGTTGTTGTTGTTTGTTGACACCGGTTCAAAGTGAGGGGAGACCGTCAAAAGTAGCGGAGCTCTTCTCTCTGCCCCCGTCAGCGCTCCAGGCTCTGATTGGTCCATCGGATACACCCGGTTGGCAGTGGGGCGCCGGGATTGGCTGAGGCTGGAAACTTTCGTCCAATGAGGGACTTTGTCACAGTTCGGTTTGGTCAAGGCAGATGCGTCAATTCACAAAACCGAAAGCTGGTGCAGAGACACTGTATGTACTGTGTAAAAACTCTTAAAACTGCTTCGAGTGAACTACTGAGGGGGAAGTGGGGCAAGGATTAATATGTGGTTATTGCGATAAATGAATAGTAGGTAGCCAAACTATTTCACACTGGAGTGAAGTGATCCTGGTGTGAGATTTTGCAGGTGAATTAGTGTCAATCAATCCCTTTTAACCCCAACTCTAATCTTTAATAAGATAAAAGGTGCTGGATAGAAATGATACATACAGTACACCATGGCAAAACGTGTACTGCACTGACAGAACCTGTTAATGTCACTGACTAACAAACATAACTCTAGCAGTGTAATTCAATCCGGTGTTACAGATAAGAACAACACATTCTCATCCTGCATTGTGACTTATTAACTAAACGGTCTACAATGTCATTGTATTAAAGACTTCACTGACAACTGGCTCCATCTGCATGCGCGTTTTCACATATTATTCATATGTGGCCAATATGTTGTGCATATAGGTCACTGTACCGTGCATACAGCATCTACACAGCTCGTCGTTCTTCTCGCATAGACTGCTTTGTTTTGGGGTGCCAATTTCTGAATTGTACTTGTCTCAGCTCTCCATAAGGAGCTATTTTATATATAAAATAGAATATACAGTGTATTGACTCTGACCTTACCTAGCCTACAGTCCAACTTCCCATAAGGCAGACACTAAAATGTGTGTCGCCGTATGTCTTTATCTCTAACTGATAAAGCAAGAAATACTAATAGTTAAAATTATTTTTTACTTTTTTGTCGCCAATCCAAACAGTTTAACGCATGCCATTGTGCACGACCTCTAATTTGTTTCCACCCCGTGACCTCATATATGACACAAATGGCGCTAAAGTGTGTGCACCTCTAGGAATTTACTGTGGTTTTCAGACTGAGCAGCCGCCGGCCGAGAACAGTCTGAAGGGGGACGTGTGCCACAGCAGGATACGACGCCAGGGCGGCCGTAAAGCAAGTCTAGCTCCGTGCCACTATAGAGAACAAGGTGTATTTTTATCCCCAAATGTCAAATAATCAATATTATCGCCGGCCTGTAAAGAGAATAGGGTGGCAAAGGGTTGTTTCTTTTAAAGTTCAACTATCATTCTTGCTATTTAAGCACTGACTATAGTGCGTCTCAGCACCCTTTACTCTCTAATCAATCACTGAAGCAGAGGTTCCGCTCCTGAGCTTTGAAATCAAACAAAAGCTGGTTTTACTTCACTGTCCATCATGCGGAGAAAGACACCATGTTGGATTCAAAGTCGGTCCCCAAATCGGTGCACACGAAGAACATTTTGAAAAGAACTAAATCCACAGGCTGCAAAACATCCTGATTCAAATTTAATTCTCATTCATTTCATTTAACTCTTGATTTTAGACACATGAACGAATATCAGGTGTGGGGGTTGTTTCATGTTATTAGGCCTATCAAGGTACGAGACGGCAATAAAACAAATTGGTAAATATGTTTATGATCAAATATGAGATGTAGGCCTATAGAGGAACTATTGCATGACTGGAAGAGCTGTCTTTATGGGTTTGTTTGCCTGCAAGTAAAAGCCCCCCCCCCAAAAAAAAAAAATTGCGTGACTCTCACAGCACTAAGCTGAAAAACATCCCCAGCACCTGATCATCCCTTTCATGTCTCAACCCGCTCACCTAGCAATGACGGGGCAGGGAAGAGCTGTCCCACGGGCTAAGTAGGTTTCAATTAACATGCGTCTCTTTTAATGTCTTTTCCAAAACGCACTTCAAATGTTGTGTTTATTGTCAGAAACGCGCACGGACAATGGGTGGACGCTAGGTTTAAAATAAGCAGGGAAAACGGGGGGTCTTTCACCTGCTAAGGAGGATGTCATTATCTTCTGGTGGATAATTATCATACCCAGAGAGATGAGTGGATCCTGCAAGTTGTCATAACACGACTTCAAAGCGATGGGGAAATACGAGTTTGTTTTTAACTGATTTTACATTTGTAATAAACCAAATGTAGGTGAAATGGCTCATTTACTTTACCGTAGGTGTGGTTAATCAGCCCTAATTCACGCCAAATTGTCACGAAAAGAGTGGTGGTTTTACGGGCTTTAAGGACTCAGTGTAGTTAAATACTTTGTTTCAGTACATTTTTTGTAGTAGGTAAAGTAAATTTAACTTAGAGCACAAAAAGTTCTGCGTTACAGTTACTATTTAGGTTATTTGCCTTTCTGGTATTTGTTGGCTACTGACTTATTTCTAAAAGGAAAATACACATCGGTCTTTACGCAGACAAACGTGACGATTTGGGAGTGTCAGTGATCTTATTGAAATTGGATACAACTGGCAAAAAAACAGCGGGTCCAAATGGAAAACAGAGAGAGACATGATACATACCTCGGTCCTTTCTTTAAAGGCGACACTGAATCTCCGTGTCCAATCCATTACCGGGGGATGAAATTCAAAGTCAGAACCCTCGCTTGATGAGAAATAAATTAGTTGCATCACATACTGTGCGTAGAGGTTATACACAAACACATTTTTGCGAAATCAATTAGTTTTAGCTGCTATATGACCCATTAGAGTAATAATTATTACAGTGATGAAGGGACTTAAATAGACGGTTGTGGCTATAAATTTTCACTAATTTCAAAAACAAATATTGCTTCATGTTACTCTAGACTACATTAGTGGACTCCACGGTTACTTTTCTGCTAAAAACTTAAAACATATAAAAAATGAGCATATAAAACATGATCAGTTTACGCAGAATGATAAAGCCCACTAACTATTCGACTGATGTTATATCATGTTAGTGGTAGAATTAACTTTATCTTGACAACATGGACTATTCCAATAATTTACAGTACGGCAAAATGAAAATAACACTGTTAGTAGTCATTATCTTTTACTTCTTCATAGTAGCCTAGATTTTGCTGCTGACATTTTATTTTACTTTGAATGTATTTGTAATGGAGTTTTAATGTAATGGATTATTATTTTAACAGCGTGAAGGAAAGACAACGGCAATTTGGCCTGAGAGGGTTAGAGACTCAAATGTATTTAGATGTTCATAGTATGACGGTAATAATGTGTTATTTCAGAGACCAGTGACTTAATAAAGTGCTTAATAACATTATTTTTTATCGGTAACGTTAAAACATTACGTTTTTTAATAGTATTTTAAAACTTATATTAAAAAAAAAAAGTTCTGCTGAGTGTTTCATGTAGCTTTTTCACAAAAATGAATAAACACAGGGTGTCACATGGTTCTGTCGATAATATCACAAAACACAAGAGCATTGAAAAACACACGTTAGTAAACGAATAGTGATGTAGATGAACCGCTTCTTTGCGTAAATCGCTGCAGCGTCAAATCCTTTCTGTTGACATGTTGTTTAAGAAACGTCTAGTTTAAAAAGATTTGAAAAAGAACTCGTAGCACAGAGTTAAATGTTTAACGAGAGGCATAGCAATTCATTAGTGTTTGTTGTCATGGCTGATTAGTAAACATACATTTGTCTCAAACTCCAGTAATCAGTGGAACTGCAGCTAATTGAAAAACGCAGTTAGATCACGATACAACAAGCTTTAGTGTTGTGCTGCCACACTGAACTGACCAATCAGTTAAAAGGGATTTGTTTGCGTGGTGCTGAAAATATGAAAAAAAGACATGGAAGTACATGATTTAAGCAAATACACTGTGTGACAGCATTAAGTTTAATGTTGTAAAGTATGTAAGTACGAAGAAGTAGCCAGTGATTGGATGGTGAATGGTCAACACAGGTTTTTATCTATTCTGTTTGTTCATGAGAGGAAATGTTGCTGCTCAATGGCTTAATTTAAGTCAAATATAAAGGAAGTCTTGTAAAGGTTGCTACGCGTTATGACAAATCTCAGACTGTGATATTAAAAGTACATCAGCATCCAGCTCGCTTTGAAAAATGTATTTACTTTTAATCAAGCTTCAGCCACCAGAAGTTTACACAACTGGACCTACATGAGAAACCCAACCAAGCTGACACTGAGGGTTGGGATTTCCCTTTTTTTTTTTTTTTTTTTTTTTTTTTACAGCATGTAGCATCCTGTGTCTACCAGTAGGGGTCATTTGTGATGCACAGCAGGATGCTAAATGTGTCAAATTGGATCATGTTCAACTTATTACCAGTCATTATGTAAGAGCAGGCATGCTAAAATAGAGCCATGGTAACAGGCTTTTCTATCAGCTGCTGACTTCACTATACTGAGACAAATAATGACTGCAATGGTTATTAATGTTTCCTTTATTACTGAAATGTGTTTATGTATGTAAAACAGCACATAAAGAACATTTCTTTGTGCAAATACATTTGTTACTTAAACAACAACCACAGATTCTCATAAAAACCAACAACATATTCTAGTTCCTCTGAAATAAATACAATGTGGTTACATTTGTCAAAGGTGTACCCTATTACTTGTGTCAAATAAGAGGGCGAAAGTGCAAGAAGTTGGAGAAAGGTTGAGCAGGATGATTGAAGCAAGCATGGGAATCAGATTAGAGGGGTTTAAGAACCATGTTGATTTTTATTTTTAATTTTTTTGCATTTTTTAACTTTTGCCTGTGCAGTGAGGTAGGGATACCATATGTGTGCAAGGGCAAGCGCTTTGCTTAAACCGCTTTGGAATCCGAATCACCTCCAAATTCAGTGCTAAATGCTGTCAGGAAGGTCTGGGAGCCAGGTTATAACACAGGAGTGCAATTCACATGCTCCATGGACCACAACACGTTGGTCAACATGAGGGTTTTACACTGCGCCATAAATAAGGTATCGCCATCTGCCATATTCAAGGATTACAAATAAACAATTGTAAAGATTGTAGCAAGAAGTACACACACAGAATAACGCTTCACAGTAATATTCATAATAAAAAGTCTGCCCACTGTTGGCTGCAGAGTTTCATCTTGTCTGTCTGAAGCTGAGGGAAACCCTATATAAAATGGATTAAATTAAGTTTTAGTTTAGTAAAGTTTATTTGTATTGTACTAGTGAACAAACTGACTGTATAAAGTACTGCTTCCTAATCTCTGCTACAGCACATGGACCCTTTAAATTTCCGGAGGTAATTATGACTCCTGACTCTCTCACAGGAACCAAGCAGTTCACCATATCTGACATGTAAAAATGAATTATTTTGTAGGGTTGAAGGAAGCAGAGGAGTGAACCTGAACCTGGAAGCAGCTGAAATTTTTAATTTAGCCTGAATTAAACCTGTTTTAACACACAATTCACCTTCTTTCACAACCAGCAAACCCCCCACATTTTCTAAGTATAAGAAGGTGCTCCATGTTGGAAACCCTGTTTTCAATTTTTGCTGTGTAAATGATGTGACAGGAGGAGGAATTCCCTGCTGACACCCCAGCTGGGTGCTGTCAGTGGCAGGAGACCTGTGATTACAGTGAAGATTTGCTTCATTCAGCAATAACGTGAGGCACACAAGTCAGGAGACACATTGTCCCTTCAATTAGAAAATTAAAAACCTTTCAGTAGCCTAACATGCACAAAAGTAGCCAAACACGGGATCAAAATGACAAGCTAATTTGTATCCCTTTTGCCTGGAAGAGATGCGGGTTTCATTGTGACAATGGAAACAGTGCCATCCTGAAGGATAAATTAAAGCACGAGGATTCAGAAAGCTGATTACACCCATCCAGTATCACTCAGTACTTGTCTGTGGAGTATTTACATTTTGAATTGTGGATTCTTTGTAATGGAATCACATTTCAGGGGCTTTAAAACGTAAACACATAAGCCTCCAAGAAAATAAGTCCATTACATTAAAACCAAGATGTGAACATTGCCAAATATCTGTACAGTAGAATCGTGCTTTGTTGACATATAAGAGTGAATCATCATGGACAGTTATCATACAGTGAGTGGCATAGTGGAATATGCATATTATTTCGCAAGATACAATTGGGGAGGGTGCCAAACCCTAGAAATGAGCACTTCACATTCAGTCATCAAACCAGACACAACTTAGACTTACATCTGAGTATATGCCTTAAGTTCACTCATCAAGATACCCCCTTCACTGGGTCTACTGCAAATTCAAGTGCATAATTTAAGGAAAAGATTATCAAGGATCATCTTGGCCTATTGCTCCAAACAACATAAAGGCCTGTGGGTGTTTGCAATACTGATAAAAAGGCCATTTGGGGCGAGATTTATTCCTAGAAAAAGTTAAGGGAGCAGGAGTAGGTCTATTTGTTACCAATACTATGTACACAACCGCACACCCGCACCACAACATCTCCATCAACACTCAGTGTCAGCACCCTATCAGGCGTTTCGCCGCGAATTGCTGGTGGCAGATGAGCGGCCTGTCTCGTGGTCCGGTCTGTATTTGAGCCAACAGATGAGCCATGTGACGACCACAGAGAACATGGCCAGGATGCTGGCAACCGACAAGCAAATGGGTCCCGCCGGAGAGGGAGGAATGCTGTGACTGTGCACAAAGATCAGGCCCATGAACAGCAACACTAGCATGGACAAAAAGGAGAAGATCACGCAGACGCAGCCGGTTGTCAGCGCCACTCTCTTGCAACTCTGACAGCTATCGTAGTGCACCGAGTCCTGGGAGAGGGTTGTGGCCGTGGACACGGTGGTGGACGGGGTCGCCTGGCTGGCGCTGGACGTCCCCGACGCCTCCTCCCGGCGCAGGGCGACAAGAGCTGGGTGCAGCGGTGGAGGGTACGGCGGCAGAGCGTCCTGAGGGAGAGGATCTGAGTCGATGTAAAGCGGGAAATCCTCTGTCACCTTGGTGTTGTTGGGCAGGTTTTGTATCCGATAATCCGGCACTGGAGTCCGGTGGCGACAGACGGGGCAGCTGATGCGCCATGGCCGCTCCTCCCGGAGATGAAGCGTGTTCAGGCACTCCTCGCAAAACGTGTGCAGGCACTCCAAGATCTTAGGAGCCCGGCGGTCAAGGTCGAAATAATTGTAGCAAATTTTGCATTCATACTCCTCATAGGGAAACGCCGAGGGGGCCTCGCCGGGGGGTTCCGCTCCGTTTGATGCCAAATCTACCTCTGCCATGTCATCTTTCGCCATTCACATTCTCCGGTGAACACAAAGGGAGCTGGCGGACAGATGCTGATGACGGTGCAATTCTCTCCTCCTCTCCCCCTCCTCTCCTCCCCGTTCATTGAATCGACATCATCCCCGCAGACATTGTTTGTGTCGTTATAATCCCCTCAGCTTCCTTTATGAACACCGGGGCGTCTGCAGCTCAGGCTAAATGATCGGGATCCCTTTCAAATATTAAAAAGCTCCCATTTCGTGTTCGGCTGCGTGGGAATAGATGATGTAATGGTGGTAACTCCGGTGCTAGAGCTCATCCATCCAGAGAGTCAGAGCATCCCACAAAACATGGAAAGAGAGAGAGAGAGAGAGAGAGAGAGGCGGCGATGTGTCGCCTTAAAGTCCTGTCAAAGAGAGGGAGTGTGGTGGTGGTGTTTTTGTTTTCAGTGCTCTGGGTGTGCAGGAAGCAGCTACAACAGCAGTGCTCGTCCACAATTACGTAGAGCATTTTAGACAATAGGATGTGCCAATTTGGTCAACTGGGGGCGTCAACTCACTATTCCCTGTAACAAAGACCATCTAAACTCACACTGTACCCAGAGCACCTGCAATGAAACGGGCAGAGTCTTACATAGAGTAGGACTGTAGAACCGGTGGCTAGTATAGTCTGTCACGTAATCGATTTAAAAATAAAGATTTATATTTAATATTATGGAAGCAGATTCATAGTCTAACTCCATACACTGTCTAAGAGAGACTGGGGGACCTATGTAGAATCACGTAAGCATGGTGCTCTACATATATAGCCCATATAGAGGCTGACTTTTTCAGGTTTGCAGCCACAGGAAGCCAGTCAGTAAACACAGGTATGGGTATGGACAGGTAGAGCAGTCTGTAGTTGAACTTTAACAGTGTGGATTTCAAGTCCAGCAAAAATAAAAAATGGTTTCAGCTGTAAGGAATAACCTTAGGTCATTCACTTCAAAAATGCTGTTATGTACAAAGTCAACTGCTATTAAAAGTCAAGTGATGTCACACATAAGAAATAAACAGGCTTATTTTCATATAATAGCTATAATAGTCTCTCAAGAGGACCATGAAGATAATTAAATCTGGCGTCTTAATGAGGCAGCTGTTACATTTCCATTTACAACATCAAATGATTTGGTTAGAGGTTTGTGTAGGATTATTTACAACATCATCATTTGCAAAGCAAACACAAATGCCTTGCAATCATAAACATGCAACAGATTTTCTGTCCCTTTACTGTAAATAACTGTCATAAAACCTGGACCATCCCAGTACAAAGGTTGAGGTTGGACACTACCGGTCCCGCCTCCTCATAGATCCACCCTGTGCGCACACCTGAGGCGCAGCAGACTCACCTGTACGCAGAGATGTTCGCCTGTCATTACCTTTCCTGCTTTCACATCAGCCTGGCCCTGCCCTTCCGTCTCTTTCACCTGACATGCCGGAGCTCTTGACCTATCTTCACGACCCGGAGCTCGTGGCCCGGTTTCAGAGACGATGCGGACTCTACCTCGTCGAATCCGCGCATTACACCCGAGGGAGGACGCCCACTTCTTCGGGAGCCCCGGTGTACGCCGACAAACCACGTGGGCGGCTGGAGGAAAGATGGGACCGCCAGGACAACAATTCAAACTATAAGTACAAAGAGAATGGATGTGCTGTTAGTGTAAGTCACTTACTACGCTTGATTAAAACTAGACCAAGCGACTGTGGTGATGAAACCCAAATGAATTTGATTCTCACAGCATTTGAGATGACTTTAAAATAAATATACAGTAGTTTGGCATAAGAACACTCACACTGCAGGTTTACTATTTACTAATACAGGCTAAGACGATCGTTTAGAGTTAATTTTACCTGTTACGCAAACCAAACCGTGACTGGCTTTTCTCGTTTGTCCGGCTGCCTGTCAGACACTGTATCCTTATCTCCACACACCTCGTCAGGTGGATGTTTACATTCTTGTGTCTGCTGAAGTGAAGATACAGTGAAGTTACTTTCTGGTTTAACAATGTGAGATTCATTGATCATGTCAGTGGAGTTTGCTGCCTATAGGTCAGTGTTGAGAAAGATTTCATATCTGCATATGTCTGTTACTACTGAGAGGTGTGGGATTTAATAGAGGGTTTTTAAAAGCCAATGAAAGATATTATTCAGTTGTATCATAAAATATGATTTTTTTATTTTTGCTGAATAAAAAAAATCAAGCTGTCTCCTCCTGTGCGACTTTGACCATTCTTTTTAAAATCAGTGTCTCAGTGTGAGTTGGCAAACTGTGGAAGTGCAGTTTTAAACTTTGTTTGGTTTTAGTTTCTGTGCTTCCTTAATCATCTGACTGAAGAAATGCTACAGATTTTGATTTGCTGGCTAACATAGTATAAATGATGAAAAGTGGAGAAACTGTAAAAAAGATTAAACCTTTAATTTTAATCTGAGCTCCAGGAGCTGTCTTTAGACACGTTCTCCATCATATGTTGTACTTACAGGTGTTTATTCTCTGCAGAACTGCAATAAGCCTCAGTATGAAGTGAGGAACTGGCTGCTGCACTTCCTCTTCCTGTTCTCTGCAGGCCTGGGTCATGAAATCTTCTACATCACCTGTCTGCCCTGGATTCACTGGAACCTGGACCCTTTCCTGTGCCGACGCCTCATCAACATGTGGACTGTAAGTCACAGAGAAAAAGAGAATGCATGTACAACAGAGTACGTGTCAGTGTGTGTGTGTGTGTGAGTGACCGTGTCAGTCAGACCACCTCAGAATGTACAAACACAAGTCTTCAGTCTGATGTCCAGCCATTCCACAAAGCCACCTCTCTTCTCTCTGCGTGTCTGCCTTCTTCTCTTCACCTTTCAACCTCCTTTCATCCCTTTCCCCCTTTAGTGACCTGTCTCTGACACCATCCTGTCCATATATCCTGGGGCCTGTGGGGCCCACTGAGGCCAGTCTGACCAGGGGCTAATGATGAGAGGCCACACATGAGGACACATCAGTGGAAAAAGACTAAAATCTCCTCTTTAGATGTTTATTCTGACACAATCCAGCACATTATGACAAGACACCCTGAAAACATGTCAAATGTGATCCCAGAAGGAGTGTATATGACACTTGTAGGGACACACAGACAGTCTGTGACACAGGCAGCCATACACCCTCACCCCTGCAGAGTGTGTGATGTGTTTTTGTGCCCTTTGTGTCCCAGCCGCGAGCGCTTGGTGGGTGCCCTGTGTCTGAACCCCTTGTTTGGCCCCTCGGGGACGAGATACCATTCTTCTGGCATCTTGACTACACCAGGCCCCTGTGTGAACTCCTTGAAAACACGCATTAACGCCAACACACACACATGCTCATGTATCCCATCTTCCCTACTAAACACACTCACTGCCCTCCCTCTAGTTAGACATTACCAGCTTTACGCTGTATTCTCCTCCCCCCAGTCTACCAGCAGAGTGTTTTATTGGCCTCATCAGTGCTCTGAGCTTTCTCTCTCTGGACCATTTGGTCCTGTCAGCCCTCAGGGCGCATCGCCCAGCACTTCAAACTTCTAACAGGACCCCGTCATTGTACTGGTGGAGTTATTTAAGGTTCACGAGCGGCTATTCACTCTCTCTCTTCTGTCTCTGTTACACAGTCAAAAACCTGGCAAATCCACATGCCAACAACTCTCAAAGTGTATCCATGCAAATTAAGGTTGTATGTGTGAGCAAACACTTTACAGGCCCATGAATGACATACACACACACACACTCACACTTATTATACACACACACTCCTATGTCCTTCATTACCTTCTGTTGGTTTTCCTTACAGGGTGACTTTGGTTTTCTTAGAAAACAATGATTGTCATTTAACATATGGTCATGAATTACATAGCAATGTTGTATGGCATTACTGTAGTGTTGTATAATGCAAATCATACACCCGCTGTGCTGTCGGGAATGTCAAATCTAAAGTGGTACCTTTAATGACACAGAGGGCATATACTAAAATACAAAGTATGTTTAGAAAGAAGCATGTAGCGCTTCCACCACATTTGGTAACACTGGTGTGTTGCAGTAATTATGACAGGAGAAAGTCAACCTGAACAACTGAAAGTCACTTTATTCTGAAAAGACAAAACTGTTTTTTTTTTAACTATACAGCCTAAGAAATAAAGAAGTTAACATATCTGTTTATATAATAAACAAGTGTGTTTATTAAACATACTTTTTTGTATAATAAACAAATTACTACATACTCAGTGCATACAATATACGATATGTTCTAAACTTTATATTATACTGTTAGTAAACAAGGAATCAACATGCATGTAATGCCCCCCACATCAGTATCAGCACTGATGTATGAATATTTTTGAAGGATCAGTGCTGTCTAAAATAACTTTGATCAAATTCTTAGTTTTTTTTACTGCCGTTATCTTCCCCACCCATACCCCTCCTCACACACAGTCTTACATACTTCACTAATTCTGATTCACATGTTGACAGATCAAAGTCCAAATCTCCCTCTGCCTCAATCAATACACTTATTCATGAGAAAACGCACACACACTCCAGCACTACTGTCTGTGTGTCTCTTGACCTGCCTTTAATTCTTCTCCTTATATGACCAGACTGTCCCTGGGTCAGCCCATTTTGATGAGACTCTTGTTAGGAAGGACACAAAGGAGACACTGACATTCTTGCTTTACTGGAGGCAGTTGAATCTGATGTTTGTGTTGAGTGCAGGAGGTGGAGGGAGGAGGGGGTGTCATATCATGCAAGCACTAGTGCTGGTAGTGCACACTTCGTTGTGTAAAACACAGGGTGGGGGTGCACGCAGTGTGGTTTGTTGTACGAATACACAGTCATCGGGTTTGAATAAGGTCAGATGTGGGTTTATTTTTTTAAATAGGTTTATCATTGCCTGTTTAGTGTCCAGTGTGTGTATAGTTACAGTGAGGGTAGATGCTGATATTGGCATAATAATTTACATTCAGACATGATCAGAGAAGACAAGTTGAGATGGAAAAGTAAGATTTACCTTTTTGGAAAGAACAGAACATTGTTGATGGGATGTTTAATCCTGTAGTTGCTCTTATTTATGTTTATGGACTGTACTTTGAAAAGTATGTAGGTAGTAATGCAAAGATTTTTACATTCAAGGTTTCTCAGTTTTTTATGCTATCCTTTTGCTTTCATTAGCAATATACTAAGTGTCATTTAGTCAAAATCAAAGTGTTACACTTATGATGCTGCGATGAAGTAGTGTAACCACTAATACAAATAGAAAAAGCAATAATTACCACCTTGATTTGACAGGTATTGGTTAAGTCTGTGCACAAGCTGAAATGTAAAAATACCAGTTTGCAACACAGGGAGTTGCATGCTTAACTCTTCCTTGACTGGGCACAATTTCCTAGAGTCCTGTCACCCCAGAGGTTACCATACATCCACCTTGGCCGTTTTATTTTTATGTTTTTTTTTTACATTAAATCATGGTTAGTTTGTCTTTTTTTATACGGATCAACAGGAACAGACTTTTTCATGTCAAAAATTCATCAGACCAAAGAACTTTCTTCGAGTTGACCTCCCATGTGCAAACTGAAATTTTAATATGAGCTTTTTTCTTTTCTCTCTCACAAAGCTTCCATCAGTAACCTTTTTGTCCAGGTTACTGATTCACCTGTAACTGTAATACTACAGTCACTTTCTCTGTACTCACATGATCTCTGTTTGACTTCTACAACCAGCTGACTGTAAGTGATGATTTATGTGACTCACTTTAAAGGGGGGGAGGGGGTACATATGCAATCACTTATTTAATGTTTTCATTTTAATTAATTTAGATTACTTAGACTTCCATTTTCACAAAAAAATGTTGTTTTCTGATCAATGAAAAAAATCCCAATTAAATTGACTGTGACCATCAATATTTTCAAAACATAAAAAGTGTAAAAGACAGAAAAGAAAATATTATTTTTAAAGTTTTCAGTTTTCACATCTCTTAGCAAGCAACCAACAACATCTGCTTATCACCTTACTAAGAGTAAAGGATATTGTATTTGCAACAGTTAGGTGAAGCATTTTTTCCTGTTTCAACATCACAGTGACCACGAGCACAGGTGCAGAACTTGACTGGCCAGAGCAAAGCCATGACCTTAACTCTATCAAACGCCTTTGAAATGAACCTGAACGCTGTGAGTCGGGCCTTATCGCTCAGCATCAGTGTTGGACCTCATTAAATCTCTTGTGGTTGAATCAGAGCAAATCTCTGCAGCCAGGCTCCAAAGTACAGCTTCTACTTCCACTGATAATTCCTGTGGTTCTGAAGTGAGAGTTTAATATGCTGTTGTCTACATCGTATTGGTAATTTTGTGTGTTTAATTCTGCTTGTGCCTCCATCACCTTTCCCCTTTTCTATCCGCATGTCTCTGTGTTTTCACACATTGCTGCACTAACAGCAGGTCAGTAGATGTACTTTGATATTACTTACCATGGTAACAAGCATTTTCTGATTACAGTTTCAGTAGAGATGGTAATAACAGCCTCTCTATCCTCTCCC
This sequence comes from Ctenopoma multispine, assembly GCA_034779795.1. Taxonomy (NCBI): domain Eukaryota; kingdom Metazoa; phylum Chordata; class Actinopteri; order Anabantiformes; family Anabantidae; genus Ctenopoma; species Ctenopoma multispine. The sequence continues at coordinate 7,931,846 of JAUYWH010000005.1, read as the reverse complement.
TTAAACACACACATTAGTGTCCTGCTCCCTCTCTGTGCACTGCCTCCCTGCTCCTCACTAAGACAGCCATTCATTAAATATACAACGCAGAGCTTTAAATAAACCTGGAGCTGGAGCAGGCTGCCCCTCTGAGGGCCATTGGGGATCTCATGAAAGAGAATAGCAGCAGGACACACACATACACACCAATACCTATACACCAACACACACACACATACACACCACACCTTGACTGTGTCATTCTGTCAAGAGCCCTCTGTCTCGCCCCACTAGCTCAAGAAGCTGTGTCAGCAAACTTTGCTGCAGTTCTCGGTTTCTTACAATAGATTCTGTTACTGTACGACTGCAGCGTCTGCACTCTTTTACAGGGTGGGTCTCCGCTCAGATTTGTTTCCCTCTTCTCTCTTTTTTTTCCTGAGTAGAAATGGCGATTTCTTATTTATGAGAGAGTGTGGTGAGTTTTAGAGCATAGCTTAATCAGATTTTACTTCCTCTAGTCATTATTTTATCATCCTCTCTCTCTTTAGATGCTTTTGCAGCCTATTCTGTAGTATTCTTTTTTAGTAATTAATTGTTTGAATTGAAATATGCAATAAATCTGACATAACACTTCAACTAGGTTTGCCAAAAATGAAAGAAAACATTGATAAAAAATTTACAAAGCCATCTGAATATTATAGATATTTACGGGACCCTGCTTCTAAGATCCATTTACCTTATTTTTTATGTTAGTTGGTGATGTATATTGGCCAGGTGATGAAGGACGTTCTGAAGCTTCCTCGCCCTCTCTCGCCCCCTGTGGTCAAGCTGGAGACACGTGTTGATGCAGAATACGGTCTCCCCTCTACTCACGCAATGGCTGCCACCGCCATCTCCTTCACCTTTTTACTAAGTGCCCCCTCAAGGATACAGGTGAGCACTGATGGTACTCTTGACTGAGCTACAGGATTTTCTTACAAATATCGCATTAATTAATTAATTTTTAAATGTGTAACAAATAATTTAAGGCAGTGATTCCCAACCCTGGTCCTCAAGGTACACTGTGCTCCTGCTTGTTTTCCCAACCTTTCCCTGCACATTCAGATGTGTTCTGATTGGCTGAACACACCTGATCCAGGTAATCAGCAGTGGATAGGGGAGGCATAGTTGGGGAAACAAGCAGCCTTGAGGACCAGGGTTGGGAACCACTGATCTAAGGTCAAACCAGCTTTATTTAGCTTTCAGTTGGATCTCACACTCTGCAAATAGTAAACAGTAAAACAGGTCAGAGCCTGAACCGCATTAACTGAGAACGGGAGCAAGGAGAGCCTATTAGCATTTAGCTATAACTGTTCTCTAACAGTGGTCAAAAATGAACTTCATAACATTACAGAAAGTATACTGCCCATTGCTATGAAAAATGATATCACCCCCATAGCTGACTGCAAAATAATGTACTTCCACCCTTTATTAGAGCTATACAGCAATAGGCTAAGTGGGTGTTGAACTTTAATTCTGACACTTGATATCTCATTAGTAGTGCTATTAAATTGCCATTGAATTTTATGGATTCCTTAAGGATTAGCAAGGCACCAGTGAGTGTTACATTAGTCAAAGTGTTGAATGAGGTAAATTTTGAGGCACTGGGAGCCTGTGGATGGCAGGTTGCTCACTGGTAGCTGAGTGGGATGAAGGGAGTGGCCCCCCTGTCTATCAGTAAGTCCTGACAGAGCTGTTGGACAAAGGGCAGGGAGGGGCGGGGCCAGCAGTCACCATCAGTCACCATCAGGCACACCCGTCGAGCTGCTGTTTAGCCTTCTGATGGACTGGACTGAGTCAATGTCTGTCAGTCCACATCTCCACCTCCTCCTCTTTACTATTCCCCTCTTTCTCTCCCACACTACTGCAAAGTCAATAAAACACTCAGTGGCTCAATCAAAGGCTGTCTTAATCAAGCACTGTGTTTTAATGAAGAACTGAGCGAATGTAAATCCGTCAGTTGGTAGCTCACAGTCTCTACAGCTGCCAGACTGATTTGTTGATCACGTCAGCTTGTTCTCATCACGTTTTTTTTATTGCTGTTCTCAAGGTCATAGAAATCATGTCAGCAAAGCCAAGGGACCCATGTGCAGTACACTACTTAACTGTGGCCTGACATTCCCCAAGGATTCCCCTGAAAGAAAAGAGCATGCATAGCTATAGATGACTAGCAGGCTGTCGCAGAAACTCGTGAATAGGCACAAGACCTTGGGGCAACTCGCCCTGTTCCCGGAGCAGGTCAGAGGTCACGACAGTCAATCACAGAGTGACCCCCCTCCTGTCCCTGGCATCCTTTGTGGCCATTCTTAAAAAACCTCTCTTCATGAACTACCAGTGAATAGGCTTCCAGCTGCAAAAGACAGGAAAAGACACAGGAAAAAAGGCAGGGAGGAGGGGGGAAGGCACAGGAGGGGAGGATGATGGAGGTGAATGAATATACAAGGCCTCTCTTCTCACTGTTATTGAAATGGAGGTGGGAACAAAACCTGCCGCCATAGGTAAAGGAAGGAGGGGAGAGAAGAAAAGGAATAAAAGAGCAAGAGACTTGATGACAGGCAGTGCGTCAACCAGACAGAATGAACCAGTGGTGTAAAGAGGAGCTCTGCGTCAACGATAAGAAGATTGATGAATGGATGATTTGATCACAAGCTATGTAGAAAAAGGGTTTTAAAGGCAGAAGATGTTTTTGACACACGGCAATCCACTAGAACAGATTTAATCTTTGTCACTTTTTTCACAGAGTGGTATTTGTCAAAATGTCAATGATTTATCTACAGTCACTGTGATGTGTGTGTGTGTGTGTGTGTGTGCCTCAGTTCCAGTTCGAGGTGGGTCTCCTGATCGCTGTGACGCTGTCGTCCTTGGTGTGTCTGAGCCGTCTTTACACTGGCATGCACTCAGTTCTGGTGAGCGAGTTCCTCCACGCAAACAGCATAAAACATTTAAACACAATACAGGATTCATTATTCATAGTCATGTTTCTGGTTAAACTGTCTGAGGCTTTGATCCAAAACAGGAAACCCTTTACATTATGTTGCCATGTTTCCATTTTAAAATACTAAAGGCCTATTAATCAGCTATATTTTAAATATATTTATTGTGATCTTAGTGCTGACATTAAGGTATTAGATTTACATTTTGGATAATGTGCTTATTCACTTTCTTGCTGACAGATAAGATTGATGCCCCACTCTCATTGCCGTTAATTAAAAGTGAGATTATAGCCAGCAGACAGTTTGCTAGTCTAACAGCACCTGTCTAACCAGTTGCTCTTAACAAGGAAGTGACATTGACGTTATTCTACTTTCAGGATGTGATCTCCGGGGTTTTAATCTCATGCAGTATTGTGTTCTTCACCTACCCTTACTGGGAAACCTTTGACCACTTCCAGCTCACCAGCTCCATCTCCCCCCTTGTGGCAATGGCACTGCTCCTTTTTCTCAGCTACACATACCCAGAGCTCGACCATTACAGCACCACGCGGGGGGACACCACAACTATACTGGGAGTAGGGGCCGGGTGCTCCATGGGATACTGGGTGAACGAGCAGCTTGGGCAGACCTTTGAGCCCCAGGGGGTGTTACCTGTACCTCTGCCCACATTGACAGCAAATGCACTGTTACTAGGTGCTGCCCGCTTCATTTTGGGAGTTGTGGCATTAATCGGAACCCGGCAAGTAATGAAAACACTGAGTCTACAGGTGCTGTATTTTTGGCACAGAGTGCCAAGACATGACAACAGTGCTAGGAGAAGGAGAGAGATTGAGGTGCCGTATAAGTTTGCTACATATACAACTGTTGGACTTGTCAATTCTATTTTAGTCAATAGATTTTTCATTCTATTGGGGCTGCTGTGACCTGTTAACATATAAGAAGACTGACATGGTGATATGAAACTGCAATTGCAAAAAAAATTTACCTCAGTTATTTCAATGTGTATCAAATCTCACTGGGAATGATTCACAAGAGTTTGCTTGTGACTGACCTGTAACTGAGCTAAAAGCAAATAAAAAACATTTCCTCACATAGCAATACAGACTTTTACTTAAAGTCTTGATCATTACTCTAGCTGTGTAGTGAAAGCTTGTAGCACGTTGTCATTGCAATATTGTGTATTTCAGAAGCAGCACGCCACGATGCAAGTTCCCTTTTCACATTAAATGGGAGAACCTCACCTTGAGCCAGACAAGCTCAAACCAGTCAAGAATGATCAAACCAGTTTAACTGAAATTAACCCTGTTTCAGTGTCACCTGTCGTTTTACTTTTAGGCATATCACATGGCAGGTTAAAACAGGCAATCCTGTACAACATAAAGGTCTGGTTACTGGAGGTTCTGGACTGACTTCACAGAAATGAAAGCGTTAATCTCCCTTTGCTTCAGTACAGTTTGCCAGAGCACCTGTCACACTTCCTTTGCAAGATGGCTTGTTATGTGCATGGCTCACTTTCATAGATGGGAGTCTATTGGCTACAACTATCTCCTTAACAATAAAACATCATTGGTTATGTAGAACTCTGTGTACTAGTCACCTCAAAATGCAATACTAAAGTCGAGTCAAAATGTAGGCTTTATTTGATATTTGAAGGCAAGATTGTTTAAACTTTATCAAAAGATAAATATCAATGAAGAACCTGAGCTTTTGTTACTGTATTACACAGACGCTGGAAAAGCATCAGAACACTTCTCACACTACGTCACCTTTGTTAAACCAAGACTAGGAAACATTAAAAATCAGATTCAGTACCATTCAGTGAATTAATTCTGTGCCTGATTCAGATCTTGTTGAAGGCAGCCACATCCACAGACTGAACATATTCCTCAAAGGCGGTGATGGCTTCCTCCAGCAGATCTGTGCCCACCTTATCATCCTCTACCACGCATCCTATCTGTAGCTTCTTGATGCCATAGCCCACTGGGACCAGCTTGGACTGCCCCCACAGCAGCCCGTCCATGCTGACGCTGCGAACGCACTCCTCCAACTTGGCCATGTCTGTCTCATCGTCCCAGGGCTTGACGTCAAGCAGAATGGAGGACTTGGCGACCAGAGCTGGCTTCTTGGACTTCTTGGCAGCGTACTCAGCAAGACGCTGTTCCTTGATTTTAGCTGCTTCTGCACTCTCTGCCTCATCGTCTGAACCGAATAGGTCGATGTCATCATCGCTGGTGTTTTTTGAGGCAGGGGGAGTAGCTGGGAGGACAAACTGACTCTTGGCTGGTGACAGGCTGGCTCTTTCCCTCTGGAAGGTCTTGATGTGGTTGTACCAGCGCACAAGATGACAGAAGGTCGGTGAGGGAGCAGAGAAGATGGCATCAAACACTGCAATGTCAGCTTGGGATGCCACAAAGCCCTCAATGTAGCTTTTGTCTGCCAGGAAATCATTAAGAGCTTTAAGGCCGGCTGGTGTGTTCATGTCACCAAACACAGTTTTCGAAGATGTTGGGTGGGAGGACAGAGCCTCCCGAGACTCGTCTTGCATGGGAAACTTGTGCTGGATGACTTCCTGCATGGGGACGTCATGTGTGAGTGGTATATCAGCCGTGTGGCCACTGGAAAAACCAAGGCAACAAAGCAATAGGTAATGAGTCACTGAGTTTAATTACCATGCACTAACCCCAAGGCACAAGTAATCTAAATTAAGACCAGACATGCATGTACAAGCCCACACACAGACGTGCACTATCCATGTCACAATGAAGTCTTGTTAATTTTTAATTATTCTGACTTTAGTACAAACAGCTGCATTAGTGAGGTAAAAAAAACAATGACTCTACATTTGGATGCTGCATTGACTGATCCTTTAGTTTGCCCATGCACCAAAATTAGGTAACTACATAACCACATAAACTCTTACTCATTACTCGTTACCTTTATAAAAATTTTCAAGCCTTACATGTTATCCTAATGAATCTCATTGCTTTCTGTTTTGATCAGACAATGGAAACTGGCATTTATTTTCTGAGAAGGGATTTAGGTATAGGAAAGTTCAATCACAGGAAAGGCTCGATGTCCATCTCCAGGGCAGAGCAGGGCATGGTCAGCTCAAAACGGTTAATGACATCTGGGTGGAGGACTCCGAGACGCCCCACACTCTTTCCATAGACAAAGATCTCTGCACAGCGACCAGGGAAAAAGGTGGAATCTAATGGAAAAGAAAACAGAATCATTACTTCATGTAAGACAACAGTTCCAAGTGGCATCGCTTCCACATAATATTAGGGTTATGTGATTTAGCAGATAACACCTCTGACTCCCTTCTCTTCTTCTTGTTAATACCCCCGACTTTGGTTATACTTTGCATCCTCCTATCCTTTCAGAATAACTATCATCTCCACTAAGTTGTCTGCAATCTGTTTGTATCTTGACAAACTATTTATGACCAGTGTGTTACTATCTAACATGCCATCTGTTAAATCTTGTTGTTTCTTGGATTATGTTCCTGCCTCTTCACATAGTTGCAACGAATACACTTTGTTCAGATATGTCTTTGTTTTTTACTGCCACAGTATTAATGTTTTTAATTACTATTGACATATTTGTAATCAAGTGCTCAGCTTCACTGTTTGTTGCACATCACATCACATAGATAATGAGTCAGCTGTAGTGTGGGTGGTATTGTGCTGCCTTTCTTGTTCCTTGATTCACTTGATAAAGATTTGTTCACCCACGTTCGTTATTGATGATCAGCTCTACATTAATTATTCCAAACAAACCCAACACCTAAATGATATTACTTCCGGAGCAAAAATAATTTTTCCAAGGTAAGTCATTTTAGGAGTGAAAAATAAATCTTTGATGGACTGGTTATGAGCTGGATTCTTGCTATGTAATATCAATCATTGACAGAGCAGTAAAAAGAACACTGCTTATGCAAAAATGTTGCAAAATAAATCGATGTCCTGTCCCAGCCAATTCCTCACACAACATTTCTCCTTCTGATTAAAGTCTGATGGCCCAGTATGTTTATAAGTGTCAGGAATAAACGGAAAGAAAAGCCTCCATCAATAGATGAAAATATTCCTCATCTCGGTGAGAGGCGTCTTCTCACTTCGTTCAAAAGCAGTGACAATGCAACTGGAAAGACGGACATGTCAGAGATTTAACAAGATAAAGGGTTGCTATGACAACAGCCCCACTGTTGGAGACATGGGCATTCTCCCATAGTGCACTGCTTCTTCCCACGCTGCCTTGCTAATGGGTTCCAGAGCTCACTGTTTAGATGTTCACTCATCACTATAAATGAAGGGCTCACAAAACACATGCACTTATAAGTGTGTGTCTGTGATTAAGAGGAGGCAACTAAAGCTGAGAAATTCTGCCACTTCTCTCTAGTTGCCTGTTTCTGTATCTATGAGGTGTATGCAACTGCATCACAAGTTCACACGTCACCTACTTGCTGAAAACCATAGCCGGTTTTACCATGAGTGGGATGCCATGGCAACTATATAAATAGCTCCAGTACATCTTAAATAACCAATCAGTCAATGAAAATCCTACACTTGACCCAGGCCACTTTCCGCCCACTCGCCTCCAACTTCCAGCTCAGCTTCCAGTGGAAAAGAGAGTCAGACGGTTGCAACAGATAACCACTATAACTGAGCTGACACTGCCATCATTTTGCCACTGAATTTTAACACTATTCTACGTGCCCGAATATTCACAGAGGTCATTACTGGGTGCAGAACACAAAAAGAAACCTTACCCTGTATAAAGGGACTGCTGACACACACAAAAAGAATGTTGTGTGTTTTAATCTTGCATTTTAGAGTCTTGTGATAGGTTGAATGCTGCTTCTAAAGGGTTTTCCACCGTGATAACTCCTTATAGGGCCACAAAAAAATATCATTTTTTATTGTCTATAAGGCAACCTATTTTTTTTTTATATTATGCACCAAATTACAAGTCATATGTCAACTTCTGTTTTTATGCTGCACCACTGAATGAATTTCACATTCAATTTTTTACCATCGCTATAAATACTGACATGACTATATAGATATTTATACTCAACTGACTGAACTTAAAAACGTCTACTTGTAGTGATATGCCAAAATGTAACAATAGAGTTTAATATAATGAAAAGCAAAATCTTTTCACATTTAAGAGTCTGATAAAAAAGAATGTTTGGTGTTTTTGACTGAAAATTAGATCAATATAATCTGAATAGCTGTGTGATTCATAAAATTGTTCAAGTGAAAGAACTATCCATTAAAAAATACTGCCAGTTTATAATTAATGTCTGGTCTTCATAAATGTGGCCACTGTTTCTATTGGTTATGATCTATTGGATAAACTATTGCTTGAAATAATTAATAACTCAGCAACATGCTGACACATATCCCTTACCCAAACAATGCAAGCAGTGACAGCCCACACATCCAAGAAAAAAACAAACAAAAACAAAACAGCTGCTGGACTTAATAGGAGATGATGTAGAAAAGAAAAACCTGAATCTGCAGCTGACCACCTATCTGTCTTTCTGCTTTCCATTTCAGTAACCTTATTGTTTTGGTCTAATCATACTGTGTTGGTTTTGGCCACAGCAGATACTTGTTTTCAATGAAAAAGCTCTAAAAACCCTCTATGCACTACTTAAACAGCAGACACACAAAAACTGAGACTATGAACAGGACGATGAACACAGTGGAAAATTTATAAGCTAGGGAGAGTCTCATATTTCACTCTGGAGTGAGCAGGGGCCAAAAACATGTTTAAAAAAGCCAATATTAAATTTACATGTCTGGCCAAAAATGCAAATACAAATGAATGCTTAGGTTTCTCAATGAAATAATAGTGAATGTGTTCACTATTATTGTTGTAATTACAACTTGTTTCCACTGCCTCCACAGTGGCAAAGAAAATTTGCAATTACAGATTTAAACAATCTTAAACATATCAGCAAACCAAAACTTCATCAGTACTAGTCGTTTAAAATATATCTAGGCCCAATAATTAAGGTCAATCACGGAACAAAAGCTTCACATGAACAGTCTTTTTCCTGACAGGGGCTATATGGGCCAGGACCTTGCATTGGACACAGTTGTTAAGTGAAACACAGGCATCTGTCTCTTAAGTGGTTTCTTCCCTCACTTCTGATCCCCTGACTCATTATTTCATCTCTTTCCCTCTGCTGCGTGGAGGAAACTCGGCTGACATGTATTCCCTCAGCCACTCTGGCAATAATAGTGAGTTAGGTGTAGTGCTGTTGCGCCCTGGTGACTGACACATCCTAAGGGTGCGTGTATCTGTCAGGTGAGCTCTTAGATTGGGTCATGGCCTTGTAATGGGGTTAAGGACATGCTGGTGTATATGGAGGAGGGATTAGGCTAATGGTGCACAGAGCGTGGAAAGAAATTCATAAGATGGACTATGTTTCTATGTGAAGTGCGCTGTACATTAGTGCACACTGTCCATTTCAGATGCCGTTTACGTGTGTGTGCCTGTCAGATGGACGGTCTAAGCACCCGTGGGTGAGTGTTGTGTGTGTCAGTCTGTCTCGCTGCTCAACACTGCAGTGGGTGACTCACGTGCACTCTCCCACACTGCAGACTTTACATGCTCCCATGCCCTTTCTTACTCATGCCTCCAACCGTCGTTCTGTCGCTCTCCTGTAACCCGCCCTCTACTTTTATCTGCACTCTCTAGTCTCATCTCATTCCTCCTTCCACTCCCTTGTGGGCCTTCATCCTCTTCTCTGTCTGCTTTTATTCACTGATACATGAGCCCATTGATTTGTAGTCTGAATGGCCCAGCAGAGCCAGAGTAGCTGCCCTGCAGCATGACCTTGGAGCATGTAAGCCAAGGGGAGAGGGGGAAAAAAGGAGGAGGGTGGAGAGGATGAGGTTGAAAGAGATTATGTATGTATGAGAGTCTCTCTGGGAAAATGTCAAAATGCATGCAGATTGGACTACAATACTTCAGATCAAGTTTAAGCATTGTGATTACTAATCTCACAGGACAGGTCAGCAACATCAGAAAGATGAAAACAAAGTGAGAGTTCTGTTTGCTGTTGACATGCAACTTCATTACAAGCAATATTGTGCCTGTCACATGTCACCACAGATTAATGTAACTGCACTATGAAAAATTAAAGTTACTTGCAACCCACACTTTGCAGGATTGATTTTCGCCACTAGTGAGTAAAACTGATTTTTAAAGGTCTTAACTGACCCGTACTAATGCAACATGACTGACCTAATGATCTAATTCATGGTGACTTTTGAGAAAAAGAACATTTTGAAACTTCAGAAATTTAATCAAATTTGCTCAAAAGCATTTCATCAGAGACACAATGAAGTTATCTGAAATGAGTTACTGGCCCACATTCATCAAGCTCAAGTGCCGATATGACATCTTTGATTTTTATTTAGCAAAATGAAGACAGAACATTTTACATCAATGTGATTTGGTTTCTCTTATCATGTGAAGGAGAGATTCTTACGCTATCCTGATTTATTAGGGTAAAGTGATTCAATTACTGAGTTTGGATGTAGAACAGAAGACAAATCAAACATAGTATTGTTGATCCAGAAGGAATAAACATTGAACTTTCCCATGGATGTTAAATTACTTACTGAGAGTTTGCAAAACACCTGTTAATCAGCTTTTGCAAAGGCTATGATTATAAAGTAGTTTCCATTTTAGGAGTAGACAGTAACCACATATATTCACTGTGTACACGTGTACATGTTGTGAATTAACTGAAAAAACTCAGTAGTGCTGCACGATTTGGGGGAAAAAGGTTATATTGCGATTATTGAGATCAATATTGAGATTCGATAAAAGGAGTTTTTCCTCTCCACTGTCTCCTAGTGCTGCTCAAGTGGGACTTTTGGATTTTCTACATGATTCTGTATATACTTACAGTGTGTGAGGTATTAAATCTTACACTGTAAAGTGCTCTAAGGTGACATTTGTTGTGATTTGGTGCTATATAAATAACGTGAAATTAAATTAAAGGGCACTTAATGGCTCCTCACTTCTCCTCTCTTCTCTGTATAAATCCAATGTTAAGATTAGTTTTTACATATCTAGTTTCTGATTTCCATCCTATCCTCCACACCAAGTGTCTTACCATCCACAGCCTGGATGTGGTAGCCTTCTCCATGGGCGGGTTTCACCTCTAGGAGCTCCATGGTTCGGTCCAACAGGCCATGGATCACCTCGAAGCCTGGACTCTTGTTGTAATAAACAGCACAGAAACGCCGGCTGTTCCTTGCACCGACATCTGGTTAGTGGGACGAGGAGACAGTGTGTGTGAGTCATTGAGAACAGTGCTACATTTATGATATATATCTTATTATTATTAATATATCTGCCACAAAGTGGCACTGCACAGTGTATTCAGATTCAACAAGCACATTTTGTATGTAAGACAAACAACAAATTCTAAACCAGAGTATTGGCATTCTAGTATCAAAGCCAATGTTTTGTGTTGAAATGTTTTGTTACTTCATTATGTGCATTAAAATTTGCATACTGACCAGCTATTATAAACTTTCCACTGTGTTTCCAAAAGAGACAAACATGATTTCAGAGTCCACATGTATGTATTATATTTAGGACTAAATAATCATCACTTCACAGATGACATCTACCTTTGGTCTCGTCCTTCAGCACCACGTCAGATATCTCAAACAGTTTCAGGGGAAGAGGCATCTTCCTGTTGGCAGCTATGGTTTTCAGCAAGCCTGACAACAAGGTGGTGCGCGCCACCTGGTGGAGAAAAAAATGTTTCATTGGAAACTAGACTCCTGTTTGTTACAGAGGAGGAGAGCTCCCTCTTCTGGAAAAAGAACACTGTAACTTATGAGAGTACAGCAACATCTTTCTATTAACTTCTGGTTGGGTATTGGCTTCTCGACATATTTGAGCACAAACAAGCACAAGTATAATACTGATACATCAGTATTATACTTATAATACATCTTACTCACTGAGGTAAAGTTTTATTTGAATCTCTGATGAATCTCAATAATCTTACCTGGAACTCAGCTGTCTTGGGGTTGGAAATCTGAACTGCTCTGGTTTCTGAAATCTTCTTCCCAATCTTATCTGCTATATCTTCTTGAGAACACTATAGAAAGAGAGGGGAACGCATTCCCTTGAATATTTGTAAGAAATAGAAACAAAGCATTTGCATTTGTGCTTACCAGGGCAAAGTTGAGGGCCTCTGTAAATCCAGCAGCTGCCAGATCTTGCCTTAACAGCTCTGTCAGTTTATTGAGTGGGAACTGTGAATATATAAAACAAGCACACAAGAAGACACAACCTATTAGATGACACAAAATGGCTTTTGGTTACCCGCAGGTACATCAAAAATATACACACAGAAGGAGATCCGGCTACCTGGTTAGCTACTGTATAGGTGCGTGGTGTGGTGCGGGTTATGTTGTTGAAACCATAGGCAACGGCAGCGTCCTCCATGATATCACAAGCGTGGATTACATCTGATCGTGTGGGTGGGATCTCGACCTCAATCTCATCACCAACACCAGTAGCCTGGGAGCGGAGGCACATCCTAGTCAGCAGCTGTGCAATTTTCTCTGTTGACTCACTGTCAGGGGAAAGTGTAACAATCACTATTCATAGGAAAGGTGCCAATTTAGAGTTTTTCTTTTCATGATTTTATTGGCATTTGTTTATGTAAAATTCTCTCACTCTGACAGTCGCCTTAGATTGCTGTCATCTGAAACATTGTTCACTGTACCAGAGAGTGTAACGTCCCCTCTATAGACTATTATTTTCTTATCTTGTATATCCATGACTGTCACATCCCCTCAACTGTCTCCCACCTAAGTCATCAAAAGCTCTGCTTTAGTGAATATTTCATTTCCTCAAACTTCATGTCAATTTAATAATCAATTAGACTTTAACATGTCGAGAAGAATATCCCTTCCTTCTTACATTGAAATAGAACATTACAACCTTTATAAAGGTTACATGGTAGACTGGGTTAAAATAGTACAAGTGTTACCTAATAACCAGGAAGTCAGTGAATTAGACATAACAAAGCAGACAAAAAAACAAATGACATGCATTTTAACAAACAGTTACATGCACACAGTTTTCATATCTATTTGGAATTATATGATAATTTGTGTATTTCACTGAGTTGGTTCGCTTACTTGATGCCAACTTTTCTGTTGATGAACTCACTGGATAGTTTCTCCTTCCTGTAAGCCAGCTCCTAAATACAAATCAGGAAACAACAGCATGGAATCAGAAGACATTAGAAGAAATGTATGTTGCATTTAAAAAAAATCTTGATGATGTAAATGTAATACCGGATATATGCAGGTCTTGCCATCTGGGTACACCACCTCAGCCTCCTCTACCCTAAAAGAGCAAAAGAGAAATGATAAAGACTGTTACCCTCCTTTGCTGTTAAATAGAGGTGGCTAATGCTGGGCATATTTGAAGACAAAAAAAGGACAAAAGAAAAAAGGTATGACATTTATGAAAGCCAGTCAGTTTCCAGTATTTGAGATACGCTGTGACTTACGTAAAAGGCTGTGCACAATACTCGCTAAACATGGTCACCATCATATCCAAGACAATCTTTGCCTGGAGGAATATGGTCAAGTTAAAGTCAGTTTCCCATGACACCAATGATAGATTAGATTTTTTGCTGCCCCCTCGGTGTCTGTTTACCTTGCTCTGATCTGTGGCTGTGCACTCAATGAAGACGTTCTTTGTGTTTAAGGTGATTTTTGTATGGTCCCCTACAAAAAACATTAAAAGCATGTCAACATATTAAAATTATCTTAAAACTAATTTTTTTCCTTTTTATTTTCCATATTGTATTTTTTAGTATCTAAGGTTACTTTGTTGGTGACGTTTTATCTGTTTAACTTTATGTGTTAAACAAAAGGCATACGGTTTAATTTCTGTGAACAGAAGGTTGTAAGCAAACAGTTGGTCCAATAGTGATATGGTATCTACAGTGTGCAACAGAAAAGAAACCCATAGATGAGGATCTTACCATTAATGATGGGAGGCATAGACAGGACAACTCCATTGCTGTCATAGATGATTGGGTACACAGGTTTGTCTTCAATAATGTGAAGGTAATGCCTTAAGTGGCTGTCTGTCTATATGAACCATGAGAACAACACTGGGTTAGCAAAACAAAAACAAAATGCTTATCTGACCAGCATCCAGTGAGTTAGATGTGTACCTTGTAGAGGCTCATGAGCTCGGTAGCCGTGTACTCTTTGGTCTGGTTCAGTGGTTTAAAGCGGATATCTCCAGGAGGTTTGGCTGTGTATGTGAAAGGACCAGAGATGGTGTCCAGGTCATGGGTCCCGATCGCCACCAGGGCCCTCTTCCTAAAAAAAAACCCACTGTTATTGGCTCAATACAGTGACTTTTCTGAACTTTTCTTAAGAATTTGTGGTGTGTCTTGCCCTGATGTGAACACAAACTGACAATGTGGCCTGACACTGACTATTTGTAGTAAGCGGTCTACACTATGTCTACGAAAATGGACATGCTTATTGTAATGAAGGAATATGTAAGACAATGTGACAGTATGGCTCTTCTGTTACGCTGTATAATAGGTTGGGATGCCAAATACATTCTGCAGTATTGACACAATACAGTATGAAATAGCTGCCTCTGATAAATAGCACTTATCAGTAGTATGGAATAGCATGAAGCATTATGTAAACAGATGCCAACACTCAGTTACTAAATTAGATGCATTTACATGATAATGCATGTGCTAGATGTTGTGGCTACAACATGTCTGAAAAAGCCAAATTGCATTTTTAATTGAAAAATCTTGTCAGTAAAGTGCAATAACAAATCTTGTTAAATCAATGATATGGCAGCATTTGCAAGGTACTTCTACCAACTGTTTCTGTGGCTTCTACTAGAAAAAAGCTGGAAAACTATTCCAGCAGGGTAGGTGTGTAAAAAACAAAGTGACATCAAAGTGTACAAAGTAAACAAGGGTTAACTAACACGTCACAAAAATCATATGAAACACTAGAATTGACCTCTTGAAGTAACTTTCAAAAAACATTGCTTGGAAAAAAAGGTGACAGATGGTATTCCAGATAAGTAGGTGTAGTTAGTGCTTCATCTGTTCTGACCTGCAGATGTTTTGGTGGAGTTTTTCCTGCAGCTCAATGAAGCTGTCATAGCGCTCCTGTGTGAAGGTGATGTTCCTCAATACTGCTGCCACAGCATACGGCCGCACTGCCGCTGTCTGTGGAGTAATTGGTTACGATGGTGACACAGATTTTGACTTGTAAATCAATAACTCCACTATTTTTATTTTTTTTTTTCCACCTCTTTAGTGATGATCAGCTTTTGAGCCTCCCCACCGACTGGGCTGACACGTCTGTAGCGCGGTGCCTCCAGTCTGTAATAAAAACATATGATGTCTGTACCAACAGCAAAGCAAATATGGAACCAATAATGGTGAAGCACAATATTCAAACATGTTTGGCACAACCAAAACAACCCATTCCATCCATACTTAAGATAAGCTTCCCAAATTATAGTGTTATGCTCCTGTGTTGTGTCAGCATTCAGTATTACTTGCTAGTCTTGCCCTGCACTCAAACTTACACCAGCACCATAAATAACAGGAGTCTTCCTTCCACGAGGCAGGATGCTACTTACTTATTCTTGAAGACCTGCAGACCACGGACCAATCCCTCCAGACATAGCAGGTCATACCGGTTAGCTGGAACATCGATCTTGTAAAGAACAATGTCAGATGCTCCTGATGCTTTGCAGTCACCCTGCTCTCGGCTGATTATCTCTTTCTCTGAGGTCTGCAGTTGAAGCAGAACAGAGGGATGTATACAAGCCATTGTTCACACACAAATCCTTAACGTTTACACAGGTGTAACTGCATTCCTTTCCTCCTATGACAAGTCAGAATATATACCATGAGAAGGTCCTACAGCTATCACTTAACGTTTTAGGAAACACTGTGTGTTCCTGTCATTTGAAGCCATTTACTCACAATTTCATCCAGCTCCAGCCCAAATTCAAAGCATAGTTCGTCAAACTCCTCATCAGCTAAAAAACAACAAAAAAAACAAACAGACAGTACAAGCCGCTTTAAATAATCTTAAGTGCCAATTATTATTGAGTCATTGATGTTTCAGACCCACACTCTGTCCAGGTTTAAATGACATGAACCAAGGGAAATGATGCAACCACGCCGACATTCAAATCAGATAAGTCAATACACATAAGCTCGTTTTTAATCACCACAAACCTAAGTATTTATCAAATCACAGATGTTACCAAAATTGGCGTTTGATACAAATTTCCTTTCAATGTTTTGTTTTTTATTCAAAATACAGTAGACACATGCCAATAGCTAGCGACTTGGCCGCTAGTAAGCTAACTATCAGGACAGGAGCTCAGACAGTACTCAGACTTTCTCTGTTATTAATAGACAAAATATGACTTAATAAAGATACAAACAATTTATTCATAGCTGAACAAACACAGTTTAAAAAAACTGACTGTAAGTTCTGCCCAAAGCTTGAAAAAGAAGATCCCTTTTCACTCCGACAGTCGGCATGTTGGCAGCTAATCCTCAGCACACTGTAAAAGGACCCCACAAGCCGGTTGTAGCTGTCTGAGGCGATGCCTGAGTGTATACCAGTTAAGTTAAAACGTAGCCTA
Source organism: Ctenopoma multispine (assembly GCA_034779795.1). Classification (NCBI taxonomy): domain Eukaryota; kingdom Metazoa; phylum Chordata; class Actinopteri; order Anabantiformes; family Anabantidae; genus Ctenopoma; species Ctenopoma multispine. Next base: position 7,915,173 of record JAUYWH010000005.1, on the reverse strand, counting down.
TATCCACAAATCATTTGCACAGACACAATCCATGGACGATTATGCCTTATTATACCTTTCAGCCAAGAAACACGCCATTTTGTTTTCTCAAAATAATTGTTTCATTTTAAATAAACAGAAAATATTCACACATTCAGTGTGTCACCTAATGCAACACTTTTAAATTGAGAACAGATAATGTTTACCACAGTGTCTTGAAAGTTTAAATTTACACACAGGTGTCATAAAATTATAATAATTATTTTTCATTATTGCTTTAAGTATACTTTAGGGTTAACATTAGCCGGTACATCTTTCACCATCATTTTAGAGGCAGTCGTGTAAAATTTCAGTTAAATCAGTTTCACCAGATTCAAAATGCATTAAGATGTTATTTTTATTATTAAAGGAGAGAAACCTCTGTGTTTCTAGTGAATTCCAAATGAGAAATCTTAAAATCTGTTGCTATTATCTAGCATTTCTAAAAGTTGCCTAGAGACCCCATTTTCAAGGATTTTAGAGAGCACATAGAATAGAGGGTGGATACCGAGTCTATGAAAGGAAAGGATAAGTGGGTAAGAAAGACTGAATGTGCCTCAAATATTGATGTAGTCAGTATCAAGGGAGTTATTCACATTAAAAGGGATTCCTGAATAGCAACAAAGATACCTACAAATGCACTTACATACAAGCAATTTCATTAAACAACAAACATACAATCAAAATTGTTCCTATGTAGATTATTTTTGTTTGCAAATTATGATGCATTTTTTCAGTCATGCTTAGAAAAGGGGCTCTAATGAGGAACTCTTTTAGCGCTCTTATACTGATTTCTGAAAGAAAAGTGGGAAAACAGAAGATGGGTTAAATCAACAATTATATTATGCTATTAATCATGATAGAGTGATGGTACTGGGATAAAGTACTATTATGACCCATGTGAGAAAGGCAGCCAGCCACATTTCACAGGTTAATTTCTACACTAATAGTTTGTCATACACTGCCAGTGTAAGGTACTGCAGCATGAGTCATCACACTGCTAGTGGCAAACACACTTTCATAACTCTATAGTTTCTATATCTATAACAGCGCAATGGTCAACAGGCATAATATTTTGACATTAGAAAGAATGATAGATCCTTTCATCCATCCGTTATCCGAACTGCTAACCTATCCCAGCTGTCAATGGACGAGAGGCACAGAGGACAGGTTGGTAGTCTATCATCATTCACATGTTTAGAGTCACCAATTAACCATAACCTAACTGCATGTCTTTGGACAGTGTGAGGAAGCTGGAGTACCTGGAGAAAACCCACACAGACATGTGCAGAACATGCAAACTCCACACAGAAAGGCGTCCAGCCGACCTGTGGATTCGAACCTGGGTCCTTCTTTCTGTGAGGTGACAGTGCTAACCGCTACATCACCATGCTGCCCTGCATGACAGAAATTGCAGAATAAAGACTTTTAATTAATTACAGAAATGTTACACAAGATGTTCTCCCTCTGCTTTAAACAACACCAATAAAATAGTCATCATGGTGCATCAGCAGCATGCCCAGGCTTGCAATCAGAGGGTCTCCAGGTTGAATCCACACATTGCCCTAGAAAACAAGTGCTGTCACCACCCTCAACAGCTGCCAAGTGTGTGTGAAATAAGACATATATCAAATGATGAGGAGGCATCATGGATGTCATTAGAAGTGGGAACCTAAGTGTGCATGGCTTTGGAGTTGTGGGTGTATGGCTCTATTTGGCTCAAAACAGAAAAGTCTCAGTAGAGAAGTGGACGTATGGTGTTTTTCTAGTTCTGCATGCATCAGTGTAGTTGTGGAGGTGTATTCTCTAAAGCTTAACTCAAAGTCACAATGAACTTCAGCTCCACTCACCACTGAAGCAGACGTCACCATGTGTTTACATACATGCCATAATTATTGTTGCTGCACTATATGTCTCCAACTCAGGTAATGTAGGTCAAGTCTTGACTGAATCTCATCATATTTCACAAGAGAGAAAAATTACATTGATTAATTACTTTCACTTTAAAAATCCTTTTTTTTTTTTTTTTTACTCTGATATGACTGAGAGACTAAGTGCGGTATGCGCGCGTGGCCGTGCGTGGCCGTGACGTGCGCACGCCCTCTAGCTCTGACCGTCGGTAACCCACGCAGCCAGCACTCGAGCCTTCCCTCATCCGGCCCGGCCCCTAGCACGCGCCACCTCCAGAAGTCCAATCATAACGCAAGGAATTCCTCCCCCCCCCCCTCACCCTCCCTTCCACCTCGCCATCCATCCCCATACAACAACGACATGCGCGTGTGACTTCCGGGCTTGAATTGCAGAGCACAATATCAGCAGATTGGGAGTTGATGGATAAATGAGCGTAGTTATAGAGCTGGCCCACACAGAGTTTGAGCACAGCGACACGGGAATAATTGACACCTGAGCGGAAACGTTCGCCGGTAAGTTCCTACGTTTTTTTTTTTGTAGGTACGGGTTTATGTGCGGGATGCTGCAGTCGCGTCAAGCTTCCCAAGATAAGCAGAGACACTTATCGAAGTAAAATGCATTAGTCTTCCAAAATAAATAAATTCAATAAAATAATGATAATCCTTCTTTGTGCCGATGTTATTGAGTTCGTTTAGTTTTATCGTTATGAATGTAGCACAGTATTTAATGAACTGAACCAACGTTTTGAAGGAGTCCCCCGCCAAAATAAAACATTAATCCTTCTAGAAAGAGGAAGTAATTTAAATCAGTTTCTATCCCTAACTGGGAAGCCCGGCTCACAGTAAGTGATGTTTAAATTATACTGTGACTAAACTAATAATGTTAACCTTCTATGAGACTACTTTCTGCAGAATTTTTATGCTCGATGATTTTAGACAGAACGTGTTTTGCCATGACTACTCATTAAATGATATTTGCAGCAGTTGCTCTAAAGTCTTATTTTGAACTCGCACGTCAACCGGAAGTTATTTTATTACCGTGGCTTGCTTGACACGGGTTAGTGCGGTTGGATGCTGCAGTTTGAACATCTGCGGCTTTACTGCTGAGAGCACTGTGCTTACAGTGACATCTAAATATCTCGAGTCTTGTTCTCACGCGTCAATAGAGACAGATCTGCTATTTCTGCACACATAATGTAATCAGCATTGCAAACTGCAATGAGCATATAAACTCACACACACATTTATACAATATGAGATGTAAACAGGTATGGTACATTTTAGAACATCAGCAGCAAAAGCCCAGACCTGAAAATGTGCGTTTAGACAGCTGAAGTGGGTAACCCTGTGGCAACAGTTATCAAATGATGCAGGTCCATTAAAAGTGCTCCTGCACCTACAAACAGAGGTGCCATTGTCTTGCAGGGATGGTCCAATGTGATTAGAAAACACACAGGCACACTCCTCTTCTCCAGAAGTTATATTTCTCAGATATCAGAGTGAGCAGGACAAAACTTTATGATGGCGTTATAAAACATACCTGAAGTAAATATGGTTAATAACTGTCTTGCCTGAGAGGGGAAAGGTTTTATCTTACTTGTTTGTCAATCTTCCTGTACCTTTGTTTCCTAATTACCTAGACTGTTGCGGCCTGTCATAGTTTATTTTGTGCCACCATAGTCAAAGGTCAAGGACGTTTACTAAATCAGATGAATTTGAGGTTAGAAGCATTAACAGAGCTTAGAGTAAGACATGTGTTGGTGACTGGCATGTCTGCCAGTAGCTTATGTCACCATGTGCAAGCAAAAGCTAAGAAAAGCTGCGGTCAGATCAACATAATCCAACCAGCTATGTTTTGTGCTTTCACGCTCAATGAAATCACCCTCATCGGCTGTTTTGTAAGCTCTTGATTAGGTCCACTATTTGAAATGGTGCAGCCACCCACCCACACATACAAACACACCACACACATCTTCTTTTTCTCTTCACACACACACACAGTCTGACCCTGGGGACTGAGTCGTGTGGTGGTGCGTCATTTACCACAAAAGCCATGTTGAAGTTTCTGTAAGACTTCAGCCTGCTTAGCAGAGTGGGTGAAAGCACCATGACGTCCACGCACACAAAAGACCCCATTGACAACGTCTCCTGAGGAAGCAATGATTCCCTCATAGACACGCAGACACGCGTGCCCATTCCTACTCACCCCACCACTACGTAGACCAATCCACAATATTACTCAGTTAATCCAGTGATTGTATGCTGTTTGAAAAGCGCCTGCTTGTTGCATAAATCCATTGAGCAACTCATAGTCTACATTAACTGTTTGTCACCATTGAAGGTAGGAGATTAGGGTCAAGGTTGCCTGTGTGTCGCTGTGGTGCAAATTAAGGTTTTGACCTTTCGCATAGATGTCAAGGAGTTGGTCTTGTTAATCAGGTTGTGTCTGGTTTATTTTTTTAGGAAGCCCCAGGCCTGCTTGTCTAAACGATCAGGTTTTTCTTGTTTATAGTCACAGAGACGCAAGTTAATGGCAAAGCAGCTTAAATCTGTATCTGTGTATTTAAGCAAAAATGCCCTTTAGCCTGTATTCTCTCAGAATACTAACAAGTCACAGCCTCCTCCCTTCTATGACTGTATCACCTTATCACTGTGCTGTTGTGTAATTGTACTAGTGGCACCTGGCACTGCAAACAGTAGCACTCCCAACTATTGTTATATAATTGGTAAGAATTTTTACAACAGTTTAATTGTTTGCCCTTAATCTGCCAAATATTCGATGGTTCCAGTTTCTTGAACACGAGATATTTATTTTCAGTTTTAAATCATTGTAAATGTAAATCTTATTTTTGATTGTTCAGCGAAAACAATCTAAACAAATCAATTTGGGCAATGGTGTGTTGCAGTTGATATAATTTACTCAAAAGTAACAGATTATGAAATAAATCACAAGGTGCAAGACTGAACAACGTGTGAAAATACTAAAATGGTAGTTTTTCAGATTATTATTGTGATAAATAGTACACAATCTACTGTCTGGATTCTCCATACGACTAGTATCTGTCTGTCTAGTCTGGCTGACGTATCAGGCTCAGTATCTTTTATAGAGTGCTTAAATCTGATCTTCTTAACTGTTGAGGTGTATCATGTCCTATAAACTCACCTGAGTAAATGTCATATTTGTTCATGTTTGTAGGTCCCTACTTGGCAAATTGTTTGTTTGTTGCAATTAACAACATTGATTTGAAAACAGCCTATAATATGTAGTGAAATTATGGGAAATGTCTTTTTTGAGTCTCTTGTAAGTCTCACAACTATTTAAAAGTACAATACTAAATCCACTTTATATATAAGTCTTTATATTTAATGTAAGGTAATTATTATTCAGGATTGTTAAAATAAATGTGTGTTGTTAATTGTGTTTTTTATTGACTGCAACAGATGATGGAAATGGAAATGTTCCTCCAGCCTAAATTTTGTTACAGCAGAAACTGTTCACTTTCTGCATAAAACAGAGGGAAGTTGAAGTCTGCCAGCACATTGCTCTGTGGATTCCTTCCCTAATTTGTTTACCCTTGTTGACCAGAGGATTTTACTATGCTGTGGCTTCTATTTCATTGACCTTTCTGAAAAAAGCAAGAATTACAAGAGACAGTGAAAACAGCAAGCAGACACCGAATGATAACATGTAATGGAATAAAGCATCTGCTCCACCTGGGTGCAGCTTGGTGATCTGTAGCGTCCTGAGATGAAGCAGAACTTTCTGACTGAGTAACAAGACACCAGGCAAAACAACAGCACTGTAGAGAGTACACATCCCACAGGGAACAGATGGTAGTCTAGGAGAGCCCTGCTGCTAAAATCCTTTATTTATTTATGAGTCTCAAAGGGACACTTGAGGGTGTGTTTGGGATCAACCTCAGTACAGAGTGTGTCAGTGGACAGTTTTAGAAGGGGAAGGGTGCTTTAGGGGAGCAAGATGAGCCTCACCCTGTTATCAATAATGGATAACTACAGCTAAAATAGAGTGTTGGGGATCTTTAAAGTGCGTATGTGTGTGTATGCTCACAACATTTTGACAAGAGACATGGTTTTACATCTGCACAGCTGTTAAGCTGCTGAAGTACTGAAGAGAAATGTCAATATGCGTTATGTCTGACAGTGGTGTCCTTAAGATGCCATAACCCTAGGACCTCATTACCCAGAAATGCTGTGATATCTGACAGTAGTTGTCACTTTAAAGATGTTCAGCTACCACTGACATGTTTGTGGAGATGACAAATTTCATCTGATGATATTTTTGAAAGCTAAAACAAAGATAGTTGGTGGACCTCAAGTTGATATTATATTGTCAAACTACTATTTTATACACTGCACTATTCCAAGAGCAAGAATGAACTTGTTAAGTTAAATAAGGATTTTGTAGAAAAAAAATATGTTCATATTTGTCAATGCAGAGTTTTGAAAGGAAAGAGCCAACAAAAACTAAATCTGGTATCAGTACTAGTACCACTGTCTTGCGGCCCCTCAGCTGCTTTAATTTTAGACTTGGCCGCTATAAATATTTTAAATGGTACCTAGCCCTATTGAAAACACATCGAATGAAAGAACAGTGTAATGTGATTCATCTTGAATACTAAGAATGATAATTGCATATATAAGTTTAAGTATACAGAACCAGTGCTTACTGGAACTTTAACTCTGATCTGTTCAGAACTCTGGAGAGCTCCCACACTCTGCCAGTACTGTACACTCACTGTCCACTGTATTAGGTACATCTGTACAATCTAATGCACTCCAATCAATACAACTGCTCTTCCATGATTTCTACTTTAACAAGGTTTTAAGTTCTCAGTTTTTGTTGAAACTCTCAAAAAGGTGATAAGTTTACTATGTGTTTATAACTGAGGTCACAGTGGGAGGTGGAGTCAAAATGGAGCGCATCAGATTAACAGGGGTTTCTAATGTTTTGGCCACCTTATTTACATATAATTGGGGTTTACCTAATTAAGTGGACATTGAATGTTTGTCACAGTCTCTCCATCATCAGTTCTGCTGTACACGTGAGTCACTAATTTGTGTAAGTTTCTAAATAAGCTAGAGTTTTTTTTGCAGCACTATAAAGTTATACGTAAGAGCATAACGTCTTTAAGTTGTGTCAATCTAAATTAAGAAAATTTATTAAATGTCAGTCGCTCTAATGCCATGTTACTTTCATTATTTTCCAGTGTGTGGACCTGAGAGCATTTTATTGCCAGGAAGTACGAGTCAAAGAACAGCGACGGGGAAAGAAGAAAGTAGGAAAGTTTTCTCACAGGTCATCTCTTCCTCACTTTATCTTCATTGCTCTCCAAAATCATTACAGCTTCGCCAAGATGAAGCTGAATGGGGAGGACCTGAATCCCATGCTGATGTTCCTTTTCCACGTCATGGTGTGGCTCTATACCTTCATCACCTTCCTGCCCTCCTACATCCTCAGCTGGGCCTCGAAAACTGATGGTGGCTTCTACGGCTCAGAAGAGGAACGAGCTAAGAGAGTAAAGGCCCACTCTGTGCTTGGCCCTGAGGGACCTTACAGAGCCATGAATGCCACCAAAAAGCTGGTGACGTCACTGCACCCAGGGGTGGATACCCTGGATAAGATGTTTGAGTATGCAGCTATGAGGTTCCCCCACAGAGACTGTCTCGGAACGAGGGAGGTGATCAGTGAGGAGGATGAGCGACAGAACAACGGGAAGGTGTTCAAGAAGGTAAGAAGTGATGGAGGTAGTGTGCTTATGTAGGTAGTAACAAGGTAGTAATAGCATACAGCAAGGAAAAACACACAAAGAGGCATCAAGGGCAACACTGTGTGCACTTAAAGGAATAGTTCAACATTTTGTTTTGTCCCAAGAGTTTACAATTAAAATTGATTCCGATCTCATAACTGTAAATTAAATTAGCAGTTACAGACGGTTAGCTTAGCATAAGGAGTGAAATATACCATAGCTTTATAATTAATGGACATACAGTATATGAGTGTATCAATGTCCTAATGTGAAGGTTTTTGAGGGTGTTTTCCGATATGTTGCTTCCTGCCTTTAAGTATGAACAGCCATAAAAATTATATAATATAAAGGTGTAATTTGTTTAGATTACTGTAAAATGTAATATTTGTCTTCAGTGGTGCTAAATAATGCTAAATTACCCCCAGTAAATGCTCTCATACAACATTATGATATACAACTGCATCTATGGTGACTCCCTGCCTCAGGACCATTTGTTTCTACTAAAGATAGTTTTAAATAAAAATATGTATATGCTTAAATAAAAAAAAGGCTCAGTAATTTCCTAAAACACTGTAGTTTTTAGAAACAGTAATTCAAACAGCAATAAAGTAAACATTTGTTGGAAACTAATTTAAGCTGCAGAACTGGCGTGCTTGTGAGCATTGATTACCACAGTGTCCACATTTGTGGTGGTGAATGAAGTGTGAGCCAGTGCAACAGTGCAGCTCCGTGGTGTGTTTTGGCAACAGTGGATCGCTGTGTCAGTGAGGCATCTGATATATTAGGTTTTGGCTACACAGACGTTTTGTTTTCATCATGGGGTCTGCTGATATTAAGAAAAATAAAGAATATCACCAGATCACATACGGATTTATACTGTAGCATACTGCATTATGAATATTTTTAAATGTACAGTGGCGCGACTGATAAGGGGACAGAAGGAGAGTTAGTCAGTGTTAGTCAGGTACAGGGATTTGAAGATGCTTTGATTACAGCATAAATAGAAGGACTAGGGCTTGAAATATGTGAGAAGAAACCTGTAAGGATAAGGGTACAAAAGACAAATATGTTTGAATATTTGTGACACCGTTTGGAAATTCAAATAGGATATATTCAAATGTTAAGCACTCTTCACTGTAACTAGCAATCTCTTTTGTAAAATATAAAGCCTTAAAATTTCCTCTGTGACATTTACTTGAACCATTGTCTAGACAAACCTCTTGTAAAATGTTTAAATGCCAGTGAAATGGTAACAATAACTGTTTTAGTCTTCTAGATGCTCTAAATTCCATTGACCTTACAAAGGACCCTTCCCACCCAGGCAACTGTTTCTTTCAAACCCCGCATACACAAAGAACAGCTTCATTCCCTCCACCATCACCCTCCTAAATAATTGACAGCTTTTGTTTGCACTATTAAATCCCATTGTTTGCAAAGTAACATTCTATTGTTATTTATTAATACATTAGGTATATTAACCACATCCACCTAATCTGTATATACAGTATCTGTACATTTGTTATAGTACTATATTGTTTTCTTTTATCACTTGTGTTACGTGAGTTACTAGAGAGACACCATCAGCCAAATCAAATTCCTTGTATCCATATGTGCATATATGGCCAAAAAATGTGATTCTGATTCTGATGTTAAGAGAAGATACCAAAGAGAGAGCGGTTTGGATGTGTAATGGAAAAAGAAAACCTGCTTGAGAGATTTATTCAATGTGTATACCCAGTCTTCCTTAAAAAATGACAACTTTCACTGATTATCTGGAAATGTACGTCACTGTTTATTATTAGATAAAAAAAAAAAAACACCTTGAGGCAGTTTTGGACAGTCTGCACATTCAGGAATTAGCCAATTTCCAAAGTGCACTTACTACATTACCTCTGCATTATCCCATTAATCCCAACAGCCTGATCCTTCTAATCCATTCAAACCCCACTGTTGAAATACCTATTTCTGCAAGAGAACGGGTCTTAGCTGTTTAGCTATAAGCTGTTGCTTCAAACAAGTGGAAAACTGTTCTGTATAATCACCATTACTGTGGCTTGTGTTTGTATCCTGGTGCATTATCATATGTTAACCAATAGGAGCCAGTATAACCTCACTAATACACAAGCAGGAAGCTCCCATGTGTGTTTGTGGCCTTCATGTCATCAATGTTGAAGTGTTTATCCAGAAGCTTGTGTTTATTCTCTCCACATGCTAATGAAGATGAAATGTTGCAACATGAGAATGGCTATAGAAGAGGAAGTAGTTCTGTTTGGCAGTAGTGAACTGTTGCTCCTGCCCCAGTGACTTTTTAATGAAACAGACAAAACATGTGACTGTGTGATGTAGCACACTGTACTGTGTTCCTGTGGTTAAATGTCCCTAGCAACAAACAATAAAACAGGATTCCCCAACCATTCTTTGGTTTGGTTTAGTGGTTTTCTGTAGTTTCATTTATTTTTATAAACTTGAAGCATACATCTCTTTTTATCACTACAGTGTGTTACTTTTTATTGTCCTTCTTGCTCCATTACTAACAACATTTTACTCTTCTGTATCACACTTCACCTTCTTCCCCACAGGTTGTTCTGGGTGAATACCGCTGGCTGTCCTATGAGGAGACGCTCACAGCAGCGTCCCAGCTGGGCAGTGGCCTAGCATCACTGGGTCAGCGGCCACACAACAACATTGCCATCTTCTGTGAGACCCGAGCCGAGTGGATCATTGCTGCCCAGGCCTGCTTCATGTACAACTTCCCATGTAAGTCCAGGAAGTCAGTGCCTGATGATAGTGTTAGTTCCTTTTTTAGTGTTTGGGAAATTATGTTTTTGACTGATGAAATCATGTTAAACCTCTTTGTATTTGAGCACAGACTTGTCATAGTTTGAGCTCTGTAAACCGACTGCAACATTATGTTCATAAAAGAGTCTCTGTAAAGTCTGGTGATTGTATGAATTACTTTGGCTTCATAAGTAATATTAATGCTGTATTAGTTCACAAAATAAGCAGGGAGTTAAATGTTAGATATTATACTCTAGTTTCTGTTTCAATGTGGCTTCAGCCAAAGTCTAACTCTAGAAAAAAACCAGTCCATTCACACAGAGACACTTATTAAACCTGCACTGGCAACTGGTATACTGTACACTGTAGGAGCAGTATATCTACAATACATAGAAGTAGTGCATACACTACAAAACATAAACAAAGAGAATGGTTTTCCAGAAAAACCTGTTTAGCCCGTTAAAGTCTTTATATATTTACTGTACCTTAAGTTTTAGTACTGTGACAAATGCTTCTATGTGATTACACTGTTCACATGCATCAGTGTTAAAAAATGAAAAAAATCATTACTTTACTCTAAAGAGTACTTTCTCTTTAGCTTGTGCTGTGGCTTTGAAGGCAGCTATGAGTTCTCTTCTGTCCTTTCAGTTCAGTCTTTCCCACTGAGCGTCTTTCAAATGTTTCTGAATTAGGCTGATTTATAGCCATTTCTCTTGGTGTGTGTGTGGGAGCGTGTGTATACAAATGTTTTGTGGTTGCAGCGGACAAACTTGTAACATGCAGGGTCCAGCTGAGACAGAAGAAGGTCAATTTGTCCATGTTACATAAGTGTCCCATTTCTCCTAATTCAATCATTTTGCTATCTTTTTTATAAAAAGTTATAAATACATGTACATTTTTATTGAAAAACTACTTTCAATTCAATTCAATTCAATTCAACTTTATTTATATAGCGCCAATTTACAACATAAGTCATCTCAGGGCACTTTACAGTGTAAGGTTTAAGACCTTACAAATTATATAATATATACAAATTAATGTAGAAAACCCAACAGTCCCACTTGAGCAAGCACGTTCTTGCAGTTCATATCACAGTAGCCACCATTTTCCTGATCTAACAAGCTACACAGGAGTGTTGATTTCTGTACTTGTCAGACCAGGGTAGTTTGTTGTTTCTTCAGGTGAATTTAGATGAATCATTTAGCATTATCACAAGGCCTAGGTCTCATTACAGTGTTACACTTCAAGTAGATAAAAGAAGATCGTCTAAGTGTGCTTCGGAAACAAAGACTTGTTTCGCTTCATGTTTTTGAGATGTTCTTGTTTGTCAAGCTTTCTGCCTGAAAGGATTCAATGCTGATTTATGCGTCCATTATTCTGCACCGAAGAGTAGTTCCTCTAACTATGAATATCAACAGCAGAACTCTTAAGTTCGTCAGGTTTTGTCTTTTTTCTTTTGCTGAAAGGATTCTTCAATTCCTCTGTGCGCTTTAGTTTATGCTTCATTAAACTGTCATCCTATGAAACTCCTCTGCAAGCACAAGACAGTAAAGCGTTATTTTAAAGCATCTTTTTGTGCTGCAGACAGCGGTTAAATGGGGGTGGGGGGGCAGAGAGGAGTTAAAGGTTGGAAAAAGCAATGAAGGAAGCGACAGAGGGGAGGAAAGGGAAAGATAGAAATGTGGGGTGATGGCGTCAGAAGAGCGGTGAGAGAGTCTACGTGATCGTCTGATGTTGACAGAGGCATCAAGGAGTCAGCCAAAGGCCCCCAGTGAACTTGCGTGTGTGTGTGTGTGTGTGTGTGTGTGTCTTTATGTGCTTCTGTGTGTGCACATTGTGTATTCTCTACATATTGTCAAAAGGCAAATGTGCTGCATTCTGCATTTTCAGCACTTGTCTTTAAAATGTGAGTGGGATGAACCCCAACAGTTAAACAGCATACATCCTCTAAATAATGTTGTTGTCATCTAAAAAACGTCATAACTCCGACTTTGGCTGCTTTTTTTTTTTTTTTGGTAGCGTCAGTTAAAGGATGTTCTCTTATGTTTTCAAAGAAATGCGACTCTCGGGACTCTTTCAAGGCCCCGTTTCTTGAACTGAAAGATGAGTGAGACAAGCTGAGCAGAGCCTGGATGTTTGTCAAGTTTCCTGTATAAAAATTACTTGCGGCGAGTAGTGTGTGATTATGTGTGTGTCAAGCTGGAGTCCAATCCAGTGTTTAGATCTCACGGCTGGAGGTGTCACGGCCCTCACCTACACACTCTAACACACACACAGCAGCAATGCAGGAAGTGTTGGAGCTCCATGACGCAAGAATGGGATGTTGCTAAGCCCTGTTCCATAAATCCCTGTGTCTGTGTCAGTGTAGGGACAGGGGGTTATAGGTTCTATTACTCTGTTTTTTCTATGGCTCTCACCCTTTCTTTTCCTTCCTACTGTTGTTTCCTCCTCTCATCATTCTGCCCTGCCCTTGCACTATTAATCCTTTATATTCCTCTCTCTGTCAGAGGTGACAGTTGACCTGAAGCTAATTTCCTTCTGGCTCTCTAATCGTATAACAACCACACAAGCAGAGGCACTAATTCAAACAACATAAGCCATGTATTTAAAATTCTCCTTCACTCAAAAATGTCAGATTCTGACATCAGTAATAGCTTAGAGCCAATTGTGGTTCACTGTGAAACTTAAAAGGGTCTTCTGTGGAAACTTTAAGCCTCCAGGTCAGAAACACAGAGAATGTCCTGTGAAGCAGTAGATCTGTTGTGTCCAGCAGTTTAACTTTATTTAAATATTTATATTTTTCAGCGTCATGAAATGCAATGCGTCATGATCTGTCTGAGTCAGGTCAGCAGATGACACTGGTGTCACCATACATTTGCTTTTGCTGTAATTATACACTCAGAACAGAAGTGTCAGGGAAAGCTATAACCTTTTGAATTTTAATGCGGTGCGATGTTCAGGCATCCCTGCACTATTGGTCACAGGCCGGTCTGCTGTTAGTTTCACCAGCTGAACACAGGATAGGATCCATGATGTGAGAATCATTTTTATTGTACATTTTAGATACAGTATTAATTTGTTTAACTACTAAAGACTGCGCTGTTCTTCATGTTGTAGTGATAGTGATAAGAGTGATGACAGTGATAGTTCAGATTGGAGAAGGAGAATCCTTTAAGGCCATTTCCTGTTTTAACAGGACAACATGATATATGTGACACTGTATGTCCCTAAGTAAAAACAGGTACTGAGGAACACTTGAATAGGCTGCATAGCCGTAACTGCAACCACAGCCAGTATCACAGGGATGTAGTGAAGAGCCAGTGAGCAAGAGTGACTACCAAACAGAAAAGTTTGGTGGTCAAAAGTTAAGATCTTCTTAAAGATACACAGCTTAGTGTTGGTGGCACAGGATGTGATCATCATTAATCAAACAGTATAATATGCATCACATCAGAAGAAACTGATTCATCAGTATCTGATTTAAAACAAAGAATTCAAACATCCGTAATAATCACGTAGCAGCACTTCATCAAACATATGCACTTAGTCACAACACACATACAACCTCACATACCAGTAGTCTTTATATCCCCAGAAGAGTGCTTATCAGGCACGGGGGGACTTGTACCCCATTGGTTCAGAGTGCTGTGCTGAGGAGCTGTCTGATGATCATCAGTTTGGGAGGGGCTAGAGAAAACTGCTGAGTTCTGTAGCTGGAGTGCACGTACATTGTCCGTCTTCACACATGGGCCACTGTCTACACACATACACACATGGGCTTGAACTCTGAAGACAATAAGACAGAGAGTAAAGGGGAGCAAGGAGAAAAAAAAGTTTGTCTGTTGTGTGAAGTGTGATTAATACAGTACAACTTTGTGTTGAGCTAACACCACATTATATCTAATTTAGTGTTTTAATGTGTTTGTTGCAGTGGCCACGTTTTACTCCACACTGGGAGGACCAGCCATTGCTCATGGGCTGAATGAGACTCAGGTCACCCACATCATCACCAGCAGGGAGCTCCTGGAGACCAGACTCAAGGTAGAAACACAGATGCATACTAGAAATGTAATGTAATGTACCACTAATTTATGTTACCACATGCTATTCATACATAATTACTGTAGGAGAAAAACACTCATTACCAATCCGTAGGTGAGCTGCAGTATTTGTGTATCTACAGGGTACTGAAAAGCAGTGGCTGCTCATTGTTGTGGATGGGAGGAACATGGTCTCTGGTGTATATGATTAAAGCATATGTTTTAAAGCTACCATTATCCAGCAGAGAAATCCACAACACATTCACTGCAGGGATTGTGAATTGTGTAGGAGAGGAGGACTATGTCACCATAGAGACATAACAATAAGGAGAAATGCATGTTCTTTGTGTTAAGAGATGTCCAGTCCTACAAGACAAATGGCGCTTTCTTCTGTCCTTTTATCACTGTGCCATAAACACAGCCCGTCATACATCCCCCTCCGTAGCCCAAATACTGATGAAAATGTGTATAGGATTTCTGGTTACTTGTCAAAGAAGAAACCTGGTTTTCATCATGTGTTAATGTATACACAGGCTGTGTATGCTTGTTATATATCTGTGCTCATGGTCACATTTGTGTGTGTGTGTGTGTGTGTGTGTGTGTGTGTGCGTGCGTCAGGCCATCCTAATTGAAGTTCCAAGGCTGCAGCATATCATTGTAGTGGATAGCACACCAACCTCATGGCCCAGCTATCCACGTGGCATCACTGTTCATAACATGGCGGCTGTTCAGAAGCTGGGGGCCAGGCCCGAGAATGGTGAGCCATTTTACACATTCAGTTTAATTTACTCATCATAAATATTAAAAACAAAATAGTTGTATGATACCTTCTGTGGCTGTAAAGGAGCTTGCAATACCTTTATTTCAGTGGGTCACTCAGTATGTTGCAGTCAGTCCCCAGCCTGGTGAAATCTGGGGCGGGTTGTGTCAGGGGAGTAAGGTGTAAAAACCTAGGCCAAATTAATATGGTAACGATGCTGTGTGCTGCTGTGGCAACTCCCATGGGAAATAAAATTGTCAACATCAGTGTAGAAATGAAAGTGACGAGCATGACGACGGATAGCATCATGGTTTGCTACAGGCAGTGCTGTAGCAAACCATGCTGTGATATTAATGACTGGAATAGCACAAGAGTAATGATCTTAAGAGTCGCCTTTTTATTTAAAGTTATACCCAAACCACAGTAAATAAAAAAAATGAGGTAAGTATGTTCCATTTCTATTGTTTTAGTGGCAGTTAGTAACAGATGGTCCCACTGTAAATATGATGGTCACTGTGTTTTTTGTTCTTAGGGCATGGAAGTTGTGGGCGGATTGGTATCAGTCCCATTAGGTCATGTGAATGAGGAAGAAAACTCACATCTGTGTCAGACTGGGGTCGATATGATGCCAATTCAGTGGGTCCATTAGGTGGATGAGGAAAAATCCTCACCTTATATTGTCGCCATTTGGACAGGCTGAGCCAAAACAAAATAAGCCGCTGGTGTCATTTGCATTTGTAGAAGGAGGAAAAGAGGTTTAGGAAGGGAGGATTGAGCAGTGGGTCATGTTTACACACAGCACTGTTAACTTCACATGACATCAACTCTCAGAGCACAAACTCCTACATGCCTCATATCCGAGTAAGGCCAAAGGGAAAAAAGAGAAACCCTTCCCCTGTGACTTTTATGTACTTTACTCTCCCTTCCTCTTCTTTATACCTCGTGGCATCGTCTGTTTGGGTCTTAGGGGCCTGGTGTGTTCTGACATCTTCGTTCTGGTTTCGTTTCATCTGATGTTCAACAGAGAGGAAAAACAAGACCAAACTCTCATTTCCTGTATAAAGATTGATCTGCATTTTTCCCACAAATTATACACAACTACTCAAGTCCCAATGAGAAAGAACACAAAGAAATTATATAGGAGAAAAGACGGAAAAGCTAAGAGAAGGAAAAAGCATCTCAAAGAGTAGATGAATACATTAAAAAGGAGAAAGAAGGCAAGATGGAAAAATGCAGGGGTGATGAGGACGTCGAGGAGTGGAGATGGTGTTTTTGGCAACAGTCAGATATGATCTTCACTGCGCCAAGAGGGGCCTGATTGTTTAATATCACAGCTGACTATTTTCCATTCTTGTGTTTGAACTTTTACACTGCCTCTCTTGAATTACAAACACTTCAATATTTCCTTGGCCTCTGACACCCAGAGCATTTCCCTCCTATTAAATCTGTTTATCCTGCACACATGCAACAAATGGAACACAGGCTGTAAATCTTCTTCCAAGAATATGTCTGGGTCCGTGTCTGTGGTTCTGTAGAATTCAGCTCACATGTGAGTTCATGTGTTTTCTTTGTTCATATTACAGCAGCACGTGAGCGTAAACAGCCACTGCCTTCAGACATTGCAGTCATCATGTACACCAGCGGGTCCACAGGCATACCAAAGGGCGTCATGATCTCCCATAGCAACATCCTTGCTGGAATCACAGGAATGGCTGAGCGGATACCCAACCTGTGGTAGGCTAGGCACACAAATATTGTGTGTTTACATACTGTTACAGACACACATTTCATCCACTTGCTATGTTGGTTTATGTTTATGTACCTGAGTTATGATAAGACATTACTAGTTGCTGGTTGTAGCTTTTTATCTAATATACAGATATGAGAGAGGTAGCCTGAAAATGTTAAATACTAACTAAACCAATTTAAGCCACATTATTCGGGTAGCTTTTTGTGTGCTGCTTAGGAAGTGATGTTTCCAGGAGTCAGATTAATGGTGTTGGATTCTATATTGCTTGAAATGCATTTATGCCTGAGGAGTTCTCCACAGTTTATTTCTGTACCATGCTATTGGCTTTAACATTGTGTGATAAGTCTTTATTAAAATACGTCAAATGTTCTTTTGTGCTAATTTCTCAGTTAGAGTTTCCATGTAAACTGAGCACATGCACAACAATGACACAGCCGGCTACTGTCATTAGCAGCCATAAGTGTTTATATTAGAACTAAATCCGTCCCTTTTTCCTGGGGATCGACATGAGTGAGAAAATGCAGAAGGAAGGGAGTGGAAGAACAAAATGGGATTATGGGAGGGTGGGTGATAAGGATGAAGGTCAGTGGGGCTATGATTGTTAAAATCTCAATCAAACGTCTAATGACAATAATGAATTTCCTGTGTATATTAAGCACTATGACTGAAAGTGTCCTTGTCATATATGTCCTGTACATGTGACTTAGGAGGATCCAGAAGTACTTGTGTTCAGATAAATGTCTAGCCAGTAGATCATGGTTAAGTCCAAGCAAAGGAACAGATGGCTCAGATTTTACAGATAATCTTTCTGATGCACATTTATCTTCTAAAGATTAAAATCACATGATTAATCATTACAGAGTTAATTTGTATTAAATCTGATTATACAGCAGACTGTACATTTATAAATTACATTATTTCAGCTTGATGAAATTAACTTAAGACGATGCCTGATTGGAATAGCTCTGGTTACTTTCAGAGTTGTTCATAAGAGTAATTTTTTTGTTTACAGTGAGAAGGACACCTACATTGGCTACCTGCCTCTTGCCCATGTACTGGAGCTCAGTGCAGAGCTTGTATCTATTTCTCATGGCTGTAGGATCGGTTATTCATCACCTCAGACTCTTGCTGATCAGGTAAAAACAACAAAATATCAATTATTATTATTATTATTATTTCTGTCTTTTTTTTTAAGTTTTAATGTGCCGCTGAAGTCTGACATGTGCAGTCATTACACATTGCCTCTTTTTTCACCAAAAGTCAACCAAGATCAAGAAAGGAAGCAAGGGAGACACCAGCGTCCTGCAGCCCACTCTGATGGCAGCTGTCCCAGTATGTACACAAAGCATAGCTTTACGTTTTTACACTATAATGTCTGAGAAGCCTTAGCATTTACCAGTATTACCATTTCTTTAATAGCGTCACTTTTCTTCAAGGCTTTCATACAATGCCATTGGCTCGAGTTTGGCTTCATTTGGCAGCAAATCAGAGTTTGTTCAGTCTTGTTCATAGTCCAGCTGTTGAGTAGCAGTTACATACTGCAGCAGGCCTGGATCTGCCGGTTGTGTTTCTGGACTGACTGTGACGTAAATCACTCTCTACCTCCTGCCACTGACCAATGCTGCCTTTTTTCGCTAAACAATGTCAGATGCCCAGGGGCTAAAATGGTGTGTTTAAGATCGGTCTTTGAAGTATGTTTTGAAGATTAATCCATTTGAGCAGTGATGACGCCAGGCGGGGCTTTACTCAAAACCTACCATGGCTGTATTTATTTTGTCAGTGAAAGGGCAGAAGGAGTGTTCCACCCTTCTTAAGTGCTTTATTAGTTTTAGAGGGAGTTTACAGTTTAGGGAAATAGAAAAAAAGTGGGGCCTGCAGTGTGAGCTAGAAAGGTTTCAGTCGGGGTGTTACAAAGAGTTTAATCTAAAAGGGCATTGCACACGGCCATTAATATGCTTTATGGATCCTTGCACTCCAAAATATGAGAATTAAAGCTGGTATAATTAAAGATTTTATAAAAATTATGCAATAAATTACTGTATGTGAAAGGGGTGCATTTATAGAATAGAATATCTTTATTGTCATTGCATAAGCAAGATTGGAAATGCAAATAAAGTGACAAACCCAAAGTGAATTACCGTCAGTCTGCAAGTGTGGTCTTCTCATCGCTCATCATTCTAGCTGTTGCAGGCATCAGTGATCCTGATAAGTACAGGGACAGATGAGGATCAGGAACAGGGGAGTGGGTGTGGTAGTAAAGAAGTGGTGCCAAAGCCTGAAAAAGTGAAGTCGGGACATGCAGCAGAGGTGGAGGAGGATCTGAAAACACACAAAGAAATAAAAACAGAAATAGAAAAGTGCAGAATCATGACATACATGACATACTTTCACAGTATGAGCTCTATAAGATAAGGTACAATTACATTCTCTTCAACTGCAGTCATGTCAACTAGCACCAGTTCATTGTCTATGATCATTCCCAAGTTATTTAATATCACATTCATTATTATGCACCACGATACAAGCAACTGTTACTTTCTCTCAGTAGTTTTAAAGGTATAAAGCACATCACGTAGACAAAGACATATTTCTGCATATTAGTAATATGTAAAGTTATAATAGTAAAGTTCTAACAGGAAAAATGTCACAAAAGTCTGATAAGAGCATGTATGCTGTCAAAAATGAAATTTTTTAATATGCGTCATTGAATATATATGTAGATAAGTCAAAACTTTAATCTAATCTTAAAACCCCTGATTATAAGCGATTGAAATTCCATTGATCATGTAAGCTAGACTTTACACCGGCTAGTTCGAGACAATATGCTCTTGGTGCTGTATTCTCTCCCTCTCACAACACGAGCACTGCCCCACCCTCCCACCCCCCATCTCCCAGTGGTCGTAGTGTAAAGGGCAGAGGGCTCCAGTGTCTGGAACCATTCACAGCTGTAAACAGAACGTGAGAAAGCCCCATGTAGTTATCCCCACGACACACACACACATGCACACACACACACACACATGCGCACACACACACACACATACAAACAAACTAACACACATACAAATTGTTTGCTATGATATGACTGGCTGCTGCGTGAATCCTGTGCCGACTTCCTCTCCCACTGCTTCGGCTTCACACACACATATTTGTGCACACACATACACACCCACAAGAACCAGCTGGTTTTTTTTTTTTTTTATTGTTTTGTGTTTGTTCCCTTTCATCCATTTTACCACAAGTTCAGCTTTTGATGATTTGGATGATGGATTTAGATGATGAAAAATTGTCGATCTCTAGGTTTCAGTTCTCTACACAGCAGACGGATTGACAGTCGGAACTCACAAAACCAAGTAACAGATACTACTAGGTTATAGCCAGGGCACAGCATAATACCATCCATTTGAATTGATGTTTCTAAGAAACCTTAACCTAATAAACTAATTTCTCTAAACCTGTATGAATGTATGCGCTGTCTCAAGATCACTGTTACACACATTCGCCTGCAAAAAATTATGCGTGAGGTGGAATTGCATTATACAGACCAAATTTCAGTCTTCTGGAGTTTACTGTTCCTATATAGTAAAAACATGCTAACAACAAACAAGCTGTAAATGCAAAAGATATCTGGTTCAAACTGACCAACCAACCAACCAAGCAGAGCCTCATACAGTAGCTCTCAAACATGTATCCTTTTACTGCACAGTACAAATACAGGCTAAAGTTTATCACCATATCACGGCAGAATGTCTGCCTACCACTGTCTATCTTTCCAATATATATCTGTTTCATTCCTCTTCCTCTCACCTTGTTGTCTTATCTCCTGTTTTTGGCACCAGTGTTACTTATTGTCTTATTGCCTCAGTTGTCTCTCTATTCATTTAAATTCAGTACATACAGTAATTTCATTATCCGTCTTTCTTAATCCCTCCCATCCTTGACCCTGTCCTGGCTTCAGGAGATCATGGATCGTATTTATAAGAATGTGATGACCAAGGTCGAGGAGATGAACTTCATTCAGCGAACACTCTTCATTCTGGCATACAAGTACAAGCTGGAGCAGCTCGCCAAAGGAAACAGCACACCTTTATGTGATAAGTATGTAGAGATTTACTAAAGTTCTATTTTAATAAGAGAGAATCTTACGTGTGGGATTTCTCACACCAGTAGAAGCGCGTCTTTTTCATGTGCACTTATCTGCCTTCCTCCATCTACCCAGGCTGGTGTTCAGGAAAATTCGTTCTCTCCTGGGAGGCCAGACACGAGTCTTGTTGTCAGGAGGCGCGCCACTCTCTGCAGCCACGCAGCGCTTCATGAATGTGTGTTTCTGCTGCCCAGTGGGTCAGGGATATGGTCTGACGGAGACCTGCGGAGCTGGAACGATTAGTGAGAGTAAGGACGAAGACAGTCATATAGAAGTACACAGTTAGATTACCACACTGTTTGTAGAAATATCCAACAAAATACAAATAAGGAAAATAAAAATGCACAAATGTCTCAAACACTAATGTTACTGAGGAAGGAAATGATCAGTATACTAAACCAGCACAGATGTACACACTTACATACAACTATCTGAAAAGAGTTCAATACAATTTAAAAAGTCATTCATATCAAATGAACATTCATTAACTGGAAAAGTTGCACAATATTGAGTAATTGCGGGAAGTTGCTTAGAAATCTCTGAGCAGAGATAAAAAATGGGGGAGGACATGAAGAGGCACACAGCAGGGATGGGAAAGTAGATGAAAAGAAAATAATAAGATAAGACATAGTATAGAGTATATTGTACAAGGGCTGTGAAGAGCAGAGAAGGGAGTAAGTAAGTTTTTTTAAAAAGTAGGGTGCAGTGGTATGGAAAAATCAACATTGGCAACAAGGAATTTTACACTGAAAACCCAGTTAGCATTACATTTTTACTCTATTGCGAAATTTCCAATGTACGGGAAGTGCTCATGAACATTTGTCCTCATGTTCTTTGTAAAAGAAATACAAGTGAATGTATCCCAAGAAGTGCATCTCGTAAACAGCTAAATCAGTTTTGTACTTTTTTAATGTGTGTGTAAAAGAATGCCACGTATGACTGTCCCAGTAGTCTGTATTGATGTGGTGGTTCTACTGACTTTCAGAGCCAACACATTAATAAAGTCCTTTCAGCCTTTCCCAGGCAGACTAAACCAGCAGCAGCCAACAGCCTGGTACTCTCCACTGTGCTCATTTGAGCCAGGAAAACTGCTTTATGAACCTTCCTTTGGGATGGGGTTTCCATGGTGAAGGAGCAAGTGAGGTCGCGTTGCTATGGTAAATGTCGTTCCTTGATGCTAGTGGGTTTCCTGATCACGTGTGTGTTGTCTGTTCTAGTGTGGGATTACAGCACTGGGAGAGTGGGTGGACCGCTGGTTTGCTGTGAGATAAAGCTCAAAGACTGGGTGGAGGGTAAGTGAGACAACGAGTAGGAGCTACACGCACACACACACACACACACACACACACACACACACACACACACACACACACACACACACACACACACACACACATATTTCCAAGTCTAACCTTTAATTCAGAACCGATCATTGTACCTGGCTCTTAACCTTGTAAGGAAATGACACAACTTCTCATCTGTTACACAAGAGAACAGAACTCATATTTATTACACTCTGTTAAATCTTGATGTTTAAAAAGTTCATTGCTTGTTTGGCTTGCATAAATATAATTCACAGTAAACATGCTGTCAGGTTTTTATATACCAAAAGTATGGTGTTGCTGAATCAACTTTAGATTTAATGTTTGCTTTATTGCAGTTTGACAAAATGTGCATTGCATCCAGTGATGTTAAACCCTGTTTTCAGGTGGTTACCGTAGCACAGACAAGCCCCGCCCTCGAGGAGAGATTCTGATAGGTGGACCAAACGTAACGATGGGATACTACAAGAGTGAGCCTAAAAACCAAGAAGACTTCTTTGTGGATGAGAGTGGCCAACGGTGGTTCTGCACAGGAGACATAGGACAGTTTCATGATGATGGGTGCCTGGAGATAATAGGTGAGGAAGGTTGGGTGAGCAAATTGATAAATGAGTGGGTGTGTAGATTAGATAATAAATACGTGGTTTGGTGGGAACAGAAAACCATTTGAGGAAATATATCCTGGTTCAGATGCTTCAGCATCAAAAGCACAAATGATCAACATTGTGCCCCAGATTCTTGGACTTCCTCCAGACAACCTCTCTACTCTGCTTCCATCAATCAGTCTGACAGGAAACCTTTTAACAAATCAGATTTTACATCACTTCCCAGAATTACTCCACAGCCATGTTTACTTTAGTCAGCCAGAACCCCCCAGCTTTTCTGTTTTTTTTTAGAAAACGTTGGTCAGACATATGGAAGTTAGTTAGAAACATGGTCGTTCCCCAGCTTCCTCCCTACTTTTATTAAAGATATGCACAGACATTTTCACACTAATAGGTGTGCACAAGCACATTGTTACAGCTTTCTCCATTGTGTTTTTCTAGATCGTAAGAAAGACTTGGTGAAGCTACAGGCGGGAGAATATGTCTCCCTGGGAAAGGTGGAGGCCATATTAAAGAACTGCCCCTTGGTTGACAACATCTGTGCCTATGCCAACAGGTGTGTGTGTTACACTACACTGGTATTTTATATTCCAATGCATATATCACCGTCCACATCGTGTAAGAGACTATGAATGAAATGTGGCAACATTTATAAGTTAAGCTTCTCACTTTACCATTGAAGTAGTTGTAGCTTAGCACCTCCTGAATTATGTATTCAATATTAGAATTACACACACTAGTAGTCACAAAAACAGACGGCTCTGTTTTATCCTTTTTCATCTCACGCACCTGGTTTTACACTTCCCAAAGTTACGTAACTATTTGGTGTCACCATTCACAACCCTGCTTCTAACCTTGCTTTACAGCAAAGAACTGTAAAACCGACCTTGCAAAGCATGGTTCATTTCTTATTTAACTGACATTTACAGGAAGAGCTACTACTTAATAGTTACTATTACAAGCCTATCGTGCTTCTAGTGAAGTCTCAACTTATAAGGATAAACTGTAGAAGCAATAAAGTAGCTCTGCAAACTGTCAGTACGTTTGACAGACATCTTCTAAGGCACCATGTAAGCTGAATAACAATTTTATGTGGAGGCTTGATACAGTATTTAACACAACCATTGGTCCTTCACGCGACATTACTAAGTACCAACTACTTATGCTCTGTTGTTGTTAACTGTGTTGAATGATAAAGATGATACACATACTATGTTTGCGCATGAAAACATACTTCGTTTACAAGAAAACTCAACAGTTTCATATTTGACAAGGTAATTGTTGTTTTTATATGTAAATTTCTTGGCTATATATCTGGTCAGCTTAACCTCGCCAGCAATGCTCATGTCAGGTCATGTCACTTTTTATTTATATAGCCCAATATCACAAATTACAAATCTTCCTCAAGGGACAGATACAGTCTCTACAGTGTATCTGTTCTTAGATCCTCAAATCAGATACGGATAAACTTCCCCTCAAAAAAATGAACTCAAAAAGAGCAACAGAGGAGGGATCCCTTTTTCCAGGAGAGACAGACATGCAGTAGATGTGTGTACAGATTAGAGCACATACACATATAAATAAATTATATATAGATTGTAAACATATATGACAAATATGATCAAGTGGGCCACACTCAGCCTCCTAGTGCTCAGACAGCACTACACAATTACACAGAAGGTGAAAAATCAAAAGAAGGGGCTGGGAATTCTGGAGGATGAAGATCCAGATCCAAAACATCTGGAATGAGGAACCAACAGCCAGGGGAGAGAGAAAAGTCCCATGACAGGCGATGACAGAGAGGAGGAGTAAATATGTAGAGAGGAGAGAGATGAGGCACACAGCTTGGTCCCTAATGTGCTTAAAGGAACAAACAGAGGGTTAAACATGCCATGGTTTTCACAAGGTTTACAACAATCTGGCCAAGAGGGCAACGCGGACCTCATAAATTTTACATCCTGTTCTTTAAAGCTGCTGTGATCAGTGTTAATATTAACAACGGATTTTTGACTTTGAAAGGGATCTCTCTTACCAACTGCAGTTCCTCTCAGCTCTGCAGCGCCTTTTAGTTCCTAATACCGTGTTCAGGCATTGTTTCCATTTCCATTTATGGCTAATTGTCTCACTCAGTGGACAATTCATGGTCCCTACACTTTATTACACATGCACACACATTGTGCACAATCTCTTCATTTGGCCAAACATTCACTTGCTAGTGAGTTACGCCCACACATTTATAACTACTTTCTGTTCCTCTTTCACATTGACATCCCATCTTCTGTCCACTTCTCATTATGCAGTGACGAGACATATGTGATTGGGTTTTTGGTGCCCAATCAGAAACAGTTACTCGCGCTGGCTGACCAGTACAGTATCCGAGGGTCATGGGAGGAACTGTGCAACAGCAAGGCGATGGAGGAGCTGGTCCTTAAGGCCATCACTGAGACTGCCCTAGCAGGTAAGATGCTGCGTTAAAATGCAAAAGGTTCATGACAACCATCTAACATTTCACACTCATTTGTGTTGATGTTACATTTCCTCCTGTTGCAGCCCAGCTAGAACGCTTCGAGATACCTCGCAAAATCTGTCTGAGCCCAGACCCCTGGACTCCTGAGACAGGATTAGTGACTGACGCATTCAAGCTCAAGCGCAAAGAACTGAAAACACATTACAAGGAGGACATCGAGAGAATGTATGGTGGAAAATAACAAGGACCGGCACATCATTATTCATTCTCAAAGCATAGACCAACACTTGACTCAGAAACACTCCCAGTGCCCTCATCTCTCCCCTCTGTCTACTACCCCATTAATTAAAGGACCACAGGAGCCTACATCTCTGGTTAATCTCTAAATCTTAATCTAAATCTAAACACTCCTTAGATCTAAAAAAAAAATCATAGGATGTTGCCGTGTTCCACTTTATTGTGCAAATATGAACCACTTCTGTCATGGACGTGGCCTTTACTTGAATATGTAACTGAACACAGGCAGATTTGTGTTTTGCAGAAAGTGTTGAGAAATGCACGAAATACCCCCTGTCCACTGCTGCCTTTTCTCTTTTTGCATCCAGGTGTGTGACCTCTCTGTGAACATCTTTATTGTTCCAGATGTGAGTTATGAAACAGAGAGTCTGTTGAACTCTTTCTGAGTGCCACAGGAGCAGCGTGAGTCCGCTGGAAATGTTTGTTGCCTTGTTACTTTGTGCTCATCCACGAGACACTAGATTGATTATGTATGTCTCCATATCTTTCCTTTAGTGCATTATGATCCTCTTCTCAAATCCCTTGTTCCTGCAGGTCAGGAGACAGTTTACTGTTTTGTTTCATTGTTTTTAGTTCTGTTCGTGGTTTATTTTGCCTGCCACCCACAGTCAGACATTGAATCCCATGTTCTTGGGATGTGTCTCTCATCAGCACATCTTGATACCAAAAGCACAAAGGGTTGGCAAAATTACTGAGGTCATATCTGATCTAATGATTTTATTTTTTTCATTATAAACAGTAAAGCTGTTGCTCCTTTTTTAGAAAAAAATGCACCTAATAGTGTTATTTAAAAAGAAAAGAAGCAGCCGTTGTTTAGTCTATTGAATTTTGCTACAGTGATAGAGTATACTTTTGTATGTCCTGTACAGACAACTGTGTGCACAAAAATGCATATTTACTTGCTTGTATTACAGATGAAATTACTATGTAATCATTGTCGTGTTTGATAAATCATGGTGCCATCCAATATGTATCATTTCTGTCCAAGTAAGGCAGTTGATTACAGATAGGATTTAAATAAAACTTTTTCACTGTGCACGGGTGCACTGACTGAAAAATTAGCACACTTTTACAAGAGCAACGCCTGTGTGTATGGCTAACTTGTATTTTGCAGGGCTGTCATTACCAGCTTATTTATCAACTGCATAAGTATGACAGAGCATCTGATTATGAATATGTCCACACACAGCACGAACATGACTCCGGCATCCCTCACAGTGTGACACCTGTTGCCTTTTTTTTGTGATTTTGTGATTCACAGCTTTCTAAGCCCTGGCTGGATTTTAATATAATATTTCCCCCTCTGTGTACATATACTGCATGTGTGTGGAGATGTGATCAGTATAGGAAGCACATGTATTTTTGCCTCTATTTTAGCTTAAAGCTTTATTATCAAAGACCAGTTGTGGATCTATCTCCAGTCTTTCTCTGTTTAGAGAGCCTGCTTTTTAACATACGTGCATCCAACTATTTATTGCCTTTGGAAAAATATTAAAATTAAGTAAATAAAGATTGTGTTTGGTCAACATGCAGGATTGTTTTATTGTTTCATGTTTTCTGTCACAGTCAATAAATCAAATGATTTCATTTGTACTAATTTTTCTGTATTCAGCAGCCTCACTGGGCGTTAAATTGAAGCCTGTGTCACCGGAAAACAGGCAGATGATGACATTTATTTATGTGTGAAGACAAGCTAAAGAGTGAAATCAACCCTCGCTGATTTAATAATAGTAATCACTGGAACCTAATCCAATTTAATCATTAATGCTCACCAGTCATTGCAGAATTGAAATGTAAATTCCCAGTGATGTCAAAATTAACATCGGCTGTGTCTGGTGAAAAGGGTGGAGTTTAGTCACACTATTGAATTAAATCAGTCATTAAGGTATCACATTTTTATAAGAAGGAGAAAGTGTGACCCATAACGTGACTAAAAGTACACTGTAAAAATAGCTTGAATAAAATGCCAATGTAAAAGGCCTTAAAAAAAACATGCAATATTAACACCATAGTCATACTTGAAGCAGCTACTGATATTTCTATAATAGAATCAGGTTAATGAAAATTTAGGTTCACTCTCATGGGGTCATTTTCAGGCACAGCGGTCGCTGGTTCTCATGATGACACAGGTTAGTGAAAGACTAAAGCAGTGGTTACCAAGAGGAATTATTGGGTTGGATGGATAAAGGTTCTGCGCACTTCTGCTGGAGATTAATAAAAAACTCTTTGGTCAGACTATTTGTTAAGCGTGTCCTCCGCATTGTCTCTGCCCGTCTTTCTCCCACTACAACATGCATAGTGGTGGTGTGGTGCAGTGATATGTTTACGGAAATAAGTAATTTGTTTGTTATGTTGGCCTGCCTTTTAGCACCACAGTGCCATTTATGAATGTTTTGCATGAGATTATTTACTGGCTTCAGATTAATTTGCAAGGAAAATTTAAAATCCTCTGTGATGAGATGAAAAGACTAGATTTATATTTGTGCACCAGGATTGGACAGAGGCTTGATGAGAGATTAGAAGACCAGTATATAAATTAGAAGGTCCAGTAAGGTGTATTTGGCCATGCATGTTAAATACAAGTGAGAGCAAGTGTCACTAGGAGTAATTCACTTTCTATCGCTAGTTTCTAAACTGTTCATTCTTCTTAATGTATTTTCCATCACATACCCTCAGGACCTCTTTCTTTTGAGCTCTAGAGATGATGCAATACTTCCTCAGTAAATTACTAAGTCAAATATACTCACAGTAATCTTCTGGTTTCATAAGAATTCCCCAGAGGTGTCAAAAATGTGAAAATCTACACTTAGTTATTTGTTTTTTATATTTCTTTTTATATAACGCCCCTTCAGCGCTTCCATAGACCCAGGACTCATCTTACAGTCATGTGACTCATGATGACACTCCAGGGTCTCCGTATAAATAAGATCATCCATTTAGTACTGCTGCCAAACTCCAGAAGAGCTGTAAGAAGATCCAAGCTGTAAAGGTTTACCTGAGACGTAGTTCTAAAGTTTGGTGAGTTGACAAATCTGGTTTATATTGAAGGTTATTAGTTTTGATTTGTGTAAACTAATTGTGTAAACTTTTAGTAACTTTATTGAACTACTGGAATTTTTTTTACATAAAAAGTAAATGAGATGATGAAGCATGAAGAGGCTGAAAACAGATTTGACATACTTTTGGGTGTAAATTTGAAATTTTAAAATTGGGTGTTTTTCACTTTATAATATAAAAAATATATTATTATACAAAATCATACTATAAAAGTGCCACTGCATGTGCGTAAAGTGTGCGTAAAGGCATGAACTCGGCATGAATATTTATGACTTTTTTAAATCTTTTCAGCGAACTTCAGCTCCTCCACGTAGCCTGCACTGAAAAAAAATGGAGAACTCCACAACGTCCCACAGACGGCTCGTCCTGCACACACAGAGCAGCGCAGACTCCCAGGCGGACAAAAGTGACGGCAACGCGTACCTGTACATATTAATAGTCATGTCTTTCTACGGGATCTTCCTCTGTGGTATAATGCTCGGCTACTTCCGCTCCAAGAGGAGGGAGAAGAGGAGGATCAACATCTTCACGCGCCTGGTGCATGAGGAGGAGCAGCGGATGTGGGGCGCACTGCCGAAGAAGCACAGCCTCACCTTTCCCGCCGCCGTCTCTGGACTGTGCTCGGTGCAGGTGTCCCTGCCCTTCTGCGGTAACCACGGGAACCACTTCGGGCATCTCCAGTATGAGGGCGCGCTTCCATCTCCGCTGGCGTGCGTGTTGTGCACGGAGCAGAGCAGCATCAGCTCCCTGTGTTCCTCCCCGGACACGCGCGTTGCCATAGAGGAGGAGTCAGACAGCGGCACGGCGGAGGGGCCGGAGGACAATATGAAGGGAGGATCCGAGAACAGCGGAGATGATTCAGGCTGAGCTGTGCAGCAGAATCTATGCGCAAATGCTCAGCGGCCGAAAAGAGAAGAAACATAACCTGGAGAGAAAACACCAGGAGGTTCTCAGGCTTTAAAACACAGAGGCCCAGACTGTCCAAACACCAGCAACGGTTAAATCATCCATCTGCCATAAAACTCCCAAATCCAACATTTTCAATGATGTAATATCCATAAAAGGGCTGGAAAAAGTCAAGGCTCTCTGACTGTGTGAAATTTTTTGGGCAGCTGCTGACAGTGTAGTGAGATCCAAAATATTTCTCTCTGATGTATTATGAACTGATTTCAAACTTCGTTTTTTATGATCGCTGCTCTCCAGATGTACGCAGCATGGAGCACACACATCACATTAGGCTGCAAATGACCATATGGCAATTTCTTTAGATCTTTGTTTTAACTGGTTAAATAACAGTAGAGAGAGTGAAATCAATGGCTAGAAAAGTCATTTTTATATGCTGGGATAATTTATAACTTATAGATCGATCTATAGTGAATGAAGCAATTCAATTTAATTCTTTATTTGTCCCTGAAAGGATAATTGTATGCATCACATGGTCACTACACATGCTGGGTGAAGAAAGGGAACAAAAAACAGTTGAAACACTTAAAAGATAAATGCTTAAATGCCATATGTGATTTTTTAAAATAAAATTTAATAGTGAATATAGTTTAATTAAAAGTCACATACATTAATATTTTGTTGTACAGCTATGACTTTGCCTTATTTTGGTGGTGACCCCTCCCTGCAGGAGCCCCCTCTTGACGCCTGACAGAGAACCACCTCAGTGGATTGGGCTGATGACTCACCCTGCAGGACTCTGAGTGAGAGACTGGCTTAATTTGGGTATTTGGACCGAACTTGACTTGCTCTTGCCATGAGCATTGAAATGTACCTGGAACGCACTTGAATGACTGCTAAACCAAAAAGTATTTGTTGAGGCTTTATGATCGACAAACTGTTCATACACGGTTGATGATGTAGGCTTACTTGATGAAAGCAATGCACTATACACACTGTTTGTATTTGTCACTCTGCAAGGCTTAATTTAAAATGAAGTGTTAGTAGAAAAATAAATGCATATGAATTGAAAAAAGCTTTATTTTCCTCTTTTCGTGTATTATGATGTTTCACCAGTGGGGGGCAGTCTTGCAGAGCTTTCTCCCTGGTTGCTTTTTAAACATGGAAAAATGAAAGACAGAGGAAACGAAGGAAAGAGTGGCTCTATTATTATCATGTTATTTTTAGATGTAGCCTAGATTTGATCACTGTAATAATGCAGAATAGGGCAGATTGTACCGACAGTGCACCACAGCTCATCATTTTTAGCTCATATCCTCAGCTAAACCTGCTGACTCTCACAAAGCCACAGGAGGCTATGCCCCAGTTATTATAATTATGTCATTATGTTTAAAACTGACAATATATAAACTTTTGGTGACAGTTATGTAGCCAGAAAGAGGTTATTTTTTCATTTTACCAGTTTTCTTTGTGTTGTCACGCAAAAGAGCCCCCGAGGGACCATGAATACCATTTAAAGCTCCATCAGACTGGATTATCACATGCTGATCTGACACAAAGGTAGCGTAGGTAACGTAGATAACAGCAACGATTCACTTGAAGCTTTTCTTGTCTGAGGCAGCTTCAGGTTTTCAGTTCCTCTGAGGTGACGCTTTTTTGTGTTTTCCCTTGTGTCGTGTCACTCAGCGCTGCCACTCTCTTTCGAACGCACCTTCACACACAAACACAGTCTATCAGCAGTGCTGCAGGCTCACGGCCCCACAACTCACTGCAGCGACAGCTCCCCACACCAACGTAAGCAGCAATAATGGCCAAAGGGAAAGCACACAAACACTTTATGACATACATGTATTGACAGTGTAATAGCTCTGATAGGCCCAAAGGTGTCTGGAAGGGTCTTGGTTGGTTGTGTGTGTAAATGGATTTTGATCTCTTTTTCCTCTTTCATTCAGATACTTTTAATTTAGTGCCATCGCAAGTAAGTCTTTGCAGACTGAAACGATTAAGCGTTATAGGCACAAGAGCTGACTGGAAATTAGCTGCACTGGTACTAAATATTTATGGGTTTTTACTTCAAAAGATGTCTAACTTGTCTCAGTCTGACCTTACTTTCCATTGGAAAGTCAGAATTTCACATTTTGTAAGTGACCGTAAACCTTTATACCTTAATGTTTAGCTCCTATAGAAGCTTAGTGTACAGTTCACCCTAATTATAGGTTATCATGTTTAATTATTGTCAATTAGATTTAATTAGATTTAATTAAGATTTAAATGTAACTTTTTTGGACACAGGTCAACAGAAAACAACGCTTTAATATTCAAGTGACAAAACAAGTCTATCAAAAAAGTGACTTATAATAAACAATAATAAATAGTTATTTCGCTTCTACTGGATTGACATTGTTACAGTGGATACACTTTTATGACTTTAGCAACACTGAGTTTGGGATTTTTAGTTTTCAATAAAATACTGTTAAATGAACTACAGTTGCATTTTGTTTTTCATAAAATGCCAATAACAGGTCAACACTTTGATATTCCCCATGCTTTGTTTTATGCCAAACTGATGACATTACCCTTAGTTTCAGCTCCACATTGTTTTTAATGCTAATAAGCAAATATTAGCATGCTGTCACTTTAAACTAATATTGTGAAGATGGGAAACATTATATAAGCATAACATCAGCATGTTAGCATGGTCTCTGTGAGCATGCTGAGGTTAACGTTTAGCTTGTAGCACTGAAGCTTCACAGAGCCTCTGGTTCCTTTGATTTGCCAGCCCTTACAAAAAGTAGCATTGGATTATCCATAGTACAAATAATGTACCATGGTACTGTACATTGTATAATATTTCCATTGAAGCCAGCAGAAATCACACTATCCTTACAAAAAAGTGCCATGGAATATACCATGTCAATATTTTATGGTATTTCCATAGTATTTTTATAACACTCTTAAATCTAATCAGAGCGATGCAGTGTTCCTTTATCTTCATGGCGTGAATTTTGCCATACCAAAAACTGAATAAATGCTTTACTTCTTGATAGTTTTATTTATGCAGACAACAAACTGTTTTCACTTCTCAGACAAATTGTTGCAGCAGCAGTTATGAAGTAGGTGTCAAGAAGCTAAATTTGTTTAAAAAAACAGAGAATTTTCAAAGCAGACGCTCTAAGTAGGAGGTTATATGTGCTTCAGTTCATAGATAGTGAAGAATACAAATGACGGAAATCAAAAACAGTATCACTGTGCTCACAGACAGATCAAAGAAGTGGGAATCATTGTGAAAGAAAGCGCTAATGTAGTCAACAGAAGAAGTGGGAACTTGAGTGAAAGGAAGCGCTAAAGTAGGAGACAGAAGGATTTCTGTGTCTCTCTCTGTCTTTCTGTCTAACGAACAGCTTGACACAGATTTTCTGAAGCATTCTAAATCTCATTTGGTGCACAACACTAACATCCCACTGAATAATCCATGTGCAACAAACACACCGTGAACCATTTATTTACTGTCAACACGGAAGTTAAGGGCGATGCACTGATGCGTCTGTAGCAACAAGCAGGAAAAATATGTGCAAGCTGCCTTGTCTTCTTTTAAACTGCAACGACAGCTGCGGGTGCATAAGTGTGTGAGACAGTGGGACGGAAAGGAAGGATGTTTTTCTCAGGAGAAAGAGCGAGTAAGAGGAAGCAGGACAAGAATGAGAAGCAGATGTGATGCATGGAGCGTCTCGTGCACTGTGTAGCAGGATGTTTGTCATTAGTGTCCCTCTGTGGGAGTCAGTGGGGCCTGTGTCCTGCCTCGGGCCTCACACATACAGGCTGTTAATGAGTCTGGAGATGAGTCACTTCAAAATCCACCGTCGACCATCTTTCTCCATGTCCAGTCTTACCTCCTTTATTAAAGTTGTTTTCATTAAGCAAAGATGTCATAAGAAAGGTTGTAATGTGAGTATATTTTAATGATATATATCTACTAGATTAACCATTAGATTCTATAAAAAACTAGAACTATTAATAATATTAGCATTAGTAATAATATAGAATAATGTATACTGTAAAAGTTTAATGTTTTGGCACAAACATGCTTTCATTTAAAACTGCTCTAATCAATATTTCAGGATCGAATTACTAGTATGTGTCGTATGAAGAATGATGCACAGGAAATTATCACCCAATTCTGCAGTTCTACAGTGGCTGTCAAGGTATTATTTAGTTTTTCTGGCTAATATCATTGAAATAGCTCTAATAAACTCATTGTACCCTACCAGCACTAGGAATTAGTTGCTGGTGAATAGCCCATCAAGTTAAAGACACAGTTTTAGTTGATTAATTATTAGGGGACCAAAAGCTAGAAGAAGAGTGAAAATAACAGGCAGATTTGTCAACTCACCAGAAACTTAAACCTCTAAACCATCCTAATGTTCCTCAGAGGGGTGGATGATATGGCCCAAGTGTTCTGGCAATAAAAAATTAAGAAAAAATGTTAATCATTTGACAACTTAAAAATAATAGAATACCTTAAAATATTCTGTAAAAACCTAAAAAATATATTAAACAGGTTAGTTGTAGTGCAATAACTTTATTTATTATTTATAACTATATAAGGATTTAGTCGTAAGGTAAAATAAAATAAAAAAATAAATAAAATCTCTCTGTTCTTTGGATTGAAAAAGTCCTGTATAAAACATAAATAATATAACAAAAAAAGGCCATCACAAAATAGAAAATGCAGTTTTCAAAAAATAAAATGAAATGAAATGAAAATACTCAAATCTTTTGAGCATAAATGGAACAGTCGAAAAAAAGTAAATTGTCTTTAAGTTAGGTATAACTTCCAAAACTTGCAACAAATGCTGAAACTTCAATTGAAATTCTGCCTGAAAAAGCACAAGCCAATCAGAGGCAGAACATATCCATCTAGCTGGTTATCGCCAGTTATCGTAGTTATCTCTATGTCAAACTTTATGGGGCTATAACAAATTAGTGATTTTTAGCTTGTTGCAGCTGTCCCATCTCACCAAAAATAAATATTCAGTATTTACATATTAGGAACATGTTTTTTATATTAAAGCAACAGAGTAGGAACATCTGACTCTGGCATTTCAGCAAATTTAGTTCATTGCACAGTAGTCGCTGTTGATGCCCTTAAGGTGTTGGCAGAGACCAAATCGTACTGAACTGAAGTTCATCAGGTGGCCAAGACAACACAATTACAGAACAAATGCTAAGGTTGTTGAGTGTGCTGGGTGTGTAAATAGGTAAGAGCTCGCTAAGACAGTCACTATAACAGCTTTATAAAGTGATTATATGCCAATGTTGTGTTTACAGCTTGTTTTACTGCCCCCTAGTGCCCAAAAAGTAAATTATAAGTTCAGTTCCTGCCTCCTGAAACTTACTATTATTTATTTTTATATATTTTATATTTCATAATTAAAGCTCTTGATGTGTTGGGATTTTGCTTTTAAATGCCTGTAGCTTCTAAATGTTCTGCTGGCATCAGTATCAGTTTTAAAACATACCGGAGTGCATTAAATTAAAAGGTGTTTCAAATGTTTTATCCCTCTACGGTCTCTTAGTATAATGCACTCCAGTACTTCAGTAATAAACATATAATAGAATCATCACCTTTCTGACAGTTTCAGAAAAAACTACAAAGAAACTGAGAAATTATAACAGTATTAGATTGTCCTGTTGTACCTAATAAAGTAGCCAGTGAGTGTATGTAAAAAATCACTTTGTCAACTTGTCAGACACAGGATTACAGCTTGGTGATTTACTAATCATATCTGCATAGTGAAATTAGCATAATTAGCATTTTTAAAAGTCTATTCACCCTGCATGAGTACTGTAGCTCACAGTTTCTTTGCAAAGTAATAACATGTGGCACAAGTGATAGTGATAGAAATGTACTCAGACATACAAGTCAGTGCTGATGACCTTTTGATCATTCTCTCAGAGACCATTAGTGTCTAATCTTGGAGAGCTTCTCATTATACTGTGTTTGTTTAATGTGTCATTCCCCTGAGCAGATTATAATAATATTCTCACACAATTGCAGGTGTCTGCAAGAGTCACTGGCTGTTGAGACACTTTACTTTAGCTGAACGAACGAGATTTTGGTTTAAATGGAGAGGTGCTCAGCTTTTCCTGTATGGAACTTCTAGCACAATCATTAGTTTGTGTGCTGACCTCATGCTCTTTGAATACATTTTGCTAGATTGTGTCAACAGGTCCTTGTCCAGAAATGTACTCACACACCAATCATCACCAGAAAAGGAAAAAAGCTGTTTGGTTGTCTGCAAATTAAATCCATTTCTTTCAGAGTGTTTATTGCTTTGCTGTAGAGTCAACCTAACTAATGAGCGTTACTATGGTAACGTATGCCAAAGGGTAATTTGCATGTGTGTCTGCTGGTCTCCAGTGCCTCCAAAACACTTAATAAATGGACAAAAGGTATTCAAACATACAGTTATGTCAGTCTAACTGGTCTGGAAGTTAAATTATATAAATTCTACCACTGCAGATTTAGATCAATTTAAAGCATCTTCTCACTCTCAGCCCTCTTTTTTCTTCTCACAACCAAGACATCATGCTACACATTTGACTGTCTACAGTGTACATATTTACTTATTTAAACCTGCATTTATTGGTTATTTTTGGCCACTTAGAGGCAGTGACAAACATACATACATGGACTGAACCAAAACATTAATTCAAGGGCCAGAAAACCAAAACAGCTGAGAGATGAGCTGTGATGCGTCATAGAGCATAAAGGGAACTACAGAGGGTGATAATTGTCTGTCACTATAAGTAGCACTTTTCACATTATATATGAACCATTCTTATTATTAAATGTTGATTAGAGCAGCTTTAATATTCAATTTGGGCAAAGAAAAAAACTGTTCTGTCCAAGGGTAGCAAGAATGAAAGTATAAATATTTACCCAAAAACAGTAATCCTTATATTGGTAGAATTGTTTAGACATATAAATGTCACATCATATTCACAAAAGGTTTATTTTCTATCAAACACCTGTCCTGTATGACTTGTACAATAATTCTTCTAGCACCTAATAGATGTGATATCTCCCTCAAAATGTAATGACACCCACTGAATGAGCTGTTCCTTTGATAAAGGAGTCTGAGTAATGTAATACATCTGGGGGTGTGTGGACATGGTCATACTTGTGACATTATACCAGGCATAGCAAGTCTTACCAAAGTCTGAAAATAGTTGGTCACCACTTAGCAGAGTGTGTGAAGCTTCATTAAGTGAGTGGGAGGTTTTGTTCTTGCCAGTTTTGCCCAGATCACTACTAATGAGCACAGTCATAGCTCACTGACAAGGTGAAGAAAAGCTCCCTTTCTCCTCCCTTTCTCCCTGGAATTCGTTGGACTAAAGCGAATCCTTGCAGTAGCATGTTGCAGTTCTTCTCTTTGATGGCAAACAAAGCAAACAGCAGAACACGCGCGTCTTCCACGAGCTTCTTGAACACACCTGTCTAATTGATGATCAATTGAGCCACCGTAGTTAATTACGCACTCAGAGAGCTTTCCCTACAGGCTTGTTACCAGGACAACCACACACTAATGCTGGAGTCTCCGTCATTCTCTGCATGAAGGCTGCACCTTCGTACCGCCACCAATAAACATAATTGCTTCAAGTGAAACAAAAACACTTAATTCTTCCACCGAAGTCAGATCATGCGTCTGCCTGGTGTGGTTTGTCTCCACTGGAGTTAAGAGTGAGTCACGTACAGTGGTACATACAGGTACCGTGCCTCCCTGAGGAGGGGTTTAATGCCTCTGATACCTCTGAAATGTCGCAGCCGCTCTGTCAGTCTCTGAATCACACCTCGTCTGTAGTAGGAGTAGTCAAACTGCATAGTGGTGCAGGTATGAGCTACTGTTTTATTCTGCGTGGGCTGAAAATCTAATGAAGGCTGTTGATTGAAGTCTAGAATGACACCTTAACCGCTGCTTAATCAATAGGTCATTAGCATTTAGTTTTAGCTCAAATTAGTTTACACCACTGAAGGTTTAGTGATTTTTTTATTCAAATTTGAGATTTGAGGTTCTAATTATCATGTTATTGATAGATATATAGTAGGTTTTAAAATACATCAGGTAGAATCCTGCATTAAAATGTTTATTCACCTGTTCTGAAGTACACACAACATTTCCAGTAAATTATTTTGTAGGCTTGTGGAGGTGAAATTAAACTCCGCAAAATGATCTATACCAAGAATTTATCACAAATTTGAATTAAGTGAAAAGGAAAATATATTTATTTTTTATTGGTTAAGAGTGGAAATAAAATTACATTCTTGACATTGATCATTATTTTTTTCCAGGGCTTTTCAAGCTGTTATCAGATAGCTCTGTTTTCATTGAGATGGATCTGTTTACATGCAACCTTAGGAGCTGTTATAATTTCATTTGTTGCACTTTTTGGACAAGAAGCCAAGATCCCACTAGAACTACAGAAGAAATTATACAACCTTTTTCCATAGGAATAATAATGGTAATAAGAAACTGAGCAATTCATTTAATAAAAATGATGGTTTTATACAATCACTAGAAAAGTGATGGGGTTACACAATGAATAAAAGGGCAACTGTAGCTCAAATCCTTGCATTTGGCTGCTTTTCTGGGTATGTGCAATTAATCACTGGATTACTTGATAGTTGTTCTTAAAGGTTACTCCTGCACTTAGCTGTAGGTAGGAGTGGGCCACTTGATGGATGTGTCTTTGTGCTCTTTGTGCCACAGAGAGAACTTTTAATGTAGACGTGTTTGTACAGATATAGGAAAACAGCAAGAAATACTAACTGATGTCAGGGAGAGAAATATATTTGTATTTAGTACATTTCACCAAGCATAAACACACAAATCCCTAACCACTGAAATATATTTTTTGCATTAACAACAATCCAATGCAACCTTATCGGCTTCACTAGCATCAGCCACTTACCAGCCTCTAAGAATGAGCTGCTGATATTGAAAGGTAGGTCCCGTTCATGTGCCTGGATGTGTCTGCAGAGCACTTATTTATACTGAAGGATGGAAGGAAACAGACTGAAAGAGCGAATGAACATGTACAAATCTAAAAACATGGAACATTAAGAAGAAAGAGCACGAACCGGCCCGTTTTATTGAACCTGTAACACTCACACACAGATTAATTCAGCCCAACCGGGCAGTGAGATTTAATCGATCCAGAAACACACCAACCTGCTCCTCCCCTGTGAAGAAGATAAGACAACAAAGGAGCTGAGTTGTTTGTATGTCAATTCACAACCCTCCAATTACACAAGAATGTTTCTTCTAGTCCAGTGTTACTATTGCAGAGGTGCTAGAAAAGACCATTATTACTTTGCAA
This sequence comes from Ctenopoma multispine, assembly GCA_034779795.1. Lineage (NCBI taxonomy): Eukaryota > Metazoa > Chordata > Actinopteri > Anabantiformes > Anabantidae > Ctenopoma > Ctenopoma multispine. The sequence continues at coordinate 7,875,973 of JAUYWH010000005.1, read as the reverse complement.
GTTTGTTAAACTGTACAAATGATCAGATTTGAAGCTGTATACAGCTTATTAACAAATTACTAAGATAACAGGTCATTTTCCAGTTTTCACTACTGTGTTTTTCCTTTTTTTTGGCACAAGCAATGGTGTCACAATGTATTATAAAGTTATTAATAATATGGTATTTATAATATACAATGCATTAAATATCTTAGTGTCAATATGAGTAATTAAAAATCCTTACTAGTTCCACACAGCAGTTTGTGTGGGCTGCTGCCTCACTTTATCATCAGTCTCCGTGCTGCTGGTTAGATCTCCAGCAGATTCTTCAAATGGCTGCCTTCATTTGTACTGGACACAAAAAAGAAGAAAGATTAGTCTGAATGGTTATTCAATCTGTATAATTCCATCGCTGTTATCGCTGGTATGTTTCATTAAAGTTTGGCTTTGTGTAAGTTATTACTTTGACCTAAATGTGTTCATGTTACATGAGAAACACAAGCAGTATAAAATAAAACAACAGAACAATGACATGAGTGAGCTATGACTCATCTACTGAGGGTATTTATAGACAGAGGGACAAAACAGCACAACAACCATGAGGGCTGGATGTCATAAAGTGATAAGTTGCATGGAAACAGTTTTACTACTTATGGTTTGTGGGTGGGGATTAAATAAAGATAAAAAGTAAGAAAGACCAACAAACCTCCTGAGCTACAAGGAGAAAACTGGTAATTAACTAGTAAATAATCCAAACTGGCACGTTCACACAGAAACATCACTAGGTTAACACGTGCACTTTATGCTGGTGGAGCTTTGTTGTCTTGGTTACAATATCAACTACATGTCAGGAACTACAAATCAAAACACGATGCTGTTATTTGTCTTGGGAAAGCAATGTTAGATTTGGGGGTGATGCTCTTGATAGATAGCAAATCCCTTGTGAATTACACACATTACACAAGTGGAACTATCATACCAACATTGTCTCACAATGCTTTTTAATAATATATTCTTTTTAGGCTTTTATTGAGAGTGTTGTCAGTATATACAATATTGTACAGTTGTAAACAAACGTTTGCATGCACTTTACCTGGACATGACAGGAAATGTCATGAAAATATTTGGCTTTGAATGACTTTGCTCTTTTTTTCTGCTGAGGCAAGAATGACTGTACAACAGACTTTTTTTCATAAACAAAAACCCCCAAGAATTTGGTGCATAGGTTTTAATTCATTTGAGGTTTTTTGACATTGACAAAAGTTCTAATCTAAACACACAGGATCAAAACCTGCACATACAATATACATAAGATTTGGTTTGTTCCTTAGCAATAGCTCACAACACAACAACACATAGTCAGCTGCAAACTTTTGTCGAGTTTGAAGGTGTTGATTTTGGAGCAGGACCTTCTTTCTTTGATAGTATTTGATTGATTTTAGTTATTGGCGATATAAAACTTGCTTGACTGTTGATAATGAGACTAAGACTTGTATTCCAGCAGTAACTAGTTCATGGCCTGTGCCATGATGGTTCCTATGTTGTCGCTGATCATTCAATTCCATTTTGGAGTTTTCAGCACCACTGAATAAATAATCTAACTGGCTGTGTGTGTACTTTTGACCTTGTATATTTAGTTCTGAGTCTGTGCTGATGTCAGAAAATCCCCAATGAATTGTGATCTGATTTGTAATCTGTGATCCAAATTATTTGGGGTGCATTTATTATCATTTAAAGTCTAATACTCCCATAACAAAGTCATGTTCACGATGACTGTTTGTAAACCCATTTACCACTGGTTCCATTAAGGTCAATGGGAAACATTTGCACCATTCCAACGTTAGATTTGCACATGAAAACTCTTACTAGTACTGTTTAGTACTTTGTATGTTGATTGCCTGTGTGGTATTACAACACATTCAACTTAGAGTCCATGCTGCAAACTAATTTCCTTCTGAAGGCACCAAACAAGTACATTGTTTCGTGCACTCACCTGGGCTTCACAGTGGTTAAAATGGATTCCAGTGTTAAGCCAGCAGCATAATCCTCTTTGCAGCTGAAAGCTTGAGCTTGGGTGCAGTTAAATGTAGAAGTTTGTGCAGATTAAAGTGCACCTCCTTCTTCTTGACCCTGTTTTATACAGATGAAAAAGTCCTATTGAAAATTCAGGATCCCTCAGAGACCTATGAAAGGTTCAGAGGCGAGGTGACATCGTTCATAGAAAGAAATTTTCCATCTAAGTTCTTCATGTTTTGTACATTGAGGGCCAGAAATGAAATTCCATTATATTGGGGTGAAATCAGAGGTCAGATGTAGCCCTGTCAGCATGGATAGGGACTATCAGAGTTGTGAGGAAAGTATCATTCTTTATGGGTGAACTGATCCTTTAAAGACACCTCTAACTGTTTGTCACTCAAAAGAGTTTGGATGAAAGATTTGCTTTAATACCATGGTCATACCTGTAATGAATGGCTTCCAGCTGGGAACACACCCCATACAGCTGTTGCACCTTCCAGAAACCACGTTAACAGTAATCTCTCCAACAAAAATAAAACCCTGGAGGATCACAGTATAGCTTGACAATTTACAGCACTTACGAACCAATATAATCCACCTTCACCACCATACCCCTGAGGAATTTACTGACAAAAACCCCTGCCAACAAGATGGGTTGAGCCCTCAGATCTTCCAGCTTTATCCCCCTGAACAGTTTAGGCATAACCAACTCTTCTCTTTCAACAGTATCCCCACCTGAATTTGGCATTTCTCCACACTTCACCTTCACCTCCACAGTTCTGTAAACAAAGCCAGAGTCTTAAGAGTGGGATTTACAGTAAATTACAACAGTTTAACACATACGCCACCTGACACATCCACACTCAATAAGAATTGGCTTCAGCATCAATATCAACCTTTTTATGAAAAGTCTTTTGTTACAGCTGCTCTTGACATTTCTGTGGTTAATTCTCTCGGAACAACAAAGAAAGAAGTTAGCCCCTTTTCCACCACTGTCTCCTTTCTATCGTGACATTTAAAGGAAAAAGGTTGCAAGGAGTGCCAATGATACTGGTTGACAATAAGTATTACTTAAGTGCAGTGCTTCAATAGGCTATACTGAAGAAGTAATGAGACAGTCGTGTATAGTTTTCTGTTGTTGGTAAGTCTCACAGAGTAACTGCCATATCCTGGAAACTGTTTAAACATGATTGGAAAAACTTGTCCCTGAGACAACAGCTTCATTTAGTATGACACTGTTATCCAACACTGTGAGTGCATAACTTGACGCACTTAAAGTGTCGAAACTACAAAGAAATAGCACTCAACTCTGCAGGTCCGCTGAACTCTGAAAAGCAATTCATGGTTTTTTAGCTAATTGTTTTGATTTTACACAGCCTGAAACCGAAACTGTTTTGGCTGTGTACATGTGTACACATCACATGAAAGTCACAGCCAATTCAATACCATTACATATAATCCAGGGACGTACCATCTCTGGTCTCCATGGATACCAGCTGTGCAGCTGTGCCAAATGATATTAATTGTTGGAGGGGAATTAAGGGAGCCTGGAGGTGATCCAGGAGACCAGCAGGTGCACATGTATGTGTGTCTGTACATGTCTATCTACATCAGCCCTCTTTAGTATCAGTGGGTTACCTGTCTTTCAGTCATCAGAAATTTATAAATTGTAGTTTATTTTAGGATTTTTTCAGGACAGAAATACCATGTTTGTTGGTAGTGTATTTAATGTCCTAAATGGGTTTAACATACTGGTTACTGCAATCAGCTTCATAATGAATAATGAACAAGTGCTTGGATTTCATTTGTAGCTGTCCATCGGCCAGCATTCCCCCACTCCCCCACCCGTGGATGTATTCTTAAATCACATGTGACAATGACTATTGTCTACGTGAACACGTTGGTAAAAAGCGAGTATATCTTAACCTTCCAACAGACCTTTGAAGATATGTCCACATCCAATTTGTCCACACGTCCACAGAAACACTTGCACACAAATTGTCTTACACTATTCCCCTTCAGTCGCACTCTCTCCAGTGACTCAGTATAATTGCAGATATTTTTCTCTCAGCAATCGAACTCTTTGCGTGGGCATCAAAATTACATGACACCAAAAGTACAGGGTCTTGGTTCTCATTCTCTGGTGTCAAGGGAGCTAATTGAATTTTCAATGAAACACACCTCAGATAATCCTGTTGTTTTGACACTTTCCACTATGAATTCTCCAGCCCCTACCAAAATGTACTGTGTGTGTGTGGTATCTGGCAGTAGTACTGTTTGGCATCAGGGAGATATAAAATGAAAAGATGAGGCATATAATAAAGAGAGACATAACAACTGAAAATTTCAAATATTCATTCCTTGCAGTCTGATGCGTACCAGGGGAGAGGAAACGGATGTGCATAGATATTCTGACAGCCAATAAAGAACTCATTTGTTGATCTTCCAGGGGTGGTTTGTTAGTTAAATTATTTCCTGACTAGTCCAAATATGCTGAGGAGAGAGATAAGAGGCAATAAAAAAAAGAATGCAGTATTGCTTTACTATGTGTTTGTTTTAAATCCAAGTGTGTGTATGGCATCATTGATCTGGCGATACATGGAGATCTCACATTGAAAGCCCGTCTCAAGAGGCGAAGTGGTTGCAGTATTCCTAAATTAGCAGCATGCTTAGTTGCAGAGGACGACCGTGTGCTCTGTCAAGCTGTAAATACAGCCTGCTAATTGACAAGGCAGTCGACCAGTCGTGACGTAGGTCAAGCTCAGAGTTCAGACATCCAATGTGATTTCCCCCGCTCTCTGGAACCAATTTGTTTCATTACTTTTCAAACTTGTCATTGTTTTAATTAGTGCTGCTCTGTGTGTGTGTGTGTGTGTGTGTGTGTGTGATTGAACCATAGTGATACCATAGTTTTGATGGGTGAATTAATTGTTCTAATCTTATGTACATGTAACTTCTAAATATTTATTACTGTACAGAACTTAAATTAAGCCTAACTTTTTAGTCAGTGTAGGTTGGTTGGTTGGTTGGTTGGTGCACCACTTGGCCCAACTTCACTGGCTGTCATAAAAAAATTTGGAGACATTCATAATGCCTAGAGGAATAATCCTGCAGATTTCAGTGTTTCTAGTTTCATTAAAAGGTTGAATTTCATTTTTTAACAAATTATCTCCATAGCTTTAGCATGCATTGTAATGAAAATTGGCACAGAAACTCATGGTACCCTTAGAATTAATTGTAAAAACGTACATGCTCCATGAACTGTTAATGTAGTGCCAGAAACTGGAAGTTGCAGGAGTCTCCGGCAAATTGATAACAGCTCCATGACTCCCACAAATTATGAATAATATCCAAGAAACTAAATTCTTTTCTCTCTCCTTGGCATAATCATCATATCATTGTATGTGAACTTTATGTTAGCATGCGGAAGTGTTGAGACATTCAGGGACAGTATAGAAATCATTTATAGTTCAGAAGCATTTGTATTTTATCTCATCATGTTAAGCTAAAGTGCTTGGCCCAGCTAGCTTGTTATCCATTAAAGCTATCAGTAGCCACTACTTAGCAACATCTCTAACTGAAAAAAAATAAAAGATTTCAAGCTTAGGAAACATAGCTGTAGGCTACCTGCTAAACATCATTGTCATTGTATTGTGTGTTGTGTTGAATTACATGCAGTACCTGTGGGAAAAAATGATTGCTATCATAACATGTACAGAATTCATTAGATGAACATTGTATTTGGGGGGTAAAAATTTTATTTAGTTTATATGTATCTACTAAACCTAAAAATCAGCATAATACACACTGACGTAGCGTGTGAAGCTTTAAAAATAATGGTCATGCTTTACAGGTTGTGTCATGAGGCAAACCGATGACATTAGCTTTGGGGCTAAATTAGATTAGCATATTTGGGCAGTAGAGGAGATGGGTCTTAGTAAACCTGGACAGAACAGATGGTGTATTGACATCACTTGCGTGTTAAAGAAATAACCACACAATCATAACACATTTAACTAAATTCATTGGTTTCTAATATGTAAAATCTTACTTACCAGTTTTTGTGCTCTATTCCATTTTACTGAAATGTAGAGGTCCAGATTGTCAGGAAGCAGGAGATTCCAAGAGGGAAACTGGATTATTCCATGCTGTCCAGAAACAGGGGGATTTGTTTTAATTTAGTTCGATTCAATTTATTTGCATAGCACATTTAAAAACAAGAGTTAACAAAAGGGATTTACATATAAAATACAATCAGATTAAAATAAATATATATATATGCAAATGAACAAACAAAACAAGAAAAATGTTACAATACAATAAAACAGGATAAAATAAGATATCTGCAGAGAGAGTACTACAGAGAGGAAGAAGCACAACTACAGAAAAAAGAAAACAATCAAGTGCAATCAAAAACCAATGTGTCAGTAGAGGCAAAAACTGGCTGTTACAAAGCTTTAATATTTTCAGGGACTAATCCTTAAAGTCCCCTAAATCTATTGTTTATATTTCTATGTTGGGAATTTGTGTGTGCAGAAGGTGTCTTCTAAATAGCTGAATCACCCCAGGCATAATAGACCAAAAGCATAACAGGCCTACTAACTCTCTCTCTCTGCGTAAATTGCTTGTGATGAGAGTGTGAATGAAGCAGAGACAGACTCACTGAAAGCCCATGCGTTGAAAGAAGTAACGGTCCATTAAAAAGAAACAACAGAAATTATCATAATAACTGTGGTAAAATGGCAGTAAGTGAATGATTCACAAACTGATGACACAATGTGGAGGGCGGAGGGGCCTAAATGCTTCCTGTCCTCACTTAGAAATAAATGAACACAACTTTGCATAATGAGCAAATGCAGAGAGGTGACTTAACATTCACGCGAGTGTGCACACAAATACACTTTCTCATTCACTCAAGCAAATCTGACCTATGAGTCATTCTGGCTGTACTTCAGACACCCCTCTCTCCCTCCCTCTCTCTGTAACCCACTGGATGTCACAGATGGATGCAGCAGACAGCCGCAATTTTAATGCTGCTTCCTGTCTCTCTCTGGGCACTTAGCAACCGCTAGGCTCAGGCCGAGTTTAACCAGCGATTACAGGTGGAATTCGTCATCACTCACCATCACAGAGAGAGTACAGGACTAGATAAACCAAGACAAAACACAGAATGTAAATGTGGATGTCAATCAATCATATTTGTAAGTGTGTAATGAGCCTACAGACATGTTTGATTGGAATGAAAACATGCCGACTGTTTGGTCACAAGGATTCTTGTCTTTATGAGTATTTGAAGTTGGTCAGTCTGTTTCCTGAATTGTTCTTCTGCGGTTAGGTTACAGCTAACTGTCAGCTAAGGAGAAAAAGCCATCTCTTTGCATGCCTCTAGACCAATAATTTATGAATATATCCCTTATGGAAGATTCAAAAGCATAAAATAAAAGCAAATCAAACAAAGAAAGTTAAAACAATACACAATAATGTATAGTTATTCACTTCACTTCATTGTATCCACTTACTGTTGTATTTAAATGAAAAACATACACTAAAAGGAAAACATGTATTTTCCAAGTAATTGTGCTTTAATAGAAAAAAATGTAAATATAGTATCTTCCACAGTTGCAGTGTGCTAATTTTGAAAAGGCTCAAATGTATACCAACGTTTATTTATATGATATTTTTGCATAAATAACTGACTCACGATAAAGGTTCCTGCTAGAATCACATTATTGGAGTCATTACTGTGCCAATACTGCAAAACAAGTATAAATATACAAATCCATGAAAACAAAACAGTGCAGACTTAAGTCATACTGTAGCGGATTCACAGCCTCTGACGTGGCTGAACATGAGAACAAATTTTCCTTGTCAGGTCAATGCAGCTGTTATATCACAACAGACACTGACTTCTAAATATCAGCGTCACAGTGTAATATGCTATGGCAGGTTGCTGGTCCTAGTCAAGTCTAAACGGAAGGGTGTAACACTGTCCTTTTATGGGATGATTTTTTGGACATTTTTTCTTTAACTGCTATCTTAGACACAGAGACCTGTGTCAAACGTTTGGGGAAAATTGTGGCATTCAGTAATGCCACAATTAAATACAAATTATTTAAAGGTGCACTGTCTGAGATTTAGTGACATGTAACAGTAACGTCTGACAGCAATTTGCGGTAGACGGTGCAATGTTGGAGGCTTTCAACCCTGCCACAAATTGTTAGCTGTCAGCAATTTGTTAACCTGTCCATTAAAGTATCACATCTGTCAGCCTGAGGGGTAAACAGCACTAGCTGTGCTTACTGGACAAGGCATTTGACCTTTATCAGGTGAGTGCTGCGGTGAGGTTCCTGACTGAAGCTTTATTTTTTTCTTCAGGAATGAGCACAATAGAGGTGCAGATGGAGTCTAGGATTTGCAGGAAAACAACTAATAGTTCCTCCCCAAATTTCAGCATCCAAACAGATAAAGATAAATCAAACTCTTGTGTAAACAGTGATTGTTCGATATGTAGGTTTCTTTGGTTTTCCTTTCAAGTTACAGGTGTTTGACCCAACACATCTGATTCTGCTAGGATTTATAGTGCAAATAATTTTTCTTTTCAAACTTAAACACAAAACTTATAGCTGATTTTTGCAGACTGTTAGTTTGACTTGACATCAAGTTACATTTTTAAATTTAAAAATATCTGCTTGAAAATATACAATAAAACAGACTGAATTAACAACAACAAGAGACTAAACAAAAAAACAAATTCATGTGTAGAGGTTGAGGTGCGAGGAGCTGCCACCCTAAAGCTTAATGGGAACTGAGATGCAGAGATTAATAAAACTCTGAAACTTACATTTACACTTCAAAGCCACAATAATATTCATAAAGTACAGCAGTTATCCACAAAGAGGTCAATGTTTGTTACTAAATGCAGTAATATTAAAAAAACAGCTGCATCCAAACTCCAGTGAGGCTGTGGAACAACTGATTCCAGAGCAACAGCAGAATAGCACTAGATTCTAACAAAAAAAAAACAATGAATACAAGATATAACACAGTGCTCTCCTTTTACCTCAGAAGGGGGTATCCCTCCTACATTACCTAAAACATCTTATCTCCTGGAAGGCTTATTTCCGGCCTTTGCCCTGGGACGAGGGTTGCTTGTTGTACTTTCTTAGAGAATTTTAAGAAAGGGCCGCATGAAACACTCAAGATAACATGCTAACAGATGACCTACTTTATATCTGTGTTCTTTTAATTGAATAATCCAATACATTAAAGAAATATATTAATATACAACACTTTCAGCATTACATGTATTAAAATTTCTCTAATTGTGCCTATGATTTTTTTTTTTTGCTACAAGGTAATCTGCACAGCAGGTGGTGGACAGAAAATATGACTCTATTATAGCTTTTCCGAAAGGAAACCGTTAATAAATTATTCAAGAGATCTGCGCAGTGGGAGCTCTGGGATTAAGAGTAGAATCAATAGCCATAAGAAGCAGAGACCAAATTCGAGGCAAGTTTATAAAGTAGCGTGAAAATGAAAGGTTGCAGCAGCTTCAGGTACCAAAGTGCAAAAACACTGAAATGAGAAGGTGAAACTGACATTTAGATCATGATTACAACTTCTGCTTCTACAGACGTGGAATTTGTTGAAGAATGTGCTACCGGCTGCTTTCTGTTACGTTGGCCAGTATGCTCACTTTGGTTCAGTGTGTATATTCTCCCTAGTCTTCCCAACCATCCTCTCCTAGAAGTTCAGAAATTTCTTTCATGCTTGTTGCACATTCTAATTTGTCCCAAGTGTGAAAGCTGACAGTAAGTATCAGCATCTTTTATACAAACAACTTGACTCAAAGCGACACAGGAAGTCAGAGACTTCTTGTCACAGGGTGGGTGATGTGATATTGTTTAAATATGGGAGAGACGGTGCATATTTTTGCACAATCCAACCAGGAAGACATTCATAGTGATGCACACATGTTGTTCACATGAAAAGTGTGTCACAATCTGAGTTTTAATTTTATTGTGGAGATTCTTTGTTCCTTGCTTTTTTATCTTCCCTCGCACTTTTACCTGATGGTATCAGTCAGGACTAAACGGAAAGGCTACAACACAGACAGACAAACAACAAAGTGACATCCATAGAATCCAACTGCTTGCATGACTGAAGTCCATGATGTAAACATGAAACAATACAATTTCTTTCCCATAAGTCCTTTTCTTTATAAAGTAAGCCACTGGTACTCCTCTGACATCTAATTCCAGAACTAAGTGATGCGTCAAATCTTCCACATCCTTTATTGGTTTTCAGCAGAACCTTTTGTTTTTAATACAGTCTCATCAGTGTATGTCACACTGTAATTTCACAAAAGGGTTTTTTTAGTGATCAGTATTCATATTGTGGATTCCCCAGTGTCAAATTTAATTGGTAGCCACTCTGGCCCTGGAGCAGAGAGTGAATTCCTTGCAAGGAGATCATGAAGCCAGGGTGTGTTTATCCCTGCAGATAGACCAAACAATACACTTAAAAAACATTGTGATACCAACATCCTCCCTAATGTTCCTGTTGCTCTATTTCTTCTATAAATGTTAAACAATAATGCAATTTTCTTTTTAAAACCTTAAATTTAGTCCCTGCTGCTTCCTGATGTGTCGCAGCAGAAAAAGGTTGGTTCTCAGAGATGGCATAGGGAGGGGCAGGTTTATTTTTGTCTTTCAGTACGAGGTAAACAACAAATATCCCCTTATGTGCCAACAACACAACATCTGCTCTGTGACTTTAAGAGGGGGAAATGAGGCAGAGGCTTTATTCAAAAACAGCAACATCAAAGTCCACGACCATGAAAAGGCAACATGAGGATGTACTGTATTTCATGAGCAACCAAATGTGGATGTTTTTTACACGCCTCAAACTAAATTCAATTAATCTAATGGTGAATCGGCAGTAACAACATGAGAGAAGATGCTAATGCTTTAAGATGCACCACTACACTGTAAATCCAGGAAAGAGAGAAGATGTGCTTCCTTCCTTTTAATCCCTTCAGACAAGTGCTCTGAATCTGTTTTTATGCTGTGTTAATCTTCATCTTTTCTGGGTCTTATCAGCTGCCTTAGGCTAAAAAGCAAAAAAAACTAAAAAAACAAGAGAGAAAAGGAAGATCATGTACCATTCATGTATCATTCTACCATTACTGTGATAAAGACCTATGATGTGATGGGACAACACTGATAAAAAGGAGCTGAGAATAGACACAAAAGAACATTGACTACAGAGACCAAGAGTTATTTTGTACTATAAAAGTTCTAGTTACAGTATGACAGAACGATGAGCCCCAAAATGTTCAGTAAGAAAGATATACATACATCTTACATCATACATACAGCAGACTGGGAAAACCATCCTTGTTCATCCCTGTGTTGTAATCAGAATAATAAAATGCTGGAAATAAACTAAAATGACTGAAAAAGGACACCAAAATTAAATCCAATTATGGGAATGCAAGAGTTTTAGCTGATTTCAAATGAGATACACAGTGTTAGTTTCACTTGTTAATGACTCGCTATAATCAATAACGCATTGAAATAAGCATATTTAAGCTGTTTACGTTGTGTGGTCACAAGACTAATCAGAATTATGTGTGAACATTGCCAAGTGGTTCTACTTTACATTACATTAACATGCAGGATAGGTGGTGGGTAGCAGTTGTAGTCTTGTTATGCTAAAAAAAAAGCTTCATCAGTGGTTTCTATGGTTAGCAACCCCACAAGGACTCACAAAATGAATCTGAGAGGTCATGAAAAAAGGTGGCGACCTCTGCTTTTGCCAACAGGAGCTAACTGATGTATTGTGTCTGTGATTGTGACTGTCACTGTCATTAAAGAGGAGATTAGGGAAAAAACTGATGCTATAAAATAAAAAGTGACTTTATAAACAGCAACTAAAGCAATATTGTGAACTAAAAAAGCCACTGTGAAATAAATACAGACTTACCTCCAATGTGCTATTCACTAATGTTCACTGTGTATCTATGTATGTACTATTCTATCATGTGCTGCCTTAAATTTCTGTATGTGCTAAAGGTCCTTCCAATTTCGTTTAGATTTTCATAAACAGCCAAAGTGGACTGATTGTTCCTGCTGTATTCTCCTCACAAAACTTCAGTAAACTGGGTGACTCATGCTCCTGTGGATACAAGTCATTTTTTGCCCGTAGAGGGTCCTCTTCTTTTCATCAGAATAACAAACACAACATGAAAATGGATTTGAGAACACTTACATAAATGCCGTTTTTGGGCGCCGCACTTTAAAAGTAACACCCGGAGCCTGTTAATGGCAGTCTCACATAAACAGGTTTTTATAAATGTCAGGCTCTTTGTGTTCTTCTTTTGATCCCTTTCGCTCTCTCTGTAGCATACATTCAGTCTCCTGTAGTCATGTGTGAACCTCAGAGACAGATTTTCAAATGAATTACTTCATTGTTTCAGGGAAAGGTGACAAATATGGTGGGGGACTTTTTTTTTCTATACCCACCCAGGTGTGCTATAAATGCTTTGATGAGATTCTGACCCAATCTGGTGCCACATCTCACATTTCACAAAAGAGCAAAAACTGATGCAACACACCTATTCCCAGACACACACACACCTCATCGACCAGAGAAAGGAGGTTGACGTCAAACCCTGTAGACCCATTCACAATCTTTCCCACTCTTTCTCTCTACGCTATGCCTGCCAAGCGTCTGCCAACCTGACTTAAGGACCAGAATTATTGGCTGTCGTGCCTGGTGGTAATGAATGGGGAGCACTCGGTTAGTTGCCAGGGGACAAACACACAGAGAGAAAAGGTAAAAAGGAGAGAAAGATATGTGTATGATGCCCCCAACAGAGAGAGGTGTGTGTGTTTTTAAAGAGCATGTACTGTATATATGTACAGATTTTTATGTCCTGTCACAATCTTTATGTTTTAATGTTTATGTTTTAGTTGCTGAAAACTTACTGTATGATCCTCTTCTCATCATGACCAATATGAATCTCATGAACAGCTCGCGGCAAAGTTATTGATTTTAGTTTTTCCACATGAGAGAATTTCTGCCTTTAAACTTTTCACACTGGTTTCTCGTGGAAAATGGATTCACTCATTTCTGGCTACCAATCAGGATTTAGTAACATTTTAACCTGAGTATGACAGCAGGTGCTGGGTTCTTCACTGTTAATAAAATCTGGTCAATGCAGCTCCCTAGCAGATCGGATTTCTAGTTCTGCATTGTCTTATCTATTAAATTACTTTTTGTAACAGTTTGGGGTTTAGCTATTTAAAACATTTTTAAAAAAGGGTTACAGAGTTATCAGAGTCACACCAGTCCTTCAACTAACTTCATAATGTACAAAAAATGGGAAAACTACTAATTGCCAGTAAGAAACTTCTCATTTGACCTGAGAAAAAAAATGTATACAGTCAGTGGAAATGGGGGTGGAACTGAGCTGTAATTGGTTTCTGTTTACCAGTAATCCTGCCACAGACACAACCACAAGCAATTAGCCAGACAGTTCAGGCTTTATCAGCACAAAACTCTCACTGTGGATACGTATGTGCCTTAGTCATGAGGGAGAATGTAATTAGGCTGAGGGAGACATGAGACTAAAATCAGCTCTTTTGTCCTGGTTTCTTTTGGTCTCATGGTCCTAGTATAAAGATAGGCTTCAGTCTAACTGCAGTCATTCAGGAAAAAAAAAGATCGATACAAAAGATTTTATGTGACTCACTGTGAATCCATATCTTGCTGTTGTGAATGTGGCAGGACTAAGCCTCTAAAGTTGCTTAATGAGTCTGAAAGGGTGTTCTTGTATGACTCACCATCCTTTTTTCTTCCTCGTTCTAAGCGCAATGTTGTTGTTTTTTTTGAAGCAGCAGCAAATTATCATTTTCATTTGCAAGGCGTCAGGACATTTTCTAGTGCCACAAAGACATTTTTATTAAAGGTTTCATAATGTTGAGAACCCAGAAAAAGTGAGATTTTACTAAGAACCATGCTTTCTCTGTTCAGATCCTGTTGTTATATTGTACGTCAATAAGCTTATGGTTTTTGAGCCACTGTAGGAATAACCATGAATCTAAATATATGAACAGAGGCACCTTTTTCTGTAAAACGAGAACTAATCCAAGATTGTGACTGTGACAAGAAATCTCCACTGAAAATAAGTCAGGCAGGTCAGTGGAGTACAGCCTGGGCTCACATCAAACGCAGCAGTGAAGCAGATTTATGAATGAAACTGGAAACATGCACACACAGTAGACAAGATTTGACAGGCAGCCAAAAATAGAGACTACAGGCTGACGGCAAAAGTGCTGTGTGTGTGTATCTCTCTCTCTCTCTCTCACACACTCACACACACACACACACCTCTGCAGTCCCTCTGTCACCCCGCCCGTCTCTGGCAGAGTCCGTATGTGAGTCATCGGTGGACTTTAACTGTCTCTTCCCCCTCAGTGTTGCAGTGGGAAACATCATGCTACTATAAACCTACAACACCATCAGTAAATAAACTAAATTAACTAGAAGCATGTGACGCAAACCATTTATTCAGGTATTTACCACAGAAATATACCAAAATTAACTCAATTTAATCACATTTGCTTCCATCCTCAACATATATGAAGAGTCATGGTGTTTACTGAAATACCCAAAATCATATCATGATCATATGATGACAATATGAGACAACTGAGAAAACTCTTATCAGCCATTCATTCAGCCAAATATAGCTCCTTCATGAATTTATTCATTTCAGCATAAGCTGCAACAAAGGAGACGTGCTGGGTCGAAACAAGTTTCACTTCATATTCAAAGAGAGAAGCTGTTTGGTTTGGCTGACTCAAATCAACTGAGAGAGAGATAGAGAGTCTGTGTGTGTGTGTGTGTGTGTGTGTGTGTGTGTGTGTGTGTGTGCCCGCGTGTGTTGCGTATCTCCTCGGTCTCTCTGACGCACGAGTCAGGTGGTTCCTCTAATAGCATGAGGAGCTGTCCGCGGTGCTGAAACCAGACTCCCACCGCGAGGCAGAGAGATGCTCAGCTCACTCACGACCCTCGAAACAAACTGATTACAAAGGTAAGAGTTGGTTATTAATAGCATGGCCCACATTACACTACTCTCTATTTGTTTCCTATTAAATTACACATGATTACAGGGTTTTTTTTTTCACTTCTTCTGTTCGCCAACCTGATGCGCCGCCACAGATGTTGAGGCGAAGAGGTTACGTTGTGTTGCCCGCAGTGTTTCTTTGTTCTCATTTGCTTCCGATTTTTTTTTAATTGTTCATGCTCTCAGTTGCGACTTTTATGTGAAATATTAAAAAAACAACAAAAAAAACAATTTAAGTGAAGTTCGCCGATTTTAAATCCAGTTAGTAAAAACGAAGGGGAAGGTAAACAACATTAGAGTAATAATTACTTATGCGTCGTCGCTTCTGCTCTGTGTGTGTTATGTATTGTTCTTACATGGCTGCAATTCTGGAAGAATTTCCTGTCTCAAAAATGCCAACTTAACCTCAATTCGGCATGCACTTACGTATTTAAACATTTTTATTGAATTTGACATGTTTTTCAAACGCCAGTGGACAGACTTTACCCCACTGGAAGACAGTTTGCTTCAAAAAATAACAATGGTGAACCTTAAAAAAAAAACAAAAACATACGAATTGGAGATAAAATGTTTTAATCGATTAAACTGGAGGTTACATGGGAACATCAGCCTTACTGGGTTACCTTGACAACGGGAGAGCAGCAATTTGACGGCTAATGATATTTGCACGGCGCTTGAATGTCGCTGCTATTACTACTGCTGGCAAACAGGCGGCAGGATTCCTGCAGGATCCTCAAATACCAGCAACAGGCAGGAAAACGGAGGAGAGATACTAACATCCTGGGTTATATTAAAGAGTCATAACCCTGTCTATGCCAGTGATAGTGTAATATATATCATCTTACCTGTGGTGCAGACTGTATGTGTTACATAAAACACTACAACAAATTATTTTTTAAAGCATTAAAATGATCTGAAAACCACAAACTAAAATCCAAAATAAGTTACCAGAGGAGGTTCATTTAACTGAGGATAAACTGAGGTGTTTGACCTGGTTTATACTTGAGCGAATGTCATGGATCAGATTTTCAACCTCACCTCCTGCCTTCAAATCTATACAAATGTCTTTGTGGTCTGTGATGTTATCATCACACCAGACATTTAAAGTGATGATAAGAGCAAAAGACATTTAATAAATGCCAGAGAGGAAACTGTAGCAAACCTGTTAGCTTAATGTGTAAAGGTCAGAACTGACGTGCCTCTTTGTCTTTCCTCTGCAGGCATCACAATGTTGTCACACTCCGAGGCCTCCACAACAGGCAAAACCTTCCTCGTCTGTTTTGCCAACCTCCTCTTAATCCTCCTCTTCCTCAGTTCCTCTGGCGTTCATGCTGCGTCACTCAGAGAGCACAGACTGAGGGGAAGTGAATCAGACTCCCAGAGAGGAAATTTCCAGCAGGCTCCTAATGTCGACATGCTCAAAGCCTTGGAGTACATCAAGGACCTCCATCAGAGGGCTGGCTCACACTCCCAGCCACACAGCTCTCTCTCTGCAGGATATGATACCAGCCACATGGATGACGCTGAGAAGCTGCGTGCCATGCTGAGCCTGGTTTCTAACCCTATGCAGACCAAGTATGAAGAAGAGCAAGAGGGGGAGGAGAAGGATGGTAGAGAGGATAAGAGCGAAGAGCTGCTCCAGGCTGTGCTCAGCACCCTCCAACAGACAGAGAAAACCTCCAAGCCAGCTTCACTTCGCCCCAGTGTGGAAGGAGCAGCCACAAAAGATGGCACATACCCTAGGGTGCAGCAGAAACAACATGGCATCACACCTCACAAGAAGCTGCCGTTAATGTTTGAGGATGAAGAGGAAGGTGAAGGGGATGAGGAAGATGAGGATGATAGGCCAGATTTGGAGCGTGAGAGCCCCTTCAAACGCACCAATGAGAACGTGGAGGAGAAGTATACACCTCAGAACATGGCAACTCTGCAATCTGTGTTTGACGAACTGGACAAGCTGACTAGTGCAAAGACCATGCATAAACGTCAAGATGAGGAGGACGATGATGAAGAAGATGACGATATGTTTAATGTGAGAAACGTGGCATACGATGATGTAGGCGGGGACCTTACCGACTGGGGTCCATTACAAGAACAGGAGGAGGAAGATGAGGAGGAGGAGGAGAGGGACAACAAACACGAGGTCGATCGAGGGCTTGATTATTTTGACGACAATGATGAAGAAGCTAATGAGGCTGATGAAGAGGAAGATGATGAAAGCTACCCAGTCAAGAGGTCAAAAGATGCAGATGATGTTGCCAATTTAGTGGACTATTACCTTCTGAAAGTGCTGGAGAAAACAGAAGAAGAAGAGCAGAAACGAGAGATAAAGGAAGACGAGGAAGAGGAGAGAGCTGAGAGGAGGGTGACTCAGACACAGTACAGAGATAACATGGATCCACGGGCCATATACCAGCTCATTCAGATCTCACAAAAATACCAGATCCCACCTGAAGACCTGATGGACATGCTCAAAACTGGAGAAATGGTAAATCAAGATCATTCACGAAAAACCAACAAAAACAAGCTCCCTCAGATATCTTCAAAGAAGACACACAAGATTCCTGAAACTAAATTCTACAGCAGACGTCTGCCTAACAGACAAAAGTCTCCAGAACAGCTGAGGACAGAAGAAATCCTCAACATCCTGGGCTTAGGGGCCACGGAGGAGCAAGCTCCCATCAGGAAACAGAAGCAGTACAAAAGCTCGCTGTCACGACTTCGCACTCAGCCTACAGGGCGTTCGGGGGAATCCACTCCCACACAACGGCGCCTTCCCAGCACATTAAAGGACGAGTATGACGACACCGCAGACGAGGATGAACTGGCAGCATATTTAGCAGCTCAGATGCTGGCACAGTATCCAAACCCTGTGTACAGCATCAACAACAACAAGGCAAGCCAAAAGCGGGATGATGTCGGACAGGGCATGACAGGTTCTTTTGAACAAGCAATACAGGATTACTTTGATCAAATGGACTCAGATAAAAACCTAAATGAAAAGAGACAGACGGAGGATGACAAAGGGGGCAGCGACAAACAAATGCAAGGCTTTGATAACGAGGCAGTGATGAAATTGCTGAGCTACTTAAACCCAGAAACTAAAGAAAGTGATACTGTTTCCAAAACTGCTCAGTGAATACAAATAAGGTTGTAGATACATATACATATATATATATATAGTTTTGGTGGAGGGAGGGAAAAATATAAATAAAAGTATTCTGAGAAATAAAACACAGTCTACTTTAGTTATTCTGTAGGTTTACAAAAGTTCCTATTTACTAGCAGAAATATGAGTGTTTGAACATTAATTTGATGCCTTTTTTATTTGTTGCTCAACAACATATAACACCTAGTATGTGTGACTCACCAGCCTTACGTTTCAGTGCACACAAACACAACCAAAATCAGTGTTGGAGCCCTTAGATTCACTTGTGTTTTTTGTAATTCTTTCTTAAACGTGGTCATATGTGACATACCTGCGGTTAATAAAGCATCGACTTTATTTTTCCTTACTGTGTAGTGTTTTTTTTTTATTTCCTCACATCATACAGTGCATCTGTCGAAACATAAACATGCCTTTCCTGCAATGTGTTACTGGGGTTTGCAAAAACATTTTTAAATATTAAAAGCATCTTCACAAACAGGAATAATATTTCCTGTCATAAAACCCTGAGATTGATCAATATGAGACTTAAAAGGCACTTAAAGATTAAAACATAATTACAGTTATTAAAACCTAAGTATAAACATGAAAAAGCACCAGGTCTTTGGTCATTGTATGAAAAATATTCAGCAATAATAAACGTTTAGGTTCAAGTCTTTAAATGTGAAACATCTTCGTCTCCTCCGGGCTCAGTAGGCAGGTTTGCTCATGTATTCCTCCAGTGTCTGTGTTGAGAGATGAGGTACACAAACCCACTTCATATGAGTAATCACAAAAACCTACATTAACTGAAGGTCTGTTAAAGTGTGCTATACCTCCTGGAGTGTGTCAGACTCCTCCATAGATACACCCACAGCTACTTTGGAAGTTTCTAAGATTTCTCCACCGATCAGGAATTCATCCAGGATGAAGTAAGCCTTCTCAAAATTGAAAATGATGTCCAACTCACACACCTGTCGGAGGAATACAGAAAACCATAAGCTACAGATAAGCTACACTTCTGCAAGGCAGTGTTGGGTATTACACTGTATATTATTAAACTGGTAATTTAACTACATTCATATTTACATAGTTTTCAAATAATTACATTT
Source organism: Ctenopoma multispine (assembly GCA_034779795.1). Lineage (NCBI taxonomy): Eukaryota > Metazoa > Chordata > Actinopteri > Anabantiformes > Anabantidae > Ctenopoma > Ctenopoma multispine. The sequence goes on along the minus strand of JAUYWH010000005.1, from coordinate 7,856,586 downwards.
AGTGTTTTCCCTTTCTCCTGGCATCAATTCAGAGAAGCTGTTGCATGAGGTTTTAGAGGTTACCTGGCGACTTGAGTAACTCTGCTTGGAAGGCAGATGTCTGACTGATGGACATTATATATAAAATTATGAACAGTGGAGTTGTTTTTGGTTTTTTGTTGTTTATACAACCTGTAAACAAGTTGGCACTTTTTACAACAAATTCAATTGAGTGGCATATTTTTTTGGCATGTTTATTTTTAAAATATTTTATTATAATATTATAAAGGGGAAACAAACAAAAAAAAGAAAGAAAATTGTGGTTTTAGAACACAACAAACTCACACATTTTTAATTTAATGTGATGGTTTTGGAGCATAGGCAACTTACGGACACCAGAGGGAGTCTGACTGGTAAAGAGTTCAGAGACATGTTGATGTGCAGAGAGTGATGTGCAGAACTACTGCAAATTTCAAACTGACTTGTTTGATCTTTGACCTGTTTGTTAATGTATAATCTTGACCGAATAGGAACCTCGCAGTAACATGTGACTGAAAAAGGCCAAATCCTTGCAGCTGTGAAAGCTTTCCCAGAGGAGTGGATCTACTGTATGTTCACAGTAAAGCTATAGTCCTAGCATTATCATTTCTGTATGTGATGAAGAGATAAAGCTTGTTTGATTAGTGGTGAATCATCAACTTACTTCTACAACACGAGATAATCCTCTGACCAGGATGACTGATAATTGTCAGGGACTACATTAAATCTACCTTCTCTATTTTCATTATGTTGGTGTTAATATAGGTTTGAATATTTGTGGCAGTAGAATAAATGAATTCATGCATTTAACAAATTTCTCTATTAACAACTACAAAAATGTGTAAAACACATTCTTAGACATCAGTAGTGTTTCAGGATATAAACTCAGGCCAGATCAGGTCAGATTATGGTCAATCTGGGCAAAAACTTTACTTACGTTGCCAAAGTATTTATCCAACAATTCAACATATCTGTGGAGCACTTCAAGGGTCAGCAGCTCATTGTCCTGGTTGTCCACACCAGCACAGAAATACAGACTGGCATACCTGAAATTACAGATAAAGGTCAAATGTTACAGCAGTAGTAACATTTTGGCAGGATTCTCTACTAACATGTCTTCTTATGCAGCCCGTAAACCATAAGCTCATTTTGAATTTACATAAGAACTGTTCAACATTTTGATGAAAAAGATGCTTATAATTTGCCTCATGAATAATTTGTTATGTGAACGTGCTTGGTTTGATGCTTAAGAGTGTTACTGTTACTTTACTAGCATACATCTACTTACATATACATAGGTAGCCAAAAAATACAGGATCACCTTCTACACAAACTACAATACATTTAATTTCACTGTCTCAATATTAGCTATCCACTCCCAGTATCCTTACTTTTATTACAAGGCTACTGGAAGAGAAGAAGATGAGAGGCCATTAGAAGTAAATTCACTTGAACCTCACTGTTCCTAGGTCTTTTTATAATACACACAGTTGAGTCCATTGTTGAGAATGTCTGTGTGCATTAAGAAGAATTAGCAAAGAGGACACACAAGTTAACCATTAAACATAAAGAGAGTCATCAATAGTGTACTTGCTAAATAAAACCACCTCTTGTAAACAATCTTGAGGTCCCTCCACTGGAGGAAGTTGCAGGAACGCGGTGGGCGAGCCAGCACTAACAGCATCATGTCCCGGATCACCTTCTTCTTCTCCCGGTCTGCCAGTGGCGTGAACCATTTCTGCAGTCGCAGCTTCCCCTGCCGACTGAACAGCAACAGGAAACGCATCTAGAAAGGACAAGAGGCAGGAAAAAGAACCAATTGTGAAACTTTCTAAGCAAATACAGGCAATTATCACCACCTCTAACTCTTCCCATGTACTAAATAGAGAATATCAAGCTTTGCCCTCTGGCAGTTCCACAGACTGGATGCTATTGTTCATCAGCCTGTTGCTTAATCGACTGCAACATCAGTGTTTATCCAGCTGTAAGATTTGGACTGTTGGGTGTTGGTAACCCTTGTATTATGTGTTTTTGATGGAGCTGCGCTGTGACAAAATGCAAGTTCCTGTTGATAATCACAAGAAGGTTAATCTCTTCATCATCATCATGTGGCAGGAATATCTTGTGTTATACTCATATGCTGCAACTAAAGTGTGGTTTATATGCAGCTTGTCAACGAGAAAACCAAACACAGACGTACAATAAAGTAATTATACATGCATGTGCAAACAAAAAAAAGCATGTGCACAAGCCTAACGTCAAAACTGCAACCACACATAAGCGAGAGCTGAACCAAGCATTAATTTGATTTCAGAAATAGAAATATGAATGAAGATCACTAGAGAATATCACACATCTGTAACCTTTGAGCGCTATAAATAACATGCTTGTGTTGTGCAAGAGTAATTAATGCGAGCTCTTTGCCCTGAGGTGGTGCAGCTGAAAGGAGCATGGCTTCTTCCTGCAAAAAGACATGTGGAGTAAAATAAACAAAATATTTTTTCAAGGTAATATTAAGCCTTCATGTTGATCTGCATTGTCATATGTGATGTATCCTCTAAAAAGCAAGAGACAAGAGCACATTTTACAGGAAACCCAGCATCACTGATTTGCATTAATTTGCCTGTTAGACGCTCTTAGTGTCTTTCATTGAATAGCTTTTCAAGTATATATAAAAAAGGATACATCAGATAAATCATACATACTATATTATACAATACACGCTTTAAAAGTTTAGTAAATATCAGAATCTTGAAACAGAACAGAATCATAAGAATCTGCGAACGGCTTAATGACCTTTGACCAAGAAAGATCTTTCCATAATTCACATCAAATAAAACCTAAAAAAATAACCGCACTTCAACCGGTGGAATATTCACATTTTTGACAATTATATTTAAAAACAAAAATAAATATAAATGACTAAAACGAATGTTGGAGACATGGCTACAGGTGCATGGTCAACACTCGGACACTCACCATCTTGTCAAAGCAGCCAATCAGAAATCCTTTAAGTTTACAGGCTATTTAAGTCGTGTCCCTGAACTATAAAGATCTACACTTTCCTGTTATATCTTGCGTGCGTTTTACGACGCGGCGACATTGTTGAACTTCCCATAATTCACTGCGCTCACACCTTCTCCAGTCAGAGCCGCGCCCTGCTGCGCTCCAGCAGCTGATTGGCTGTGGGGGAAGCACAGACAGGTGAATGGTAGGTGGGCGGCAGGTGCATCCTAAGGACAGTTCAGTGGGATATTTTTTAGTCAGCTACAGCATCTTTTTATTATTAAATGTTTTTGCATTTTGTGAAAGTAAACGACAGAGCAATAAAATCATTTTTGTGTATATTGCTGTAAATTCAATCTTGCACACAAAAAAAAAGTCAAAAGCGTCACAAGCGAGTTAAAATGTGTGTGTCTGTTGATGAAATACCACTCAGCTAAAGTCATGCCTGCGTTCTTCTCGCCGCTGGGTGGCCAACGGAGTTTTCTCATGTTAATTCGGCGGAGATCCACGTGGTCTTGGTCCGGAGTTAAAGCAGAGCAAAGAGCTCAGCTGAGCGAGAGGCTTCCAGAGCAACGGCATGTCTCTGTACCGCAACTCCGCCTGGTTCCTGAAGGGAGTGACTGAGTTCACCAGGTAAGACGCCCTGATCTGTCTTACAGTTTGGCTTATGTGGTGTTTTTAGGAGCTGCACCAAGTCAGTCACCTCCTGCTGAGCATCCCTCACAGTTTTTATTTAGTTTTAGAGGTTATACACTGTAATACTCAGTTTTATACTTGGAAAATAAATTTACTATTGAGAAAAGTTTTGTTTTACTTCATTATATAGCTAGAATTTTTGCCAAATGTTCTAAATATATTTTCTATTCATTTTAAATGCCAAAATTATATATAAAATTATATACATATTGAAAAGGTACCAGTACCATAGTGTAGAAATACTTTGTTACAAGTGAAAGCCCTGCATTCAAAACGGTACGTAAGTAAAAGTATTACTCAAAAAATACATTAATTACCAAAAGGGAAAGTATTCCTAACGCCGAACGGCTCATATTGCATCATTATTGCATTACAATTACTGATGCATTAATATGTTCCACTCTAATGTTGCAACCATATATGCTGTTTTTATGATTTATTTATGTTTTGTATCTAATAATTAATAATTACTTTACTTCACTGCTGAGTGTGTAGTGAATTTCCCACTGGTGGTCCATAAAGTCTTAATCATATACTTCATCATTATCTGCAGAAGTAATATCATAGTTAGACACAGTGTGTACGCGAGGACTGGTTCTGCACTGTTATTCCATTCACAGTGGAATCTGGAGCTGATTATTTTCTCCTTCCTGGTGAATGTTTGTACCATGTTGATCACTTTCTAAAGAGCTTTTTTAACAAGAATGGAAACATTTGGATTTTTCTGTATATCACCGATTTATGAATTGAGCAAAGTTGAGAATGACTCAGCAAGATCATAAATCTGTGGCTCTAAATACTTTTGATCTGATCTATCACGGCCCAAAGTTGCCTTTCCTCATCACTGTACAGCACGCCAGGCTGTCTGAAGAGGTGCTTTTGTGATTGCTTCCCTTCTCCCCTTTGTTCTATGTTATCTTTTCTCGCAGAGAGCTGCCTGAAAACCCGCTCTGACCCTGCACTAATAGCTCTCTGCATGACACCATGGAACAGAGCGGGCATTTAGCCTCAGTATTACCCCCCTCTCTGTACCCTTTAGCCTCCCCCCTTCAGCCACCCTCAACAATGGCATCCAGGACAATGGGGGTATTGGAAGTCCTTGGTGCCACACACACACACACACACATCAATGGTGTTGTCACCATCAGTAGTCTGATCCCAAACCACTTCTCTTCTGAGACAATACCAGGCACACTCTCTCCTTCATTGTATGTGTACAGTAAAGCTGTAAAGTGAAATACAGAAAGTGAGCTGACTTTAAACACTGACCCATTATGACCTGAACACAAACACACACACACACATAACACTGAACTGAGCACTGATGGCAGAGATACAGAGGAGATACATGGCAGCTGTGCAGATCATCAGGCTGCTGGTATGGATATAATGCAGTAAATGGTAATACTTTTCAGGAATGCATTCCTGTCAGCCTCCAAACAGTTTGTGGAGAAGGACCTGGAGGTGTCTGTGGCCGGCCGCTCCTTCATGATAACGGGAGCCAACAGTGGCATTGGGAAAGCCACTGCCATGGCCATCGCTAAGAGAGGTACCACTCCTGACAGCAAATCAACTAGTGTGACAACAAAGATATGACTTGTGTTGAGATTATGTATGGTGAAAAGTACTAATATTAGTATCAGGAGGTTGTAGCAGTAACCATGGCACTTTCCCTAGAGAATAAGATTTTTCTACATTTATATAGCAGTGATGACAACATTGGTCACATGATGGATATAATACTTAAGGGAAAAAAGCAAACTAGACAGGAAATAATGCATAGAATAAAGCCATAAACAGTAATACAGCACAGTACAAAATTATTTTATATTTATCCTGTCTGTGTCACAGGTGGAACGATCCACATGGTGTGTAGGAACAAAGACAAGGCAGAGGAGGCGAGAGCCGATATTGTCAAGGAGACAGGAAATAAAGTACGTTCTAACTCACCTCTCAAAACACTGGAACAGACAAACTTCAAATAGCCCGTGATGTGGCTTTATTCATTGTCGTAAATGGCTGGTGTCATTACAGGAGGTCTTTGTCCACATTCTGGACCTGTCCGAGACTAAGAAGGTCTGGGAGTTTGCTGAGGCCTTCAAGAGGAAGTACAAGGCTCTGAATGTATTGGTGAGTAACATGAGTTATCATCATTCACTCTGTCAGTGTTAATAGGCTCCTGTTTGACTTTTCTCCTGTGGCACATTTAGTTTCAATATAATTAAGGAATCATATGCTGTAATCTGTGCAGATCAATAACGCAGGCTCCATCATGAGTCAGAGGGATGTGAACGCAGAGGGGCTGGAGAAGAGCTTCGCCACTAATGTCCTTGGTGAGTTGAAGGTCAGGGGTGAGGTGAGAAGAAAACAGTCAAAAAGGATGAAGGTAGTATGACAAGTGTTTTCTGTCCTCGTCTGTTGCTTAGGGGTTTACATCCTCACCAAGAGTCTCGTTCCCTTGCTGGAGAAAAATGCAGATCCCAGAGTGGTGAGTCGATGAGATGGCTTAGATTAGAAGTTACAGATCTGGTGCACCGGTGAACTGTATCCATCATTTTAATGTACATTTAATTGGTTTGGGATTGTGGGTTGAAATTTGTTTATGCTTCAGATACAGTGAGGTATACAGTAGAAGCATTCAAGGGATAGTGGCAGTATCGTGCAAGAACAAAGAGTAATTTCTAAATATAACAGTGGACTGTATTTTATATGTTCTGTATATACAGTCTAATCTGCAGCAGCAACACAAGCTGCTACTGTCACTGTACAGAGCGATTATTAAAATACAGAACACACACATATAAAGACCTTCACCCGTGTTTTTATTCCTCTATGTTCAGATCACAGTGTCATCAGGAGGAATGTTGGTGCAGAAGCTGAGGATAGGAAACCTGCAGTCTGACAGAGGGCGCTACGACGGCACCATGGTCTATGCCCAGCACAAAGTAAGACCTGAACCTGGACCTGCTGACCAGTGGCAACACACAGCAAAGATCACAGATTGGGGATATAATTAAAAACAGAGTGGGAACAGATACGAAATGACTTACAGGCCAAAAAAATGTACTACAGATAATACAAACATGTTCAAAAACACAAACTATACAAAAATGGTACAAAAAAAGGGGGGAAAGGCCCTCCCCTATCTGTGCCCAGGGGCCAGTTTGGCTGTCCAGTAATAAGAAGTTATAAAGATGTGGTTTCTCGAGTAACACCTGAGTCCTGATACCTCAAATCTGTGTCTATTTCTTGTATTTTACATTGATCAGTGTCTGTGTGTCTATGTGCGCACGCGTGCTACAGAGGCAGCAGGTGGTGATGACAGAGCAGTTGGCAAAGACTCACACGAACATCCACTTCTCCGTCATGCATCCTGGCTGGGTGGACACTCCAGGTTCTTCAACTGTTTTTATACCCACCCTATTAAAATAACACCGTATTTCTTCATAAAACTAATTTTTTTCCCTTCCTGTGTGTCTCTGTCCCAGCTGTGGCTAATGCCATGCCAGACTTCCATCGCTCTATGAAGGACAGTCTGCGGACCCCGGAGCAGGGGGCTGACACCGTGGTGTGGTTGGCGATCTCTGAAACTGCAACTAAAAACCCTAGTGGACGCTTCTATCAGGGTATGTCACAAACAAACAAGGACATGTCCATTAGTCTGTTCATATATTAGGGAGACGAGGCGTAATAATGAAACTTTAACCCGCCAAACAAAAAAGAGTAAGAATGGGAGGACGAGAGGGCCGCTGGCTGAATTATGTGTTTGTCAGTGGTGGGTGCGTGAGTGTGACGGTTTGGCCGGTGTCCATTGCAGCTGGAGTGGGTTGCTTTTGGTGCCAGATACCGCCAGAGAGTACAGTGATTCTATGAGCAGACACACACAAATGCACTTACACACAAACGTGCACAACGACCCCAGTGGCCTTGAAGAGGATGCTGAAGCCCAATAGGAAAAGCAGACTTTAAAGGACTCACAAACGTAGTGCACTCATCTTTTAATGTGGCCTCTCTCCATTTATTTTAGGTTATTTTGCTGCTTTTTTTTTATGTGCAACAGTATGACAGTGATGTAGAAGGCAAATGTGTCAGAGGATATCACATGTAGTTGAAGGTATCATGTCTGTTTGGATATTGTGGCAGGATAAGCCTGCTGACATATCCGAGGTGTCTCCCTAAATACCAGGCAACATGTCTGTTTGGCTTTTATCCACAGCTTCATCTCATGTTGACACTGGCAAAGCCAAACTGCTGCAGGTGCCAAAATCACAACAGCTGTCAACAAGGGAAAAACGATTATTTACATAAAAAACAACATTTTGATTTTGACATTCCTGTGAAATTAGAAAACCTAGGATTCTATCTTGTACATATTCAGATAAAAATCCAAAGTTATATGTTAAAAGTCTTTGAATATTGTTTCAGCATTACAATGTCCAACTGAATCTGAGGGTTGAAAATTAAACTATTGTTTGCTAGAAACAAGAAAAGAGATCAAGGAAACAGCACAGGCAGTGAAAAAAAAATGTGTGTGTGTGTGTGTGTACAGACAGAAAGATGGTGTCCACCCACCTGCCACTAGCCTGGACCCACAGCTCTTCCCTGGAGGAGCAGAAGTTAGTGTCTCTGCTGGAGGACCTGGCCAAGACATTGCAACCACACTGAGACAGCAGGGAACTGGGAACCAGTTTACCATCATCACTAACACCATGGAGACAGGGCTCAGCATTTTTATCACCCTGTTGAAAGTATACAGCCAGGAGAGGGAGAGGAAATAGACCTAGATCTATTTTATTCAAATCATTTGGAGTGTTAACACTACCTGTGGCTTAAATGTGGAAAATCCCAGCCTTACAATGCCAAACAAAACTCACCTGTAATCGAACAGCAAGACATGTAATGATTTGTAACAATGTTTTACAATAACACGTTTTCTTATTCACAAGCTCAACTTGGACTAAACATTTTATTTTACAAGTGTTTGATAGTGGTGCTACTTTTAAATTAATTTCCAAATAATCTACATCTTGCTGATAGAGAGAGCAGCTTCACACACACACATACACACACCTCAGACTGTTACTGTGACTTTATGGAAGTTGTCAGTCAGATGGGAATCTGATGTGACCAAAGTCACTCACACTACATCATTTATTCACACACCAGAGATGAGTTCAAGTCTTGTACTTGATGACTTACAAATGTGCCTCGTGATGTGTGTTTAACACTATGTGAGTAACTCACTGCTTTGTTGTAAAGTACAAACTGAACTCTGACTATGGATGAAAACGTTCTCTCTATGAGCAGTGTCTTAAATACAGCACACAGCAGCATCACTTGACATGTTCAATAAAAATCTATGTATTCATCTGCACATCTCCACTAAATCCATTGTTTGACTGTAACTGAAGTTTATCCTGTAAATGTCTGCTTGAATAAAACAAATATACTGATTGTTTTGTGTCTCATTGTGCAGCTAAAAAAACAGAAAAAAGTCAAATAAACATATCAGAATATCTTTATTAAGCATTGATTCTTTTCTGTCTGTGTCCTGGTTCCAGGGCGTAGAGACTAGTCAGAACTGTATTGTCAACAAAAGTATTTAAAAAATACAATTACTTTGAGATATACATTAACCACATCATGTTGGAACAGCAAGTGTTTTTACCAGCAGTTTAAAAAGAAAGAGAAAAAACAAACCTATGGGGAATGATGTGGAAAACGAGTCACCTTTAAAATGTTGAAGTGGCCTCTGATCAACCTGAACACTGTCCCTTCTAGAGTTTGATCAACTAAAGATGGCAAAAATAAAAAGACAACTGCTCCACAAAAAAACAATTTACAACATGACAAAATCTAGTCTACTTCTGTTTCATTAAACAGCAAATCCTGCCATCCTTCACACTTTCAACATCTTTTTCTACCTATTGTGGATTTAATCCTTCAGACCCAGAGTGACTTTCATCATCATATGCAATCTGATAAAATGACACCATAAGACATCATGACTGAAAGAAGCGTTGGTATCCAGTAAACTGAAAAAATGAAAGGAGAGTTTTGGCTGCTGATTGTACTGTAGCATCGTAGATAACCCTGTAGATCCCTGATGACGCTTTGTGACACTAGTTTTTATGATACTTAGGGCTGGACTGAATTAAAGATGAACAGCCTGCCAGCTGAAGCCGTCTGTTCATGTCTAGTAATTCATATTAGAAACAATTAGTTTCAACACTAATCAACGTTTTTCTATTATATTATATATTATTATTTTTAATTAATTAATGCTAATGTTTAATAGAGCATTCACCTACATTATTTGCTACATTATTTATTTGACTAAAGCGGCACTAATATATTTATTATTATTATATTATTTAACTAAAAAAATGAAAAAGTTTTGAAGAGATTTGGTTAAATTGACAGTTTGTTTTATGTTTACGTAATCAAAATTACTGTAAAATAGTCCTAATTCTGAACCAATGAAATAAATATCAACCTGTAAAATACTGGATACTGATACAGAGAATCAGCATCAGGTTTCAGTCTAACCCCAAGTATGATACTGTGTGACATCTACAGAGTAAGGTCTTGATGAAGGCGACGATAGCGACCGTATGACAACCACTGCTGACACTGCAGTTCATCTCAACATTACTGAATTTGGCTGTGCTTCATTAGAGTGTTTACCATGTTTTAGTTTGTTACTACAAGGAAAATAAATTACTAGATGGGCAAAAAAAAGTAAACAATTTACAGTGACAATAGATAAATACTTTACTACAAATATAAATATACACTACATGATCAAAATCTGGAATGTGACTTCATTTTCAAACCAGGAATTACAACATTATAATGGTCTTTTTCTTAACTTCAACTTCTTCAACTTAAAATAAGGCAAGCGTTAGTCTAACATTATAAGATATTAGCTGCTATTTACAGGGAAGCTACATCAAATCCAGCGATTATCTCGCTCCGAAATCTGAACGTTCAAAGACAGGAACACAAACTGTGCAATTCAGGGTGTTATGAGACATTCTTGACACACTGATGTGCGGACAAAGAAGACCTCGAAACATAATGTTTTTGGGGGGGGAATAAGAGGGACGGAAGCGCAAAGAGACATCTACAGAGTAGTGAGGCGAGTGCATTAGTGAATGAGCATGAGTGAACAGTCATAAGCACTGACAAACCATTAAAAAGGCGTTGTGAGTGTGTCCTCCTCTCTTTAAGGCTTTTGAAGCAACACAAGCAGCCCTGATCAGACCTGTGATTCAGCTCAATACGATTCAACATGCCTAAATTTAGTGCTACATTGAGTTTAGAGCACCTATCCATCCTAAGTGCCTTTCTGGTGGGAGGAAGTCCAAATTTGCATGAAAAGTGTGTCATATTTATATATATTTTCTAATGACAGTGTCTACGCTGTGCTGTGATGCTGTTTAAATTGTGTTTAATTGTGAAGTTAAAAGCTGATGTGATCACACTAACTAGAACTTGAAAGGTAATTTCACTGGTACACCTCAGGACGGCTGCAACAATTACAATTTACGATCCTTCAACCGGGATCATAAGGTAGAGGATGAAAGAGGATGTTATATTGATTTTCTTGCCATGCTTGAATAATTACAAGTGACATAAAGACCCCCCACCCTCCCATGTCCTGTGACTACCTACTGAACCACCTGAGAGTGATTTAAGGCCAACTGGTGAAAGGGAAACGAAAAAAAGAGGAAAAAAAATCCAGAAAAAAGCGTCATTTCATGCAGGGGTATATACAGATAATTATTATATATATGTATACATATATATATTTTTTTGTACGTTACAGTGATATGCAGTTAGTGGGCCACAATAATAAGCAAGAAAATCTGTTGCATGTTTTTACAATGGCAGGTCAGCGATTTGATCAAACCAAATTTTACAGTGCAAGGGTGAATAAAAAGAACTTTTTTTTCTTAAAAGAAGCATCAGAAATAATGTAAACACTAATATCAGTAGCACTCCCCCCATAGGAGAAACCATTACTCTACATGCACACACACGCGCGCGCGCACACACACCATTGTGCTTAGGGTTCTGTTTAAGATCAGAGCAGAAAGTCAAAGTCACACACACACACACACACACACTTTGACATAGGCGTGACAGTTAGTGAAATTAAAGTATAGAAGCAAAAGGGATGTGCAGGGATACATGGATCGTGGACAAACACACGCACAGACACACACACACGGACTCACTCACTCACACATTCCCGAAGAACGGGCCTGGTCGCAGCTGAAGATCACAGGCAGGACGCAGAGATGTACTGTACAGAGGGGTTTCCATGACACTGGAAGAGTGGGCGAACCGTGTAGTGATCTGGGCCAATCAGCGTGGAGAAAAGCCTGTTGCTAAGCTACAGCCAACCACCTGTGTCATATCCCAGATCTGTGGAGACAAAGAGCCAATAACAGGGACAGAGGAGGGCTCATGTAAGGCTGCGTTAAGGATTCTGAATTATTATTGTATATTAGGTCAGCAACGAACAATTACGGTTGTTAACATTTCATTTTTTAATCAATGACTTCCTTGTTGGATTAATTAAAAAGTCAGAAAATAGTCAAAATGACTGTCAGAAATTCCCTAGAGCTTAAGATGTAATCTCCAAATAGCTCATTTTGTCTAGATAACAAAAAAATGTATTTGCTATCAAATAACACAATGAAAAGTCTCAATCTACAGGGCTGTGAAAAAGTATGCCCTGCCCTTTTCCTGGCTTTTTTCCATATTTGTATTTGTCACAATTAAATGATTCAGATCATCAAAAACACTTAAATATTACCCAAAGATAACACAAGTAAATAACAAATGTAGTTTTTAAATGATAACTTCATTGATTAAGGGGAAGAAATCTTTCCAAACCTGGCTGGCCCTATTTGAAAAAAAATTGTAGGACAATATCAGCTTGGAAAAAAAATACTGATTTCATTAGTTTTTGTTTGAGTGTTGCTTCAAACGGTCTGTGTTCATCACAGCCTGAACACACGCATGAATTATCTGGTATCAAAGAACTGTTGTTGACCTTAACAATGCGATCGCTTCCACAAGTGACTACCAGGCCTCTGGATGGGTCCATGTCCATGTGGGCGATGTTGTGCTTCCCCTCGTGGAATGTTGCCAATGGTGTTCGACTGCACCACGCACCACACACATGCACACACACGCGCGCGCACACAAGCAGCTTATAAGAATTACATTCTGTTCTGATAACAAAGTTATAATGTGGAGCAATGACAACAGAAGATACTAGTCAGTAAGAAACATTTAGAAAAGTATTTCACTCACTCTTCGTCTTTGATGGTATCAAAGCAGGCGTCACAAACTCGCACAGGGAACTCAAAGCCCATAATTGGAAATGTGGAGCGTTTGGTGCTACATTTTCCACACACAGCCTTGCCACATTTCCTGCAATGGTGCTGTGAATACACACCCACATATTACCATGATTGACAGGCTGAGGGAACGGCAACTGCTAAGCACAATGATCAGGTCCTCTTACCTGCCTGAGCCCCAAGGTCTTTGTGTCCCACATCTGTTTGATGTTCCAGAAGAAAGGCTGCTCACATTTCTGACATGAGTCGCTGTCTAACCACTGCGGCGCCTGCACAGATGTAGCATACTTAAATGACTTTGGTGAACAAGTACTGCAAAAATCATCGTCTTTGACCCACATAGAAAACACTGAGAGCGAGATCACCAAGACTTCAATATAAAGAAGAAAAACTTTTTAAAACTTCTAATACAGCAATACTCCATGATAGTTACTATGTGCTACTTATACCATAAACCGCATTAGTTAGATACTGATATACCAGAAAATTTGCATTTTACATTAATATGGGAAAAAGTACTATTGAAAACATAATAAAATTTGAAAATAAAGATATACTGTAAACTGTAATTTGTAAACGCTATATTTGATGGCATTGCTACAACCTACAATCTTGATATAACACTTATAACTGTGATGCAAACCTCTTCTCTCTGCGTGTCCATGTTCCACACGGCGATGCCTCCGTCAGCTGAGCACGACACCAGCTGCCTCGTCAGCTGGAGGTAACGCAGGGCCTGAACACGTTCGCTGGTGGAGAACGAAAAGAAAGATGTAGTTACAACTGAATAAAACAAACCTCTGATTTGAACCTGTTTTTTAGCAGTTCTACAGCTCACAGCGTTTACAGTTTTGCTTTAGTTTCATCACTTCATCATTTTGTCATAAAAAAGGCAGCTGCTTTTGGACAGATTGATGAAAGTGTTTAGCCAGTGAAGCTTTTAGCAGCTAAAGAACCTGAAATGTCCCTCAAGAGGTGGTGGAGACCAAAACAGCCATACACTGACAGGCAGTGTGTCTTCAGTCAGCTTATTTGCTTTTTGGACGGTGTTGAAATAACACAACAATGTTTGTATTATACAAATATAACCCACAAAACATTGAACTAAACTAAACTAAACTAAAAGGCCATGCCGACAAGTTTGAAGCACAACATCTAACATTACAGTTAATTACCCTGTCATCAAACTGTTAAGTCACATAACCGGAAATGTATTAAATATATCATTCAAATGAAGTGTTAAAGACAAGATAGTGACAAAAGACAAAGAAAAAAGCTTGAAAATAGAAGAAGACTGGGTCCAAACAGGATCAACAGTCTGTCAGAACTACGAGAACACTACCACTTTCATTTTTATTTTTCATCTTAAAAGACGTCTGCAAATCCCGCAGGGGTTCCAACAGGATCTATGGGGGCTTACTCTGATATGCATAGTATACATGTGCATGATACAAAGAGAGAGAGACTAGGAGGTGGTGAAATATGTCTGCAGACCATGAAGGAGAAACAAAATCTGTCGAGTCTGGGGCCTGGCGCCTGGGCACACCTGTCTTTGACAAATCAATGGGGAGATGTCACAGAGAGCCAGACAGACACAGAAGTGTGTGTTTTCTAATGAAACCTATGACATAAGTGTCCCTGTCAAACACAGGAAGAGGTCAAATGACTCTGCATATACGAAACACTGAAAAACTTACTGATGTCCCTGCAACAATAGCGTCCGTCCTTTGCGGCCCCCAATGTCCCACATAATGACGCTGTGATCCGAGGCCCCGGAAAACAGCAGCCTCTGGACAGGGTCCCACCACAGTGCTCCTACACTCCCTGGAGTGTGTGTGTGTGTGTGTGTGTGTGTGGGGGGGGGGGGGGGGGGGTGGCCCCAAAAAAA
>JAUYWH010000005.1:7754480-7841591 GCA_034779795.1 Ctenopoma multispine | reverse complement strand
CCCCCCCCCCCCCCCCCCCCCCCCCCCCCCCCCCCCCCCCCCCCCCCCCCGCACACAAAAGAAGACTTGTGACATGCCATTTTTATGCTGCAAGGGCTTGTGGAGGCCTGCTGGCGCCACCTGCTGTATGGTGGAGGAACTACAGGGATGACAATCAAAAGCAGCAGGTAGTTTGCACAATTTTGCCCATTGAGTCTGTTTGTGTTCGTGTGTTTTTCATATAACAGCAGGTATACGGTGGTTATATTTCACAAATATAATACGAATACAACTTTCTAGTTAGCTTACTTAAACTAAAGCAGCTGTGTTATAATCAACTTGTTAGGTATCTGAAAACATACATGCAAATATTCTACTTAGACAAAATGAAAAAACAAAATAGACAACAGTTAAGGAATAAATAAACAGCTATCAGTGTCTGTCACATTATCTGCTCTGATGAGTCATCCCTCACCCTGCTCGTGAGCTCATATGCAATAAATGCCCAAAGAAGAACACAGTGAAGTGTTTATTTCACACAGTGAAGTGTCCTAGAGGATCATTTTTGTTGTGGGATACATCTTCTTGGCACAGATTCAAGCACACTGAAGCTCTGAATACAAATCCCATCTGAGGTAAGTAGTCATCCTTGGTTGATGCACTTCCATCTTGATGGAACAGAGTTTTCCACAATGACAATACGATCTTAAGTTTTTAAATGGTCACGGAACAACTTGATGAACGCGAAAACAGCACAGTTGCCACAGGATGAGTAAGGGGAATTTCTAGACCATTGAGTGAGACGACATTTTCCGTCATCATCCCCCAAAATTCAAGTTGAAAGTTAGAACACAATTGCTTGTGGAGCAATTGTCACACTCTGCTCACTTGGTAAGTAAATATTAGGTTTTTACAAAAGCTTTTGTGAGCTTGTGGCTTAATGTTCTATTCCACATAATGCATTATGTCTTTATGTCATTATGCTCAATTCAGAATAAACAACATAACAACATAATACTGGTTCTTCCTTTATGCTGGTTCTTAAAGAAAAATACCAGCGTTTTTTTTCCTGTTGAAGCCCAATATCTACTATCTGCTCACACCTTGCATTACTACCAGTTATTTCTCAAAGCAGCCACATTTAAGCTTTTGTAATATTCTGCCAATTTTTCATTTCTCATAAAAAGTCTGGTGTTATATGCAAATACAGTGATTCACCAGTCAAAACTACCTATGCATTTATAACTCAACATAATTCCAATTTTGCTTGCAAGACAATCCTTCATGTGACTAATTTCCATGGTAAACCATCAAAAGACAGCAACACCGGAGTTGGACAAAGATAAGTAGTGCATTTATGTGTTGTCGTGGAAAATGGAGTAGACTTCCTGTTACGTCACATTAAGTTTCATTGACCGTTCTACATAAATCACTGAAATTTGCATTCATGTCACACAATTATGTGTATTCACAGTCAGACTCAACACAACTTAAAACATTATTAAAATCATTAAATTAAAATTAAGCATAAAATAAAGTAACTTCAACAACAACAAAAAAACACTTTCATTAAGATCAATTAGCTGCTCTCAGAAAGTCTCTGTGAGTTGCTTTCGTTAGCATACTAAGGGAGGACTGTGGGTCATCTATTATTTACAGGGGTCACATCTGCATATTGTGGTATCATAGTTCTCTTTATATGAAGAAGTATGCAAGGCAAACTGCTGACACCTCTTTCACTGTGAGGAAACAACAGTTGTGTTGATGATGAATGTATTTGTGTAAACAGTGTCTTTACCTTCATGACCCTTCAGTGTAGTGATGGTGGAGTATGTCTGCTTTTCCAATTTCAGCAGCGTGATCTGCCCTGAGTAATCGCCAACAAAGGCATG
Source organism: Ctenopoma multispine (assembly GCA_034779795.1). Classification (NCBI taxonomy): domain Eukaryota; kingdom Metazoa; phylum Chordata; class Actinopteri; order Anabantiformes; family Anabantidae; genus Ctenopoma; species Ctenopoma multispine. The sequence continues at coordinate 7,839,720 of JAUYWH010000005.1, read as the reverse complement.
CTGTGTCTCATGATCATATCTGAGTATTAAGTCAGGAATTCAACAGACAATTTATTACAAAACACTTATGATATACATCTATGTAGCAGTACAAACAGTTAAGAAAATGAAGGATACTGTAAGCAGGAGGCCCAGGCATTGAAGTAGTGTCTTCCCAGCATGCTGCCGCTCTGGGTGCACATCCAGCTAACACTCTTGTCGTGGCCAGTACTCACCACCCACTCACTCTCCAAGGAGAACACCATATCTGACACACGGTTCTGGTGGGCTGCAAAACACACACACACACAGAGCACATTTTAAAGAGGCACGCCATGTTGGATAAACAATCTAAGACAAATTTGCCCTTTCATGTGCTGATCTGCTTAGTGTCCAGTAATCCAGACTAAGACAGACGAATCCCTTCGAAAGAGTTCTACTCCCATCGGTCTTAATGGCCCATTTCGGGATTACCTTTACCATGCAGACTTTTGCTGTTAAACTTCTGGATTCAACACTTTACCGACAGCAGGGTTTTAATCCCTACTGTGCCAGTACTCAAGCAACTCAAGCAATACAAAACTAATACCAAAACACAGCATGTGGTCATATGCTATTTATTTAATTATTGTGTTTAAATCTTCTTTAATTGGTTTTCAGACCATTGTGGGGAAGCAACAAGCTGTAAACAGCATTTGTACCTTTTGAAGTTCTATGGATTTAAATGTTTAGATCCAGATATAAACATCATAACATAATTTAATGATTTTTTTTTCACTCCAAAACATGCCAATTTTCCTAAAACCATGCTACTTAAAAGAACTCAATGCAAGAGCAAAATCATGGCTGCCCAGTGTAATAAATAACTTTACATGATAATAAATAGCAGTGCTTTGTTTGGCTAAATCAAGTTACTACAGATGTACTACTTTAATGCAAGAAGAAAATTATTTTTCTCTCTCTCTGTCCTCTTGCGTTTTACTGCCTTATGACTAAACTGTGACCACGGGTCCAGACTATGATGGTAAAACTTTGATCATCTCTCACCTATTCACTTTGCTATTGTCCCGGTTTTCTCCCACATATATAGTTACTAAGAGGCTTGTCCAGAGTGTCTGTGGGGGCATCTTGGGCAGAACGATTTGTCTGCACCAAGCCATCATGAACATGTTGGTATAATGATGTTTTTAAGTAACTGATCTAAACTACAGAGAGGAAAGCTTTTTTCCCCCCAAAGCATTTTCATCTTTTTGTCATATCAATTTGTAACAATACTGAGCATACAGTATGTAAGCCATTTTTTAACAAGATCAGTGGCCACTTTCCTTGTTGGCAGCTCTAGGGAAAGTACCTGCCAGAAGCCAAATGGCACTGTTAACCCCTGACTGTATTTAAAGTGCTCAGACACACCTTAATGCCCATTTGACCTGATTGTGAGTCATGGTTTTCTGCTGGCAAGCAGAAGTTTGTTGTACCTGTTTGCAACAAGTGGAAGAGAGTAGAGCATTCATGAGGTAATGTTGCGTTTTGTCCTAACCGTTAAGATAATTATGGTTAGGACATGAAATCAATATCTAATGACTGTATAAGGGTTTTGGCTTCTTCACTGACAATATAAAAACAAAAAAAGAAAAAATCTTGAACCTCGAGATTTTGACCAGATCAATTTTAGAGGGTTGATATAATGAGGTCCTTGATCTGCAGAGACCGCTTAGTACTTTCTAACACTAATTTTACTATAAGAAGAAAATAATTTCTTTAACTCTCGTAGAGATTCTAATATTTCTCCACTGTTCACAACAGTAAAAAGACTAAGCTACACAATCAACAAATTTGACCCAACAACAATAATGCAATAAAGTTTTGTCAGCTGTCAAATGGACTTGAGAGTAACAATCCGTGTATGTGTTGTGATCTCACATTCTCACCTGGATATGTTTTGACGTGGTTCATCTTGTTGAAATCTTCAGAGATGAGAAACTCCTAGGAGGCAAGCAAATACAAAAAAAACTTTAAAATCAAATAACTCTTTGCCTGAGGGCAAATACTGTGGCCTCTTTAAACTCTGATATTCAGGTTTTGCTAGAAATTAGACTGTTTCAATAACCATAAGCACGTTCCTGCAGCAAGCATGTGAGGAGTTTGCTTAACTCACCACTACAGCTCCATTGTCCTGCCCTATGAAGATGCGTCTGCTGTCATGGTGGTACGACATACAAGAGCACGGAGCTACAGGAGAAAGAAGTGGGAATTCGCCATGAGTGGGGAAATCACTATATACACATCACATTGAAGAGAAGTTTGTATTATAAAGCTGTAGTGGACTAAAAATAATACACACAAATGCAAACATGTCGTACTTACAAGAGACAGTATGGTAGATGCTTGGCCAGTACTGACCGCTGTCTCTCTTCAGCCATACTCGGATGGTTCTGAGGGAAAATGCCAAAAAATCAAATGCACAGCACTCACCTTTATCATGTTATTTTTTTAAAAACAGAATCTTAAATTTAAATGCATTTCAAATCTTCAACCTTTGTAAAAAACTACTAGGCAAATAGACCAATTAAAGAAGGAGCACTTGGCTTTGTTCAATGTAAATATTCACAGAGTGCCCACATCGACAACGAGGCTTAATCCTCATCTGGGAATCCAGCCCTAATTCTCTTTACACACAAAGCTTGATTGTGTTCACAAAGCTGCATTGAAGGGATGAAGGATAATAAATTCACTAATAATGTGCTTACATTTCAGCGGGTGAAAAATTATTCTTGGCAAGTCACTATTTTAGTTTATCATCTAAGTGGCTCATAAGCTTAACAAAACTTGCAGTTGAAACCACTTTACAGAAGTGAGGATTCAATACTAAACCACGTCTCGCTTTCACCAACGTCTAAAGTTTAGTTTGACATAATGACAACGTTTTTGAATTTGTTTTATAATTATTTCAATTAGTGTTTTGTTTTGTAGCTAATCAAAAAAAAAAAAAAAAAAAAAAAAAAATATATATAACTGCATAACTTAAGATCACGTTAAACGTGATGTGGTTTTAAAAGTTCAAGTGCATTAAAAATGAGCTTGCGTTGGCTTTTTATAAGGTTTCAGGTTTTACTTCTATTTCAGTAACATGTCTACAAAGTCAATGCGTGGACAATTTCAAACACTGTATCAAAAGCAGGTTCGGCTTGTTGAAATAAAGACTGCTGCATCATTTCCCCACAACTTCCCTTTCGAAAGACAACTGGGTTCAATGTATGATGGGAACTACATCACATTTCTTGATAGAGTTTAAGTTCCTTTATCTTCGAATGGGGTTGTTGCTTCTCCAGACCAGTAACACGCCCTGGCAGTCCTGATGATTCCCAGTGAATGTGATGCACTCATATGCCAAAGGTTTATCCCTGCAGAGCTGAGATTATCTGGCTACTGTGAAAATAAGCTCAAGTAAAAAAAAAAAAAGAAAAGAAAAAAGACTGTCTCGGTGCCTTCAGATTTCACATGGGGTATTAACGTTGTACAGTCATTATTAGTTCTATAATAACAAAGTTGTCTAGATGTGATGTTCATGGGGCAGAACCATTTCAACAAGTATTTTAATCATGCGCTGCTAGCTTAGCATCACAAAGCAATTTGTTAAGGTCCCCTTTTTTTCCGTGAAATCAATGTGGTGTCCAGCTTTAAAAGATCCATTTAGAGTGGCTGAAACAAATAAAATCCTTATAGCGTTTGATGGCAGCAAGTTTGTGATGTTAATGAAGAGTTAGCAGTAGCTGTGTGTCCACCGAGCTAGTAAGTTAATATAGCCGAACATATTTTAATACAATTAGGTATGTGTTAAACAAAAAAAATGACAACAACCAAACAATATCACTCACATTGGTAGAAAAAAAAGTTGCTTTTATTCGTCCACCCTAAACCTGCGCACTAGAAGCAAATAGACGGAGCCCGTTAGCCATTGCTATCGTTAGCCTGCTTGGGAAAGCTCACCTGTCCTCGCTGACCGTGATCACTCCATCTTCTTTTGGTATTAAAACGGCGGCATTAACAGCGTCTGAGTGTCCCTCGATCTTGTTCAAAAGAACCGGTCTAGCGGTCTGTGGCCTCGAATGAATCTCCGCAGCCATGTTTTTTTTTTTTTTTTAAGAAGCCAGCAGTGTTTTCCTTCATATGATTTTTCCTCCTCACTCGCCAGTGAAGCAGGATCAGCTGACACCCGGAGCCGCGGCCAGGATTACCGTAGGGACGGCACAAAATACGACCAAGAAATTCAGACTGTAAAACACTTAAAGAGAGACATGAGCGAGAATTATATCATATTATCTACAGGGCAAGTAGGTGAAGGTCCCAGAGCCCCAGAATATTTAAGAAAGGTTTTACTTTGCATCCTAAACATGACGTGTAACAGAATATCCTACATCTTCTGACGAGTTTTATGCAGAGTTAAAGGGCACATTTATATTGCGCCTCTTATCCAGTACATATGGCACCGGAAATCAACACTGCACAAAATAAAAAGAAAATCTACAATACATTTTTGAAACTGCAGAATTAGAAGATATATAATTCCAGATTCATTAGCTAGTCCAATTCCAATAATTCAGCAAACTTGAACTAAAATTCTGATTTCAGCAAGTCAGAACTAGAATTTAAATTAAAACCGTAGAACTGGAACTGTAAAACTGCTCCACTAATTTAATATCTTACAACAATCCTGGAGAAAAACACAGGATAAGGGGCAAGCGCTGGCAAACAGGCAACCTTCTCTAACCTTGAGGCCATCACTGGCCCACACAGTACTGCACAATGTCACAAATAAACACTCTTGTCAGAAACACTATTACAGAAAAGACATAAGACATAAATATATGGTGTTATAAATATGTTTTTATTTTATCAAATATGAAGCAAGTATGATAACAGAATGTATATTATCATAACCAAGGAGTGAAACTTTAACTGATTGGAGTGTTTTTTTAACTGAAAAAGTGGTATTATAAATGATCCTACTCCAGATTTGAGAAAATACATTCAACATTTTTAAAAATGTAATAAATTCAAAAACGTATAGAAAAATTAAAACAGCTGCTAGTCCGCAAACATTTTATAAAGCATGTTATGCATTACGATAATGGGCAACATAAAAAGCAATGTTTAAAACAAATAAAATCATGTGTCCACATTGTACATAAATCTACAGCAAAGTCCACACGTTTGTGTGTACATGTAAGTTCATGCATGCCAGTGTATATGCATTTCCTCTGCTGGCCTGTGATGCCTGGGCTCAAGGCTGATTGATCTGGCCCATAAATAGAATGGTACCTGCGGAGAGAATCAAAAACTGCTGGTGTCACATATGTCTGGTACTGGTGATAAATTGCAATATACAGTATCTACTGGTGTGAAATAACTACCACATACTTGATGTACCTCTAAAGATGAGTAAGACCAGGTGAAAACAGAAGACTATACCTGTCACATTATGTCTGATGAGGAAGAGGAATGGTCTGTCCACAGTAACCCATGGTGGGGAGGAGCGAGCCAGCAAAATGGCAGCTAAACAAACAAAGGTAAACACACAGTGTCAGAAAACATGTCAGAAACTTTAACATCACACGTACAGATTTGTGGCTAGCTCAACATTAAAGCCTTACTGAACAAGTACCTACCAGTGGCAGCTGATGCTTTTGTTCCATCTTCACTGACCTCAATTTTAGCTTTCTGGAGTGCGTTGGATACATGCACAGACTCAGTACCTGAGAAAACACTGACTGTTAATTATAGCTTTAGACTAACACATTGTGTTAAGTGTATGGATTGGACTAACTGTACATTTGTAGTGTTATAATACTGTAGAAATTTTTTTCCACTCATGCGAAATCCAGGATTCAAAGGAAAGGTTTGGTGGTTCACCCACACAGATGTTTTCACATATTTATCCTTCTCAGGACTGTGTGAGTCAGTACAGACCTCATTCTCTGTTGTTGCAGCAGCACAACTGCATTAGTATTTTTACTGGAATGCTAAGCTTGATAATTGTTGTGTATCACACCTCTAGTTTGGTTTCCATGGAAGGAGAAAAAAAAGCTACATACTGTATAAGGAGCTCATGCTCAATTAGGTCTATTAAATATTTCCTGTGTTATCCTAAAGATTCAAAATTTAGTTAAAGAAATGATATGAAACCAGATGATTGCACTTAAACTGTGCATTACGCCACACGATGGCACTACAACACTTCATTCAGAGTCACTTTACTTCATCTTCTCACTGAGATGAAAAAAGACGTTTGCCAGCAGTGATTCAGTTTTTCACACTGAACAGTTAGCCATGATTCATGCCTCTTACTGGTTCTTAGCTGTAAACAGCAATTTAAAATATCAAATGACTGACATTTGATATTTTTAAGCCTATCACTTCTGGGTTTGGACTGAATGTGCTTTCACTCACTGAGGTGCCTGAAGTCAGCTTTATCCTGGCTGAACATGTCTGTTATTCCCAGCGCTAAAAAAGGAGCTTTCAGATCTACCTCAGCATCAGCAGTAAACCTACAGACATAAGCACAAACAAACACCAACGTGTGAATTATTATCACATTCAGTTGAAGAGGTTTTAAGAGCAACTGTTGTATGAGTGTGTGTCTTACTTAGGCATGACCAGGTGGACTTTCCTCGTGCGCAGCAGTTTGGTCCAGTTTCGCACTGCGAATGTGTTGATGTGTGGGATAACACTGGACAGAGGTACATCCTCATCATAGGGAAGAACAATAAGCATGCTGATGCCGTTACCTTGATAGGGTAGTTCAATAATCTTATATTTCACTCCTTGAGGTGTGGTGGCCATGCCTGGCAGAAGAAGGGAGGTTATGGATTAATCATTTCATAGATATGGATGACAGCAATAACAAAACTTGAGTCATGCATCATCAATCACTGAGATAGAGATATGAGTAATCTTTTTATATTCCTACACATCTACTGAATCTTTTGAATCACTCGTGAAGATATTGCTCTACCAGTATAGTAGAAATTGCATATGACTAAACAACAACTAAAACCTATACTGTAGTAACCTCCTTGGTTTACATGAAAATATATTCAGAAAAGGAAGCAAGGAAGGAAAAGTATAAGTAACGCAACCTCTTTTCTCACTAAGAGACTGCAGAACATAACAATGGTTCTAACAATGCAACAATAATGGAAGAAAATTACCATTTTATCTCAGTTATACTTTTGTAAAATTTGGTATAATTTGTTCACGTGTTAATACATTTTTAAATGATATCCAACCATCTATTTTACTTTATTTTCTGTTGAAAACGTTGTGTTGTGCTGACCATGTTATCTGTCACTACTCAGTAATTTTATTTAGTCTACACACACTAGGACCAGATAATGTACTATTTCTGGAATGCAAAGAGATTCTTCTTCAGAAAAGATCTACCAGATAGTTTGTTATATCAAATGCAAAAGCACTGTCTGGAACAATCCTATTTTATATAAGATGGTAAGGGAGAGTAGCAAAACAGAATGTGATATCCACACATCACAGATTATCACTCTTTATTTACACGGGAATGCTGTTCTGTTAGAAACTTTTCTCTTCATTCATGTCATTGTTATAGTTTAAAGCTTGATGTGCATTTAATTAACACATTTCTCATTACTTTAGACAGTTTCAGCAATGACAGTACAGTGTAATTATTGACCAGATATACAGTCACATAAAGTGACAGCAGTACTTTAAGCATTATATTTATGCATACAGTTTTTTATGATAATTTTTTATGATTTTTAAACTAAAGCACTTAAGTTATTTATTCATAAAGCCAACTATGACATACAGAGCTCTTTGTAACCATAACCTGGCGATTTACGGCTGTTACACACTGTTCCCTTGAGTGTGTGTAATGTGAGGACGGGAATCCAAACAACAACTCACACCCTAGCTACACAAAAATCAATACACTGAAGATGTGACGCAAACTACTATCTGTGTATCACAGCTGAACACAGTCTTAGTTTAATTCAAGCACTGGATGAGAATTTAGCACTCACCACACTAACACAACCCTGATAACTCATCTAATTATAGACGACTGTCATTTCACACTAAGACTGCACGACCTATAATTCATAAACTGGCAGTGGGTGGGCATTCATCATAAAACAAACTATATTAAAACTATTTAATCATTAAATCTTGACAGCACTAGCAGCTCCCAATAGGCCTATTTGTTGGTATTTGCTATTTAATTTTGATAAGGAAACTGCTTCACCAGTGCAGTTTAGAAATGCAGTAATTACAAAATGCTGAGCTAAAGGTGTCCTGTGGAGTTTTTGACCAACTGTTTGCTAGCAAATATGGGTGTACACACCAACCTACATATAACTAAATTTTAGATACAGTGCTATGGGAAAGTATTTGGCAACTTCCTAAATTTTTAATTTTTTTGCATATTTGTCCCACTTGAATAATTGAGATCATCAAAAAACAACCAGAGTAAACCAGAGTAAATACAAAATGCTATTTTTTTTTTTGTTTTGCCATTCCGAGGTGGCCTTGCTGGTGTGTTTCAGATCATTGTCCTGCTACACAACCCAAGTGCACTTGAGGTTGAAGTCACAAACTGTTTTCCGGACTCTCCTTCAGGAGAGCAGAATTCTTGGTTCCATCAATTATGGCAAGTCGTTCAGGAAATGCCGTGTAAGTTTTAATTCCAGACGTAACGGGACGCACAGCTTCCAAAACGTTCAACACCCGTCTCATCGGTTCACTGAATATTTGCCCAAAACACTGACTGTAACAGAGACAAGTAAGGCCTGCAGTTCTTTACATGTAGTTCTGGGTTCTTTTATGATCGCCTGTCATCATTGAGCTCTTGGGAGTAATTTTTGTAGGCCAGCCACTCCTGCGAAGGTTCACCACTGTTCCAAGTTTTCCCCTTTATAGATAATGGCTCTCACCGTGGTTCGCTAGAGAAATGGCTTTGTAACCATTTCCAGACTCAGACTGTAAATGACTTTGTTTCTCGTCTGTTCTTGAATTTCTTTCAACTGCGACATGATGTGTTGCTTTTTGAGGTTCATTTAGCATCATTTGCATAGATCAGATGTACATGCACATGTCTATACAAATTCTTTGCATGGCCATTTTATCTCTCAGTGGTAATAGTGGTAATATAGAAATATTCACACAGGGAAATCTGTGAAAATCACCACTCACCTATGCTGAAGACAGATAACTGGGACATCATTGGAACCATGTATACGTTCCCCTCACCCGCATTGAAGGGTCTCATCTTAGTGTTCGCAGACAGGAAGCGAGATTTCCATAACCCTTTGAAGTAGATCGAGTTGACAGCAACTAGACGGGTCAGAGCAGAGTCCAGCATATCTGCTTTGATCAAGCTGGAGATGTGACCTGGATAAAATGAGGGCATTATTCAGTCAAGAGGTTTAATAAACAACACGGTCTCTTTTACATCAGTTCTATTGTCTCAAACTTATGCATGAAAACATTTAAGCAACAAAATGATGAAAAAATACATGATCAAATCTGCAATAAAACATTTTAATAAGGTGTATTCAGCTATTATGTACATCCATGACTCCTACCTTTGGTCCTATTGCTGACCCATTCATTGATTTCATTAGCTGCACTCTTGGGGTTGCTGAAGTCCAAGCTTCTGGTCTCACATTCAAAGTTTTCTTTGTTCTCGCTTACAAATGCCGGCTCCACGGAGAAGCCCTCTTGACTGAACAAGCCGTTGGCAATCAGCAGAGCATCCTGGTTGGACTTAGCTGTCAAGGTCTTGTGCAGTTTCCTCAGCATCTTGTAAGGACCTGTGCAGACCAAATAAACATTTCGAATTCTCAGTCACTGGTTGGAGTTAAATTGGCTGCAGTGACGTCAGCTCCTGTGAAGAGCTAATCTATCAAATGCTGAGACCCAGCTTGTACAGCATAAGGTTCATCATCAGCAACTCCAGCTAACACCTTAACTTCTGCCAGAAACTGCCCTTACCATTTTTCTTGTAACGCAGAGCACTAATAATCTGCTTCCGTGTTTTTCCATGGGCTCCAGTTAGCAGCATGCCTAGGATAGAAGCCACTCCGTGAGGGGAAAACACCACATTTTCCAGAGGCTTGGAGCGAACTACTTGCTGAAACACCTGTATGCCGAGATCTGAGCCGCGTTCACCATAGGAAGAGGACTGGGACAGCACACCCTTGTGTCCACACAAGGTCACCAGGGCATACAGACACAAGATAAGCTTCATTATGATCTATACAGGACCTAATAAGAGACAGAATATAGAACATCATAACATCATGTATGAGCCAGGGCAGAGTCATTATTTATGTATGAACAGTTTACCTTAAAGCCTGAACAATATTTTGACATTAAGAAAGCTACAACCCCAACTAGGGATTTATGAAAACATGTCTTTGACCTGTGGCATTCCTTAAAATTACTCATCCCTTTCAGTTGACTCATCACCCTCATTCCCATGCACCTTTGCTTATCCTTAGGCAGCAGCACCTTTCATCCACTGCTGCAGGCTCTGACCAACTCTGAGTCACACTATCTAAATATTGTATTCTTACCAAAACCAGTCTAGTGAAACTGCTCTCTTCTTTCATCATAATTTTAGACTAAATTAAATATTTCAGACTATTTTAGAAAAACGAATCAACCAACACACCACTCACTGAAGCATAGAGAAAGTATATGAGAGCCAACCAGAACAACTACCGGCTTCTTGAGAGGGATGTGTGTGTGCTTTCAAGCACACGGACTTACTTTGTTATGCCTTCTTTGTTTTAAGAAAGTGGGATCTGTGCATAGAATGAAACCTGATATTATTATAAAAAATGACGCAGTTTCAGAATAATAGAAGTAGATGTACACTTTCTTTAGGGGAATATAGGACTCAGGATTTTAGGATAAATGTATCAAAAGAAAAAAGCTGTAACATTTAATTTTTAATTTGCACAAAAAGTCCTTCTTAATCTTAACTTGGCATGCTTCTCATACATTACAGGCTACAGCACAGTTCATACAGCTGGCACACAGACAAAAAACTGCTCTACACTGGATGTGAAGCGCACTTTTTGCCATTATCATCTCAATTTAACTTAAGCGAATAACGCGTTTCCTGTGGTGAATATGTTAATTATTTATATCCATTTAAGGTGTCAAACACAACCTAACTTTAGTTACGACATATTGTTATTTCTGGTGAAGAGCAGCTCGTTGCACTATAATGCAGACCACATGGTGATGCTAAATGTTATATGGTGCTAGGCACACAGCACGGAGCTCCTCACAATAGCGACATTTTTTAGTCTGTTATATTAAAAATATGGTTGAAAAGCGACAGTCCTACCTGCGACAAAGTGAAGTTAGCTCGATATAACGTTAACGCGCAGGTGAAATTGTAATAGTCCGCCTTCCCAATGTGGTCCAAACAACAGCCAAAGATAAAAAAAAAAAACGACAACGTAAATAAATCTCACACGTTTAGCGCAATGACACAGAGCAACAACTGACTCAACAGTGCTTTCACACGGGACTTCATCGGACTGAACTCCGCCCTTTCGCCGACCAAACAGCCGAGCGTGGAACGAGCCGCTCCGGTTCTTACACGAATGAGCTTCCGGAAGACATTCAAAATAAAACCAAATGCTTAGCTTAGATCAATGTTACTGGCATTTACACAAAGATAAGAGTTGGGAAAAAAATGCATGTGTAAAAACTGAAATATTTCACAGAAGACATTACAGCATAAGATTAAATTACTGCATGTTGCTGCACATTGTCAAAGAGCAGCAGTCCAGGGATGTCTGTTATATATTCATTCCATGTAATAGTAGGCAATAATCCTAAACAGTAGAACTATAGAGACAATAGCAGCCAACATCAAGTAACTAGTAGACAGCATTGTGAAACAGTGTAAAGATTATTGCGCAAGAGTAAATTATTGCATGTAATTGTACAGTGTAAAAGCAGCTGTCCAGGTTTGGAGCATGTGTACTGAGCATCAGACAGGGTGACGGGAGTATTTCACAGCAGCCTTCCTGTTCTCTGCAACCAGTCTGGCAGTTGCTGGGTAGAAGCTGTTATTGAATCTTGTCCAGTGTTTAATCATACTCTCTGATCTTTGCTGCATAAGGGATGTCTCATTAACATTATAATTATGACTCATATTTCACATTTTGTATAATACAATGTCCATAATTTAACACAATATGGTAGTATTTGTCGCTGTAGTTACTAACAAGTAAAACAACAAGAAAGTTAATTTGTTCAGCTACTTCCTGTCTTTTTTTTCTGACTTTACCCAACTAAGAAATTGCAAGTTGTTTTGAAACAGGAAGAACAATTGTGTTGACAACAAAACATACACCATCTCACTCATGTTATGCCAAATTAAATAACAAATTGCTGAGTGCTTCCAATTCACCAGTGTGTGCAAACCAACACAAATACAAACCACCACCCAAGTAATTGCCTAACCCTAACCTGTTTCCCTTTAATATAAAGGGTCTAATATACAGAACAAAATATTAACATTGTCTCACAGACACCACCTCAGAGCTAAATTTGAACATTGTCTTATATACCATATTAAAGGTAGGTTTATGTGATAATATTTTACCTAATTACATTTACTAAATACATTTTTTGTCTTGCTTGCACACAACTGGCGCTCAGTCACTAGAGCTCGCCTAATGTTTAAACATCCGGTGAGGTGATGCAGTTGGGTGGCGACACACAAACACACGCCTGAAAAGTGGCTGAGGCTCAGTTACACCCCTGCTGTTGAGAGGATTAAGAGTACTGTAGGTGCTTGGAGGTCTGAATTACCAGGAATTAAACAACAGTGCACATGCAATTATGACTACATCTATCATAAATGTTCAAGACTGGATTGTGGGCTCAACAATAGGTTGTTTTTGGATTTTTAAGCTGTTTTTATGACTTACAAGTTTATACTGTTACTCCTTATGCACCTTATTTCTGATGTCTTGTTTTGTCTGAATCTTTGTGTTACTCTCCTTCTGCAAAAACATTGACTGAACCTTCTTATCTAGGTGAAGGTTTTAAGAATTCAATGTCACAGCAAGGGACAACAACAGTGAGACTGCATTTACCGCAGATTATGGCCCAGTCTTTGTGTGCTGTGCGTGGTTTGTCGTTAGAGTGGGGGTCTGGCAGAACCAGCTGGGGTGCAGAGATGGGGCTACTGTGAAAATAAACACTTTGAAAGCAAACGCGGGGGTCATCATCTTTGTGTTTTGAGAGTTTTGAGGAGGTAGTCAATGAACACACAGCTGTGTCCTGTAATCATGCCACATAAGGCAATTTCTGTTTTTCTATTGCTGATTCTGCTTCAAACTAAATCTATCTACCCTAAGAGGTGAGAACAATGCATGGTTCATTCAAATGACACAGCTTCAGAACTTTTTAGTGTGACAAAAGATGCTTTTGTTAAGGTGAATACTTGGGATGCAACATTTCAGTTACAGGCTTATGATAAAAGAAGACTGAACTTGTTTTCTCCTTCTTTAAAAAGGTTTGCTTTTTTTATCACTTGCCGGTAAAACACGATTTTAGTGTGTCATTAAATCAGCTATCTAATAAAGCAATAATTGGAAAATATGTCAAAGCAAGGTCACAATGCTGATCATATTATTGATTATATATGTTCCGAAAGCTCACACAGTTTCCAAACGCTTCTGTGATCCATTCAGTTTCTCATTGTAAAATGTATTTGTCAAGAGTTGGCTACACACAAAGTGTCCTGTATTAAGAAAGGATTGCTAAATAATTAGCAGCTGAAGGCTGCATATCACATTTTCAAGTGTATCCAAGAATGAATGTTATTTTCAATATAATATACTTACAAGTTACAAGTATGTTTTTGTTTGTCTGTACAAGAAAATGTTCTTGTCAGTTTTAAATGATAATTAATCTGACATTACATCAACATGAATAATAATGTTCACCTTTTAAAATCTTTATTCATCTTCCTTAAAATTGTTTGGGTCATTTTGAACTACCTGAAGTTCATACCTAATGATGCTTGTGTACAATGACAGTAAAAAAAGTAGGTTGGTATAATGTCAGTTATCTTAACATGTCATTTATTAGTTTGCTTTGCAAAGCCACTGAATGGCCGCAGTCACTGCTTCAACCACTGCTGGACGAGTAAGAAGATGTGGTCACGGGCAAGATTCAGCTGGGGAAGATCCTCGCTCCGAGCAGGGTACATGTTGGCACAGTGGGCTGTTCCTGGATCAGAGAGAAATGTATTTATTAAGGAACGATTACAAGAACAGCTATTCAAATAGTAAAAATACGGAAAACCAAGCAAGCTGCTGTTCTATTCTTAAACAAATGCTTGGCATAAGTAATGTGAAGCAACCATAAAAGAAATGTAGTCCAGTAAACCTGCAACAGATTTTAGACCTGAAATTCAAATAGGTGTTGAAATGTTTAGGGAAATGATCGACTGAGATGTATACATGATGTAAAAAGCAGCTGTGACACAAAAAAATATAAAGTAGGCTAAGTGGGCCTTGAATTAAATCCAAGACTAAGAATGATCTTTACAAAAAAATATTTAACTAACCAGACCATCCAACAAAGCATGATTTGAATGATGTTTCAACATTCACAGGACTGAATTATAATATAATCATATGTTCTGCTCTGGCAATGATTATACAATATGTAAAATATTTAGCAACCTACAGGTTGTGACTTGAAAATCACCAAACCAAAGCCAACAATACACTTTTGAGCTTCTCTCTGCATGTAGCTAAAGAAAATACTCCCAGGCAATTTGTTGTTACTATAGCTAGTTTGGTTGTTAGGTTATAAATTTGCTTAGTAGCGAAAAATGTTGTTTTTGGCTATGTCTGCAGTTGCTCTTATTTTATTGTGAATGTGACTGAAACATCAGTTTAATGCTCACTATAGTCTAAACACCTTAAGGTGAGTGACACAGCTGAAGCTCTTTCTGCACATGCACACCATACTCTTGAGGTTAAAGTATGAAATGCTTGACCACCAAACAGAGCTTCTTCTAGAGCAGGACCATCTGTTTTACTGTTGCTCACCTTTGATGAAAACAGCAGGGAGGTCAGGTGTGATGTCCTGGGTGATTCCCAAGGCGTGCCACGGGTCAATGGAGCCATTTGGGAAAACTATTCTTGAGGAGCGGATGTTATAGCCACCATAATACTCATTGGTCTGGGCCACAGCCACAGCCAGTTCCTCAGCAGTGATATTGTAGAAATCTGTACACTGTTCTATGTGATATCTACAGGAGAAAACAAAGTTTATCAATCTAGTGTCTTATAAAACAGGAAGCAAAGAAAGAAAATAATCTGTGTATGACGCATACATAGTAATAGGTGAAGGGAGTGCAGATGCTGGGCTAAAAACATAATAACCCATAGTTTATTAGGCAAGGAGGCAATGTTTACTGTACTCACGGAAGAGGAAAGCCAGTGAACGGTTGGTTGGGTGAATCAGTGCTCTGGTAGAATCCAAATTCAGTGCAGGTCTGATAGACCCACTGCCTCCCTGACAACAGACAAACATTTAACATATTTGACCAATGACCAACATATTGATTTGGAACCTGTAAATCAAATCACTTTACAACACAAGGCAGGTAACACAAATAATTTGTTTAAAATGACTCTGAAAAGCATTTACTTTCAGTGTCAATTAAGAGAGGAGTATAACTGAAACCCACAAGACAACGGGAATGGCTTTGGGAGTTTATGCAGATGCATTCCTGTGGCTTTTTAAAAGATCACTTCCTGTTACAGTGAGCCCCCTCTTGCCCTCCCACTCATGAAACCAAAGCTGGAAACTGGAACCACAACCCGGATCAAAGATACAACGTGGAATATACAGAACCCATTCTTGGTTAAACATTCAAAGACAATGTAGTAAAAATAGTGAACCCAAAGGAAACATGGCTGTTGTGCAATGATCATGAACTTATTAAAGTGACATTTTAAAATAGAATCAACTAAAATAACTTTAATTACACCTAGACAAAAGCCACTTTCCACGACATGCTCACCTCCCCCTGCAGCCGGCCCCTCCCAGGATGTGTTAGTCATGTCTCTGAAGTAGGTACTGAAGCTGGCATCCAGGCATTTAATGAAGAAGGTGTCCATCATGAGTTTGGCCACAGCAGCGTAGCGGTAATATGGGTCTCCCAGTGAGGTGTCAGCCATCACGCCACAAAGCACCTTGATGGTAATGTTAGTGCCTATTGCACCCTTCATAGCGAGAAACAGCGAGAAAAAAAAAAGAATAAAAAAGTAGATGACTTGACCTTTGACTTGACTTACTACATACAAATAGACGCAATAACAAGAATAAGACAATGACCTACATAAAAACCATTTTCATGCACCATATCATCATCATGTTATACAGAATTAAAACATATAAAAAACCATTATCACCAATATACGATGGAGGCACCCAGTCACAAGATCCAACACACACCAGTAGCAATACAGAATTAGTATTTAATTTAGTATCTGAGAATTGTAGTGAATGTCTTTCAATACTTTCCTTCCACTAAGATCAGAGGTCTGAATGCATCATAGGCTGTTTTAAGTGGATTACAAGCCTGGTGATCAGCTGGTGAACAGCGAGAACAGCTCAGGGAAACTTTTGGAAAACACTTCTATCGACTCACAACGGTGGTATCTTGCCCAAAACAAAACGTGTTCCTAAATTGAGAACGGGAGGAGTAAACATTTGGCAGCGGTTACAGTTCGTATGTGTCAAATTAAAGCCTTGTTATAAATAATCGCTGACTACATTCCCATCTGCATCTTCTATGACAAAAAAAGGAACTGTTACTACTTGTTCTATGAGTTTTTGTCTTTTGGAAAACACCCCATTGATAACCCCTCAACCACAAAGCCACTGCTCTGACTAATTCTGACTGACCTGACTTCTGGTTCTTACCCAGATTCCTGAATGGTACCTAAAACCTGGTGGTTTGCTCTATACTCAGTCGTGTGTGTCAGGGAGGAGCTGTTGGCTGGGTTTGTCTGTTACTGCTGCAGACTCAGTGGCCCACCGCTCTTGATGGTTCTTTTATAAGTGTCTCTTTAGCTTGGGGCGACAGGAAACTAGAGAGACCAAAGAGTCTTTTGTTAGTTTTTCACATCAGCTTATTGGTAACCGGACTCACGTCTCCTCAAGTCACCAGGGGGACAGACAGGGGAGGAGAAAAGAGGAGTAACTAGCAAGGAAAGGTCCCAGGAGAGAGAGAGAAAAAAAAAGGTAGATATGTATAGTAACAGATAACATGAAGAGAAAAAGAAGAAGATGAATGTTGTTTGTGGTATATCTTAACAAAATAAGAGCTCCTTTGAAAATGCTTTTCAGTAATATTACAGTATTTTACAGTAAATTACAGCAATATCACAGATTTGTTTTTACACTGTTAATTGTGAGAAAAATAAACAGTTGACTGTAAAGCACAGTTTTTAATGTTTGTTTTCTGTTGACACAGAACATTGATGACCTCTTCAATGACCTTTTCTATAGTGTCATTGGTTAGACATTTGTGGTTTTACAAAATAAAAAATATTTGACTATTTAGTCACAATTTCAGTATCTCCAAAAATGTTGTTTATGACCAATTACAACACTGTCTACTACTTACACACTGCTAAACTAAAATGACGAACATGGTAAAAGTTGCTCAAAGAAATTGCTCAAGACCATTATGTTTCAACATGATCGTGTTAGCATACCAATGTCAACACTTCATAGAGCTACCAGCATAACTATGCAGTTTTAGTCTCCTTTATAACTGTCATTTATGTTACAGAAGTAGAGGAAAAGATCAATGCTAGTGAGCCTGGGTTTCATTGGAGGGTTTTACTATTGTGCTTCACAAATGAATCTACCAAAAGGAGGAATCTGAGATACTAAAAATCAGTACAAAATATGGGTAGTGTTCATCAAACTGGATTGTTGTCATTCTCTGCTTAAAAGTCAAAAGCAGCTCCCTGCCTTTCAGTGTTATCATGCACCACTGCTCCTTTCTTTGAATTATTATCCACCTGCAGCATAAGGCTACAAAAGCAGCTCCATTCCTCATGTAGAAAGAGAGACAAAGTAAAAAAGAAAGCGGCCCCGTCACCACCTCCAAGGACCTTCTTACAAGGCAGTTGCTGGTTTCCTCTATTGTCCTGCAGTTAAACAATACCAGGTTTTATTGCATTTCACTACACTACTCACGCTGTTTATAACCCTCCTACATTTCATAGCTGCTCTTCAGTCAACCTAGGCTGGATACTGGGTCAACCCCTGACCTACAAACTCCCTTTAGTCTTAAGTCAACACGCATGAAGGGGTTAGAGTACTCACCTGGAATTTAACATCATGAAACAGAATAATATCAAGAACAAACTGTATGTTTGGTGACTTTTTTACCACAGTATGAATATATGCATTTACTCTGTGTTTTGCACCACTCATCAAGACTTATGCAGAAATTTTAAAAATCCATTCTGGTATTAAAAAATTAAAATTAAAGATAATAACGTTTGGTAAAATGATTACTCTCTGTCATCAAAATGCATGATTTATGGTGTTTCACTTTTTGTTGTTTGGCATGTATCTGCTCTGTCTCACCTCAAACCCCCTGTTGTCTTCATTGTACTGGACCACATCCATGAAATTGCCAGCCAGTGTTTCCAAGAAATAGGCAGACTCAGTTTGTGTCTGGATCTGCAGTTTGGAACACAAGCTGGAGGGGGAGAGAAGAGAAGATTGAGGAGGACAGAAAAGAGAAATCAAAGAATAGAGGAGGAAATGAAGAAGAGTTGGAAGGGAAACTGGGGGACAATGGTGGTTGAGGATGGGAGGGTGTATGAGGGAGATAGAGAGGGAAATTGGAGCAAAGTTAGAGCATGTTCTGGCAAATGCACAATAACACATTTGTCTTTTTCTGTGCTCTCAGAATAATGTTGTTTTGTTATTTGAAGACAACTTATTACAATACATGCATGCTTATTAGGATCATTGGTCAAAGTGACTGTAATGTGGTACAGTGTCAAAGTGACAGTGCTTGTTATAATGTGTGGACACGTGTGTGTGTGTGCGCACACGAGTGCGAGTGTGCAGTAAACGAATTGTTTGATGAAATTGTGACGCAAGTCCTGTATTCTCTGAGGCATTGTGGTTTGGAAGCTGGACAAACTTCTAAACTTTTGCGACCTTTGTGCGTCCGTGCCTGCATGAGGACATGTCTGCATCTACAAGAAGCTAAAATAAAAGATGTCCACTGTGGTCAGGTCGACAAAACAACGCTTTTGTGTTTCTCCATGACAGTATTAATTCTGTGGGACTAACCACACCATAATAAAAGCAATTTAAGCCTGCATATTCATTATGTGGACTGACCTTGTAGTCTCTATAACAACCTAAATTCTGACAAAATAAAACAACAGCAGAAACAGCAAACAATGAAAGACACTGAAAAAGAAAATAACGGAAAAAGGGAATGAGAACATGTTAAAAAATAATTGCTGGGTGGAGTCACTTCTATTGAAACAGACTTTTAGCAGATTTTTTAAAGGGTTCGTTCACCCAAAATAGGAACAAGGGTTACAAGAGGTATACAAGACTGATCATTACAGATAAATCTACAAGTATCTGATCCCCAGACCCCTCACATGCAGTATTTTTGTCTTGCAGAATTGTTACAGTTTGCCAACTCTTTGTCAAGTTGGCATGTAGCAATGTTAGAATTCTTTTGAACTTGTGTTCAAACTTGTGTTCAACTTGTGTTTCTCACCACTTGAAGAATGTAAATCCAATATTCACTCTCATTTCGGCTTGAATTTACACTACACCAGCTCACAGGGAAACAGTATCTGGCTGTTTAGCAGCTAAATGCTCCACTGCTCTATGTTCACCAGATATTGTAATTGCCAACACTGTATATCTGCCATTTGATGCTGGGCAGGGACTATTTATTAATGTGCCTGTTTTTTTTGCTATTGGAACCAAGATAAATGGGATTAGAATTCATGGTCCAGAAAAAGAGGTGATTTAATTTAACTATAAAGCAACTAAAATGCTCTGTAATATATGGATTTTCACATTACACATGATTTTTTTTTAAATACTGAGTCATACATCTTTAACAACTTCATCAGCAACCTTTGCAAACAACATCTCTGTTACTCTTGATATTTCAGCACACCTTACTTAAGTTATAATCAAGTAGAATTAAACTCATCAATGATTTTATTCTAGTGTCAAACCTTGTAAAATAAAACAAAGACCAACAGACATATTTCCATGCACCATTTGACGCTGTGTGCTAATAATTTTGAGATGAGGAGTACCTGTTGCCAAACATGGTTATACATTCTTATCTTAATTTTAAGTTTTTCCAATGAAAGCCAGAAAGTATTTTACACATGTATTTAAAAATACTACCTATTCTGCCAATGAATTTTACTGACTGGCTGATAATATTTCCATTGTATTACAAACAGACCCTCTGCAGAGCATATCTGACATTCCAGAGTTGCAGGCTGTGTCCAAAAACGCTTCAGGGACATGAAGCTGTAACAGGACCGGACTCTAGCCAGGACCCAAAACAACCTTCCCTGCTCTTTGAACCTCTCACATATACAGTAGTTTCAAGTATTACTATAGTACACCGATTATTAGACTAAAAATATGCATTCAGTCTGTAAATAATTAGATTTTATGGAACAGTTTGACATTTTGGGAAACTTTTTTTTATTATTCATGCCAGAGGTTAGATGAGAAGAGTGATTCCACTCTCATCTCTGCATGGTTAATGTGAAGCTACTGTTATGCCAGAAGCCAGTTAGCTAACCCTGGCACACACAGACTAGATACAGGAGTAAACAGTAACTAAATCAGTGGTTTTACATCTTGTCAGTGCTGTGAATTTCCAGACTAAGGACAACAGGCTGTCCAGGAAATCATGTTTAGATACAAACAGTACTGTGATTTAACACGTAAAGTAAAAGTATTGTATTGTAAACGTATTGTGAGCTTCAGAGGTTCTGTGGATTTTACTGCATCTAAAGAGCTTCTCTAGATTTCCAGTCTTTTTGCTTAACTAAGATAACTAGCTGCTGGCTTCTAACAGAGCCAGATGAACAGTATGTGGTACTGATCTTCTCATCTTACTTTTGGCAAGAAAGCAAATGAGCTTTTTATTGTAAATCCTCTCTAAATAAAGACTATACCTTATGCACATAGAATGGTTCCAAAAGACAGAAGACGTGTGTAATTAAGAGCTTCAATCATGCTTCACTCTATTTAATGTGATGACACACATATGGCATGACTTACCGATACACCCACATACAACAGCGCAGTTAACTAAATCTGTGCTTTTCCTGCTTTAACTATTTATCAGGTTTTCTGAAGACACAGACACAGCTGCTCTCAAGACCACAAGAGAGTCTAATTTGTCCTCTGCTAAAGTAACAGGAAAATGACATAATTGCTAAACCAATATGTACAAGTCCACAGAGGGCTGAGAGGAGCTCTAATCAGGCAAAAAGAAAAAAACTATGCGGTATGTGTGGGGTTTAAAATGTGATGAATGTTGGCAAATAGTCTCGGGCACTGTTGAGATTAGTAATAATGATTTGGTTGTTTTATATACCAATGGTATTCAAAGCCTAACAATTCAAAGAACAATTAATCAAATACTCAATGAAAAAAAGAAAATGTACTTTACTTGAAGTCTTTAGTGATATTGTCATACGTCTTGGGGTCCTTCAGAAGTTGCGCAAGGGTATCCGAAGCCTTTTTCACCAGTAGGGGGCACTCTGCATTCTCTGAAGCCAGCGAACGCCACACAACCTCTAAGTACTCTGACAAAACATAAAGACAGAGGGAGGAGTGGACACTTAAACCTAAGCTGCTATAAAAAAAGACCACAATAATAGAAGAAAAACCCACTTAAATATATATATATATAAATATATGCGACTATTTTGAGTCATTGCAAAACCACCAAGTCAACTTCAAAACACTGAGTCAGTCATGTTCTATTCAAGTGCTTGGGAAAAGTATCAGTGAGGGTGAAAGTGAATTTCACAGTTTACGAAACACAAAAAGCAGGCTCTCAAAAGAGAAACTCTCCATTACAAAATTGTGGAATGTTTCATCCTGGAGTGAAACCAACTTCTTACTGCCAATAATGCTGACTGCTGCGTGGCTTAGGAAATAACATCTTGGTGTGCTGTGAGCTGAGGTAAAGACAGACACCCGACGTCAGTGATCCACCTACACTATTCTCTGTGTGCAAACTCCCAGATGTTTTCCTCCTTCAAGATAGCATGAGTGTGTGGGTGGAACAGTATAGGTCCATTTTCAAAGTTACTCAGGCCTTTATTCCAGGCTGCAGACTTCCGGAGGAAAACAATGGGCTCAGCCAAACGAAACACAGACACAGACGCAGAATGAACCCTTCCTCACCTTTGATCTGTCAGGGACTCATACGTCTCAGACACTGAACAACACTGGAAAATTATTATATTTGTTAAGTTTAATGCTTAATGTGTTTGACAAATTGATGATTCTGCACACTGTAGGGATTCCAGGAAAAATAAACTGACGAGGAAGTGTCACTTAAATACACGAAGGCTGGTGTGTAAAGCTGAATTTAGCAGTCAAATATACTATTTAACAAATTAATGTTGAATTTCGTGTAGTGCTTTAGTTTGTTGTCTGACAGCAAATATATGTTAAATTTCCTGTATTTTGAATAGAGTTTGACATAAAACTCTGTTTACACAAACACGAACGGCAGCATCCAGTGCCACCTTGGTATCATTGTTGCAGGGACATTTTGACCAGTTCTCACACCTTCGAATGATGTTTGAGGGTTAAGGATAGTAAGAATGAAGACTGTGGTTAGGGATTTGATTTGTGTTGTTTAAAGGTAGAGTAAAAGTCTGGGAACTGCATTATGTCAGTGAGTGTTGTCTATATAGAAAGACAAGAATTTGTATGTGTATACCTGGAAAGTTGACCGTAGCATAAACAGGTGCACTTGTAGCAACAGAGGCATGGACCAGGTGAGGGTACTTCAGCCTGAACCAAGCAGCGAGAGAGCCTGGGTACGACCCACCGAATGCCAACCACTTGCTGTTGGTCAGGCCCTTGGTCTCAGCTATTACAGTGCGAAAGTGAGCCAAGTCAGCTAATGCCTGACGGCTGCTGAGGAAACGCAGGTTGTCTGTGCTGAGGTCACTGAGTGGAGAGGAAAGAATCTTAATTAGTAGTTTGAGTAAGCATGCATTAGCTAGTCTACACAATAACACATGAGCCACGGCCATTGACATCTTTGTCTGAATTGAGGGGCTGCCATCTAGTGGTATAACAGCTTCACCAGCATCAGCAACTTTACTGTACTTGAGTCTGGTGGCCTGATGCATTTTTGTCCTTTTGTTGATCCCATAGTATTATGCAACCAGAGTTAGTAAAAGCTTTCAAACTGCTGTACCCATGTGATGAAGGTGAAGGCTGTGCTGTAAAATGATACTTCCTCAATTTCCACATGGAAACCATTTTCTCATTTTACAGTAGACAACCCTACATTACTGTGCAAAAACTTATAACCAAGATTTATTAACCTTTTACCATGTGTCAGCAATCAGAGCCTTTCTGATTATTCTGGTCCTTCTAAAAAGACTTTAATATGGTTCAATGTATAAAAAAGGCATATGCAAATTCAATGAAGGGGTAATTTAGGTCAAATGCCGAACAAAATTAGGGCGTGTGTTAAAGAGTTACTTCTGCTTTTTGCATGGTTTAACTTACGATTACCTGACTGAACCACAATTGAAGGAATCAAATAAACTCACCAGAAACTATAATGATTTAACAGCTAAATGACATGTTGAAGATTTGGGCAAATCTAATTCAGAGTTTGATTTTAGTTCTATAATCTATAATGATGACAAATTAGGATTGGCAAATTCTTCTTTACTGCCAAATTTGCCCCTCTCTGGCATTCGTTCTCATGCAGAATCAAACTAGAAAACCTGTGAGGGTTTCAATTAACTTCAATTCAAACAGTATTGCTATCACTTGCCAAAATACAGCACATGAGTTTGTGAGTTTAAACAAACTGGTCTAAACAAGCCTGGAGTGAACACATTCCATTCAAGGTCAAGCATTAAATTTGCAAGGTCAAACATACACTGTCGGACGACTCTTTCCATAGAAACGATGTTCCAGCATCAAGCAAAGTGCTCCCAGTTTCTCTGCGTAGGTGAGCCAGGTTCCGTTGAGCATCCATCCTGGATTTGCTGGACCTTCTCCACCTATCATCAGAAATACTGGACCACCTGGCTTGAAGAAGGCGTCATTTACAAAGTATCGCTGGAGAAACAAAGGAGAGACCAGGGCTCAGTTTTGCATCATATTAGGCAAAAGTACAAAAGTACAGTAGCAATATCACAGCATATAACTATTCTGTTAAAAGTAACAGTCCAGCATTGAAGAAGTTATTTAAGTGCAAAAGTATTAGGTAAAAAAAGGAAAAAAAATACTCTTTATTTAGAATGAATCATTTCACATCAATCAATATGATAATATAAAATGATAAGATCTCCTAGATGACTTAATTCAATATATTTCAACCCTTATAAAGACACACACAACACATAATCAGACTTACTTGCTTCCACACTCTGGTGTCTGCACCATTGAAGTGATCCAGTTTCTGAATGAACCACTGCTCATCAAACACAACGTTCTGTCTGGTGTTATGCACTTGATGAAATCTCGCAAAGCTCTTATATTGTCCGTCTCCAACAGCAAAGAGAGAAAACAGGAAAAATGAGGCGAAATGCAACCCACACAACTGGAAAGCCATGATGTTATAAACAAGGAAACCGCCAGGGTGGTCATATGACCAGTTTTTCAGCTACTTTAATCTCCTTGCAAAGCGTGGGAGATATCAGTTTCCTACTGTATGTATTTCGAGTTTCGGGCGATTAACATTCATATTTATTACATGTATTGGTATTTTTATTTATTTATGCGTTTACTCAGAAAGTCAATATATATTTTTATACAATAAAAGTTTTGTTGAATGTTTGGCTATGTATGCTTCTGTGTGCTGGCAGTACCTGAAGTACCATGAAGAAACATTAACAATTCACTGCCAGCAGGGGCGCTAAAGAAGCCAACGAGACACATTGTTCCTAATGAAGAAGAAACAGTACAGTCCTCTAGTTCCGTTTGCTAGCTGATAGTTCCTAGAGCCGCAATTATGGAGGGGACAAAAAACAAAGAGAATAAGCATGCCGAAAAGACTGATGAGAAGGAGAAAGACAAGGAAAAGGGCCAGCAGCCCAAGGATAAGGACAAAAAAGAGGAGCAAGAACTGGTAAGTGAGATTTATATCTTATTCACCTATGTGCCGACTGACGTTAAGGTAGCCAGAGGTGTTATTTTGCCTTAGTCACTGCCGCTTTGACAACATGGTTGAACAGGCCAAAGTCACTACCATTCAGGAGAGATGACAAACTACATTTTATTTACTTTGGCTATTTATCATACAACACGTTACCAGTCTGACTCGTTTGTGTGTTATGGTCGTTTAAAACCTGCAGAATAAACTCCCTCGTTAGCTTACTGTAGGCTAGCTTAACTCAGCCGACTAGCTAGCTAACGTTAGCTTGCTAGTTGTTATCGCTGTCTGTAGGCTCGTCAGTGTTAGCTTTGTTCCTTGTAGTGCTGTCGTTTTCAGCTATCTGAGATTGAGTTGGGCTAAAGCACCGTGTGACACAGCAGCTAACGCAAAGTAAAGCGAAATAATCTGCTGCACCGTCCATTCTGAAATAGATTAAAACTAACTGATTTGACTATTTAGGTTGTAGCTAACTAGCCGTCTTTATGAATTAGTCTTTATGAATAAGCTAATGTTAAGAGTCATTGGGCAAATTGTTTTCGGTAAGTCACATCTTGTATTATCATAAACAAATATTTAACATTTGTTTTCTTAATACTTAATGTATTATACCACATGTATAATGTGCAACATATCACAGTGTACAAAATTACTTTGAGAGTAGCTAAGTAAACAAAATCCAGGTGTTGCACTTAAATAAAAAAAGCGATCTGGAGATCTACAGTTTAAGATGAAATCATTTTAAGTTCTTAAGATCTTAATTGTATTACTGCAAATTAGAAATACAGCTAACATTTATAGCATATATATACAGTTGAAGCCATTAACAGTTAAGTAAGTTCTCATCCTAATGTCAAAAAGTAAACAGTGCTTGACATCACGCATCTACAGTGTCATTAGGCCCTTCAACAACAATACATATTAAACTGACAGCAGCAGCAGAAGTAGTCGGGTAACTGACAACGTAAAAGTGCTGATGCATAGCTGTAAAAAGTCACATTAGAAATATTAACTGTTTCAATGTCTAAATGTCTATAATCATAGTAATTCTCTCCCTTCAGACACCTAAAACATTAGTGGTACACAAGTGCTTGTTTTACTTTTCTGTTTACAATGATGTTATTCTCTTCTTTCACTGCTTCAGTCAGAGGAAGACAAGCAGTTACAAGAGGATCTGGAGATGATGGTGGAGAGACTGAGTGTGAGTATCAGATTTTTACAACTCCTCTGTGGGTCAGGATTTTACCCTTACATGAGAAAAAAAAAACTTTTTTTTCCTGCACATTGGCAGGAGAAGAACACAGCGCTATACCAGCCTGCATTGGAAGAGCTGCGCAGACAAATCCGCTCCTCAACCACCTCCATGACCTCAGTACCCAAGCCTCTCAAATTCCTGCGCCCACACTATGGCAAGCTCAAAGAGATCTACGAGGGTATGGCTCCTGGAGAGAACAAGGTAAGCCTGTACTACACTGTACTGTGTGTTGTGCTGTGTTATGAGAAATGGTATATAAATATTTTCTTGCCTCTTCAGTAGAACAACACTAAAAAAAAGTCCCCATATATAATATTGAATCTACAGAAATTTTGTTTGTTTTCTTTGATAATAAATGTAGGTGATATTTTTTTATAAATGACAGGTTTTCATGCATGTTTGTATGGCAATTGATGTCCTACATAAGAATTAGAAATAGTTGTTCAGTGGCAAATGTATTACACAAATACCTGAAATGTATTATTCATAGAAAGTATTAGTATAAAAGTTTAAGCGGTTACACACATGCCCTACTTGACTGAAGACTGAAGTCGAAATAGTAGTTGTTGTTTGTATTTGCAGCGTTTCTGTGCTGATGTGGTGTCAGTTCTGGCCATGACCATGAGTGGTGAGAGGGAGTGCCTGAAGTACCGTCTGCTGGGTTCACAGGAAGAGTTGGCCTCATGGGGTCATGAGTATGTCAGGTAAGACAAGCTTTTAAAGATGGACATGAGTAGAAAACTTTTTTTTTTAAAGCTGTAGGTTACCTCTTTTTTCTGGATTGTTTTTTGCAGTTTGCCTCATTTATTTTTGAAAAATATTTTTGTGACTATGATTTTTCAGGCACCTGGCAGGTGAGGTAGCAAAAGAGTGGCAGGAGGTAGAGGAGAATGACAAGGCGCAGCAGGAGACGCTGCTAAAACTAGTCAAGGAGATTGTGCCCTACAACATGGCACACAATGCTGAACACGAGGCATGCGACCTGCTGATGGAGATTGAAAGGCTGGACATGCTGGAACACTACATTGACGAAAATGCTTATGGCAAGGTTTGCCTCTACCTCACCAGGTATGTTTAGATTTTACACTACTAAACCCGAAAATGCAAACTTAGTTTTTAAAAACAGGACTTGAAATTGTTACTGAAGTATGACCATTTCTTCTAAAAACGTCTTCAATCATTCCTCTAGTTGTGTGAGTTATGTTCCTGAGCCAGAAAATTCAGCACTGCTGAGATGTGCCCTGAACATCTTCAGAAAGTTCAACCGTTATCCAGAGGCACTGCGATTGGCCCTGATGCTCAACGATGTGGAGCTAGTCGAAAACATCTTTACATCCTGTAAAGACATGTAAGAATAAAAATGCTATAGAGGACAAAAATTACTGTAATAACAAAAGGTGTTACAGCATTAAGCAGTTTTTCAGGGTAAAAATTGTGATTTCTTACTTTAATGCCGTAATTTATTTTTGGTAATTCAAGTCTCACTATGTGATTGAGTGCATGGTGTAAATGATAAGTCAAACTTTGGACATCCTCGTCCCATGCAGAGTCATCCAGAAGCAGATGGCCTTCATGTTGGGACGCCATGGCATGTTCCTAGAGCTTAATGAGGATGTGGAGGACTATGAGGACCTGACAGAAATCATGTCCAATGTGCAGCTCAACAGCAACTTCTTGGCTCTCGCCAGAGAGGTACAGGATAAGATGAGGGGGACTAATAAATTTAAGCCAATTTTATCCTTTAGTTATTTATTCTTATTGTTAATAACAAATGCTGCCCTAAAGAAGGTTCAACTTAACACGAAAATGTAAATGGCTATAGTGAGGTAGCTGGATATGTTTTCTTTATCTGTATGCTTGCCTTGCATTGGTGCATTGTGTTGAATGAGGTACCTAAAACCTGTTTCTTTGGAGATATTGATAATTAGAAATCAAAGTCAATTTTATCTGTTTTTAGATAGACAAATCGGTTAATCAGATCTGTTTTACAGAGAAAAGCAGCAATTTTATAACCCTAAGAGTTATCCTGCCTCTTATAAAAAAAGAGCATAGAACCATTGGAGGACTAGATGTATGCAGTTTATGATTAGAATAATAAGAATGGAAAATGGAAATACACGTTGTATGACAATTGTTAAGGGAGGGATAAATGTAGATCTAGAAAAGGCAGAATGAGCGTGAGGCTCGGACTAGGTTGTTTCCTTCTCCATTACAGATGAAGAAGGAAATAAGTGGATGATGGCCACTTTTACTGGGAGGGGAGATAATAAACTCAAACGGTCACTTTCAAATAGCCTTTAGTTTCTCAGCGTGACTCAACACATTTCATTTTCGTTAATGTGAATCTCATCTTGTCCTCCCCAGTTGGATATTATGGAACCCAAGGTCCCAGATGACATCTACAAAACACACCTGGAAAACAACAGTAAGTTCATATCTGGAGGTGTGTGTGTGCGTGTGTGTGTGAGGTAGGTGACAGAGGTGTAATCATTTAAGTCTAGATGAGAAGTAACATGGATGCTGTGTTTCTGCAGGCCATTATAACTGAAAGTGATTTTTCAGTGTAAAAATGACTTCTGTGTTGTATGCAACAGGGTTTGGAGGCAGTGGCTCCCAGGTGGATTCTGCACGTATGAACTTGGCCTCTTCTTTTGTGAACGGTTTTGTCAACGCAGCTTTTGGACAGGACAAGCTGCTCACAGATGATGGCAACAAGTGGCTATACAAAAACAAGGACCATGGTAAGAGAAGACCCACAGAGATGTAGCAGTTGTAGATGGTCCCTGTAACTACTCACTGGACTTAGTTGTGACTCAGCTGAGATATGCTCTGTGATAGATACATACATTAATAGTGTTTTTGTTTGAAATCTTTGTATTTATTGCTTTTTATTTGGATGTTTGGTGGCTAACAATGATTGAAATCTCATCAGGCATGTTGAGTGCTGCAGCATCCTTGGGCATGATCCTGCTGTGGGATGTGGATGGTGGTCTGACTCAAATTGACAAATACCTCTATTCGTCAGAGGACTATATTAAGGTAAAGCTGGAAAAATGTAACACTCTCTCAAGTCTCTTATAGAGCTTTTTTTTATTACAGGGTAGTAATAATCTTTTTACCATGACCCTTAAAAGTACCAGTGCCATTTTGGCACTCTGCTGTATAGAGTTCTCAGATCAAGACATAAGCTTCCATTTGTCTGCATTCATAGTGTTCACTGAATTACAAGTCTTCACTTACCTGATGTAACACAGCATAAGCTGTTTGGTGGCCTATTTATAGAGAGGAAATTATGTAAAAATTAATATCTAAGACGTCTTCCTTGTTTTTCTTACACATGTGTTATCTTTGTACAGTCTGGGGCCCTCCTGGCCTGCGGCATCGTAAACTCAGGTGTGAGGAACGAATGTGACCCAGCCCTGGCTCTGCTCTCAGACTACGTCCTCCACAACAGCAATGTCATGAGGATAGGAGCCATCTTTGGGTAAGGAGGATTTTTTTTGTTTCAAAACTTAAATATCATCTTACAGTATCTCAAGCGGCTTCTTTGTTCAGTTTCTTGTGCTGATAGGGTACTCATATCTGTCTTTTATGGCTTCATAAAGTGATATTTCATCTTAAAAGATCTTAAGACATATAATACAGTAGCAGTGTGTCCTGAATCTTGTCGTCTTTGTTTCAGACTGGGTCTGGCCTACGCTGGCTCAAACAGAGAAGATGTCCTTTCTCTGCTTCTGCCAGTCATGGGGGACTCCAAATCCAGCATGGAGGTATAGATATGTGTTTTCTATGGGAACAATAAGCCTTCTCATTCTGCATTTAGAAGCATCAAGTTGAGTATGTGGGTTTTAATCTCTCAGGTGGTTGGAGTGACAGCACTGGCATGTGGTATGATCGCAGTAGGGTCTTGTAACGGTGACGTAACCTCCACCATTGTCCAAACCATCATGGAGAAGAATGAACAGGAGCTGAAGGACACATATGCCCGCTGGCTGCCTTTAGGCCTTGGCCTCAACCACCTTGGTAAGCATGGGTGATATTGTTTCCATTACCTTTTTACCTCAACTTCCTTTCCCTTTTGCTGTAACTGTTGTTTATCATTTCGGTCCTTAGGTAAAGGAGAAGCAATTGAGACAACCCTCGCAGCTCTACAAGTTGTACCCGAACCTTTTCGCAGCTTTGCCAATACACTAGTGGATATCTGTGCATATGCAGGTCAGTCTCAAAGAATTGATTGATTTTGAGATTTTTAGTCAGCCAGCCATATACACATTTACCTAAATTGCCATATCTGCTGATTTTATCGCTGATTTCAGGATTGTCATTCTATAACTCACCTTAATAATCGGTGTCTCTTCTCCATCACAGGCTCTGGTAATGTGCTGAAAGTGCAGCAGCTTCTTCATATCTGCAGTGAGCACTACGAAGCCAAGGACAAAGAAAAAGAGGACGACAAGGACAAAAAAGATAAGAAGGACAAAGACAAGAAGGAGTCTGCTGCTGACATGGGCTCCCATCAAGTAAGGACTAACTTACGACTCTGATTGTGTTTATACATCAGTTATAGTCATGTAATGGTCAGTCATTTCACACAGGAGTAGGCGACAAGAAGAGAGCAAATAATCCGATATCTGTGGGCATTCAGGTGTCAGGAACCCAGAGGTTCTGCGTGTGTGGGATGTTTGTTATTTTTAAAGTTTATCCTGGTTTAACAGGCATCTTCATAAACTATTTTCTTGGCTCTTTGCTTGCTTTTATGCACACATGCACATATTTTAACAAGTTAAAATGTATGTCCTATTGGTTATAGTAAGTATATTATTATTATTGTATTCATCGTTTTATGACTCAAGGAGAGGGGATGCAGCATAAAAACAATAGCTCTATTTTGAGATCCACTAATTCACTCGCTGCTCTTTTCAAGTGCTAATAAAATGAGTCAGGTTGAGTCACTTTTTTATTTTTATTTATTTTTATGTATTTTTCTTACGTGGTAACTTTCAGTTGCAAGTACACATGAAATTCTCCCAGTGTAGGATGCTGACGTTTATTAATCAGCTGGTACAATTGCAGACATCAAGAAATGCAACCACTGAACAGATATGTAAAGAATTCTCTCTGTTTAATAGTGCCTCTATCAGATGTTTGGATCTTCTCTGAAAGTGCCTCTAATGTGATGGTTTGTACTGGGAAAAGTGGAAAATATATATATATTTTTTTATGTTTTTCTTAAAGGGTGTAGCTGTTCTTGGTATTGCCTTGATTGCCATGGGAGAGGAGATTGGCTCTGAAATGGCACTTCGAACATTTGGACATCTGGTGAGTTGTACTGCTTCTATTTTAGTTTCACTTATTTTATGATTTTATTATTTATTGAATGTGTTCTTCCCTCATCTCTCCATATTGTTTCTCCTATTGTCTGTTCTTGTCTGCTCAAAAAGATTTTTGTCTGGTTAGCACATCTAAACAGTATTTTGTTTCCAGACCTCATTGCCCCTCATTTGATCCTTCCTCATACCTCAACTGTATGCTTTGTAATGTGACAGTTAAAATAATTTGTACCACATTTTTGTTCCTCTCTTGAACCGTTTGTCATAGTGTTTAACTTTCCATTTTATCATCAGCTGCGTTATGGTGAGCCCACCCTGAGGCGAGCAGTGCCCTTAGCCCTAGCTCTTATTTCAGTGTCCAACCCTCGTCTGAACATCTTGGACACACTCAGCAAATTTTCCCATGATGCTGACCCAGAGGTCTCCCACAACTCCATCTTTGCCATGGGCATGGTCGGCAGTGGTAAGTTAATAGAATAGTATTAACAGCTGCAACAATACCAAAGCCATGCATAAATCTCTTCTTAAAATTATTTGACTTAAGGACTGTTGTGCTCTGTAGCCTATATTTAAATATAAAGTAATAGCTAATTTGATCAAATAATACCCCAAAACAGGATTACAAACATTGAGCACTCACTGATAAGATCCTGTCACAATGCTGTGTTAATATATTTATGCACTGCTATCGTATAGTGTCCCACTTACATTTATTATAACCCTTAAGATCACTACTGCCTCAATCTTCATAGAGGTGCTTTAACTTCCTATGTTACATCTTCAGTTTGTCACTGAAAATAAAATTGCATATTTGTCATATTCAGTGGCATAATGCCACCTCCTCTGGAAGTGCTTGCAGTGTCAACTTTCATAACATATTTAACAGGCTCTTTTCCATTTTCTCAGGCACAAACAACGCCCGTCTGGCCGCCATGCTGCGGCAGCTGGCACAGTATCACGCCAAAGACCCCAACAATCTCTTCATGGTCCGACTGGCTCAGGTGGGTGGCAACACAAAAGCCACTCTATACCAGACACAAGTAAACCTTTGGAAAAGTGTGTGTGTGAGTGAGTGAGACTATTGACTTTTTGCTGTTTGCACCTCCGCAGGGTCTGACTCACCTGGGCAAAGGCACACTGACACTCTGTCCCTACCATAGCGACAGGCAGCTGATGAGTCAGGTGGCCGTGGCAGGGCTACTCACTGTGCTTGTTTCCTTCCTTGATGTCAAAAACAGTCAGTTTAATTTCCACCCACTTTGCCCTCTACACACTTAACGTTAAATATTATTGAATGCTGTATTCAGTAAGGATTCCCCTGTTTTAAAGTTTCCTTTGTTTCCTGTGTGCGTTACAGTAATCCTGGGGAAATCTCACTACATCCTCTATGGCCTGGTGGCAGCAATGCAGCCACGAATGTTGGTCACATTTGATGAGGAGCTGCGTCCACTGCCAGTATCTGTCAGAGTTGGACAGGTAAAACCTAGGATATAGACTCTAAGAAATCTAAAGACTGGAATGTTTCTGGAAACGCTGACATTTTGTTGTGTTAAAATGTTCTATGGCCTTAGAAAATTAAAGATCATGGAAATAAACAAGTTTTACAATAAGGACATTAAATAATCTGTATCTCATGAGTTTGTTTGTGTGATCTTTGTCCAGGCGGTGGATGTCGTGGGCCAGGCAGGCAAGCCAAAGGCCATCACAGGTTTCCAGACTCACACCACACCGGTGTTGCTGGCACATGGAGAGAGGGCGGAGCTGGCCACAGAGGAGTACCTCCCCGTCACCCCCATCCTGGAGGGCTTTGTCATTCTCCGCAAGAACCCCAACTATGAAACCTAGACTGCATCCAAAATGCCCGTTCTCACTTGTTTCTCCCTATGTTTGTAAGGATAGGCCCCCGTGAAACAGTTGTTATATTTAGTTGTTTGTTGCAAGGCTGAAAGAACAAGGCAGGCCTGTCCTTCTTGGCCCAGCTCCAAAAATGGACCGTTGGGGTCTGCTTAATTGGACTGGTATGACACATGGAGGGTTAAACTGGGACCGCATCCACTCTACATTGATGGTTTTCTCATTGCTCTAATTTTCACCACTTCTCCCACGTGTACTTGAACCAGCTGTTTGACTGACCCAGCACTAGTTCTGATGTGAGAACTGTGCACCACCCTCTTGTATATGTGTCAGTCAACCGTAAACGAATAACTACTCAGTCCACATCAGTCTTTCAGATGTGTTTTCCCAACTACTTAACATCCAGTCATCTTTTTTAATTAGAGCATTTAAAAATGTTTCCTTCATCACCTTTTTGCTATGTTGTTTTGTTTTTCTTCTTTTGGTTTTTGTTACAGTACTATGAAAAGGTTGAAACAAAATAAAAACTCAGATCCACATGGTGGAAGTGTGATGGCTGTGTGTGTTGTGTTGATTTTTGCAAGAATATGTTTTATATTTTGTAAATTAATCCTAATCTAATAATAATCTTAAATGGTTTGGTGTATTACTTTTATCAGGCAAAATTGTAAAAAATCAGTCCTCATGTAAACATGCAGGTACTTGTCCAAAGACTACTTCAGATTTGTGCTTTTCACACAAGTAAAACTAAATTTAAGAAAATATTTTTACATCTGTGCTGTAGCAAACCTGGATATGTATAAATGTTGTTAAAAAACTAATTAAGAAATAAGCCACAACAATCTGAGACTTGGTGAGGAAACAAAATTCTAGTTGTTAAAGATGTGGAGCTGATCTCAACCACTTCATGTACTGCCAAGTTGTTACTTGTTAGTAAGACATCATCTTTTACTGCTAGATTACATTTTTTATTGGGAAATTGCATTTGTAAAGTAATATCAACTGTCAGATATATGTAGTGAATGAAAACTACAGTATATGTCAAAAGTAAAAATAATGAAATTAAAATACTTGCCTCATTGTCAACCGTATAATAAGAATGAGAATCATGAAGTGACAAATTTGAGAGAAAAACGCGAAAAGCTTGACGTTTTCAAATGGATTTTTCACTGTGTGATGACGGAGGTTTTGTGGGAAAACCCTCATAAAGGTAAAGTTTATTATTCCAAATATTTAAATGCATGACTAGAGGACACTTTTAATAACACTAATGATTCAGTCATTCTAATGCGTGTTGTCAGTATTTGTAGATAGCCCCAATTTAATCCTAAACAAATGTCTTTGAATGACATAAACAATCGAAACGTCACGAAGCATGCTGTGCACATGCCAAAAACAATAAAGAAAACGCAGTATTTACAAACCAAGACACGATTATTGGGAAACTTTCACGTGATGGGATTTTGCCGGAATTACCTAGCTACCGGCTTCCGGGAAGATTTTCCGTCCGTCCGGCTCTGCGGACTTAAGGAGAGAAAGGTAATGCCGCCGTCCTGAGCTAAATTCTTTATTAAAGCGTTTTGTTTTTTGTTTACGTGTCAAGCCGCTGTTACACAGAGACTCTAGGTGGACTCTCAAATGTACATCTCACCTTCTTGTTTGGCAATATGCGTAGCTGTGGTGACTTTATTCAGTGGTTTCTGCTGACTGGTGTTCCTGCTGTGTTTTCAGGGATTAGCTAGCTAGCTGCTTGCTAGCATTCCCTGCTAAGACGACGTGGGTGTTCTTTCTTCACTTTAGCTAGTCCTGCTAACAGGCTAACACTACGATGGGCAGTTAAGACGAACCATTACTAAGGATACATTTAAAAGCACTTTTTTATTGTGTGTAACGCTGATACGATGCTTATGGTACCAGTTACACAGACTGTCGCATCACAATGCTGTTGTTTTCGGTTGTTCGGTTGTAATTTATGATGCTAGCTGTTCAAATGGTTGTTAGCTAGTTACACAGTAGACTAGCCTTGGGTAGGTGGGTTAACAGTAGATAGGGTAGGTTAATTTAGTCCTGTGTCGAAGCTGTGTTTCCCATGGTTTCAGCCTTCTACCTTAAAGTAGTGAAGCATGTGTACTGGTTTTATTATAAAGAGGCGTCTGTTGACAGATGTGATTGTAAATAGTATGCATGCCGTTACTTATAACTTGGTACCCGAAACCGTGTGATGGCGATGTAATGTTGGGGCCAGCAACCCGAAACCTTTTGTTTTAGGAGGTAAAAAAATGCGTGAAGGTACAAAATGTCACGGTAATGCAGCGTACTCTCTCCGGTCATTGGGAAAACAAAACCCTGGTGATAGTCAAAATGATGTGACGCTGTATGCAGTGGTATGTGTGACATGTGTAAGGAATTATGAGACGCTGCTTGGACACTGGTTTGACAGGACAGTTGTAACGTTAACGAAAACCTGCTAATATGGGGATCTACTATCAGCACCTCCCAGCTAGCAGCCCCTATAATTTATCAGGATGAATGTAGGCTGTCGCAGTGGTGATGTCGCCGTTAAACTGGGCGAGATGTTTGGCAGCGACGTGAAACGGAGGTGTCTGACTCATTCTGACTTGATAACAATGCTAAGTACTGTCACGACACCGTTGACAGCGCTGCTTATGAGCTTTCGAACATATTTAGCTACAGACTGTGAGTAGCATATCGAGTACGCGCTAATGGCCGGTAGCAACCTCCTTGGCATGACAGTTATGTAGATTAACGTTCTCATTCATTGACACGGCCGACGCCACGCCTGCGCGCAGCGTTGACTGGACGAGAAAGGGCCATTTGTTGTTTGACATGGTTTATGTTTTATATTTACATGAAACAGAGTGCTGCCTTGGCCGATATCGGCTGAGGTGTGGCTGGCATGAAGCCGGCAGCTGGGATGTGCATCGCGCCAATAGCAGGAGAAACCACGTGGTAAACCCATATTGGGCCTTGGACAGATAGCAGCGTGGCTAATAGCACAAAATACAGCTGCACGTCTTCGCGTCCGTGTTTGTAGGTGCTTCGCCAAAAAGCGTTTGTCGGGTATGTATGTGTTCATTATAGTCTCATTGAAATAGCTGTATGTCGAGCGTGGCGTGCGTGAGTAGACAGGCAGACACGCCCCTGTGTCGTAGCAGAAGTGTCCCACTCTTT
This sequence comes from Ctenopoma multispine, assembly GCA_034779795.1. NCBI lineage: Eukaryota > Metazoa > Chordata > Actinopteri > Anabantiformes > Anabantidae > Ctenopoma > Ctenopoma multispine. The sequence goes on along the minus strand of JAUYWH010000005.1, from coordinate 7,802,621 downwards.
AAAGCTGACCGCCACTGGACAGATAGCTTGTTTTGAACGTCGCAGCTGTTTTCTGACAGTGACATGTCACATTGTTTGTTCAGAGGTCCCATTGCTGATTTGTCATATGTAGACGTTTGTTGATCACTTTTGTTTTTAGCGGCGAGCGTGAGAGTGATGCAGACATGTGACTTTAGCTAAGAATGTGGGTCCAAAATGGATGCGCTTGCTATTGCATGCCACACGGACACCCTATAGCAAATATAGGCAGATGTTTGTGGTGTTTGTCTGCAAACATGCATGTTTGTTTACCACTCTTCAGTTCAGGAGAATATTATGCAGTGATCCCAGACATGCTTTATCTGGAGGGAATGAATGAACCTAATGGCAGAAGTGCAATCGCAGGATAAATGCATAATAGGAAGAGCCAGGCTGACACAGTTTGCCTGACATAAGGACACTGCTGAGCTTCCTGTTGTGAGACTTGAAAGCCTAGAGTCTGGACATGTGTGGGTTTTGGCAGAATGTTAGTTAACCAGGGGAACAGAGGGGAGGGGAAGGGGGCGTGTAGAACAGGCTGTGCTGCTGTGATGCTGTGTCACTTGAGCTAAACCTCCACTGTCTGTACATCCTTTTCAGTCTGAAATGTCTGACTGAAGCCACATTTGTTCATTGTTTTTTCACTTACACTTTCTGGTTACTTTGCTCTTTTAAACCTATTTTGAATTTATTCACTTATTTTTGTTGGTGCTATATCGTTATGTTAAAACTGTGTGCCAGTAATTTTACACATGAAGAGTGCTTGTCATAAGGAATAGTAATCAGGCAGAATTCTGTAGTCAGAAAATTATGTTGTGTAATGCTTTTGGTTTGTATTATGGAAAATACAGTATCTGGCACATTGGAGCTTACCTGCTTATGTCAGTGAAGTTGAAAATAGGCCTAATTTATTCAAAATGTGCTGATTCTGCATATGAAAGTTAGACCAAAAGCACTATTCTGTTCACAACAGCTATGTTGCTTCCTTTTCTTCTGGCTTGCAGAAATCTGTGCTATAATGGTTATCTACAGTTGGACTTATGTGAAACCTACCATCACTGGAGGTTTTTTGTGCCAACACCACAGCCAACACTGAGGCTATCTGGCAGATATGATGCCATCTTAAGCTTGCATTAAAAAAAACAATATTTTGGGCTCATGCTTGGTGGGGGTGTGTTATTCTTATGTGCGAGTGAGACAATGATAGAGTTCAATACCTTTTTTTTTTTTTCACAAAACATCACCTCGGTTGGTATTGTTCAGTCAGGTATGTACACCTCTGGGAAGCTATCCCGCCATCAACTGTCTTTTCTGTAGTCATGACAGTCTCCAGGTAAACAGTAGTAATACATCGATCTCATTGTAAGGTAGTTCTCCAGGAGTGTATGATTGCTTACGTGTGATTGCACAGCACCTTGCTGGATGGTGTGACATTGGGTTGCAGGAAAAGTGGATCCAACTATTTCTCCACTTGAGGAGGCTGCATCATTTTACTATAGTGTCCTGTGGTTCCTATCCGTGCTGCATTAAGTGCACTCCCCAGTTGAAATGAAAGTGAGATAGTCTGTTTTTTTTACCCATGTACTGAAACATTGCCTGAATGTGGCCTTAACCTGCAGGCCAGTGTGCAGTATGCAACAAAAGATACTGAAAGCATAATCAAGGACCAAAAGACTTAGCAAAAGATGAGAAGTCAGTGTGTATTTTTGTGTAATGCTGTACAGCATATAATATGGATTGTTAAATTATCTGGAGATCGGCAATAGCTCATGAACTCACAAAACCAGTGACTCATGTATCTCTTTGCTGATGTCATCAGGCAGCAAAGTTTGCTGAAATTTCTTTTCAGCATAGATAGTATTAGGCAAAGTGGTAAGCTCTTATTTAATAACAAAGTTGCATTACTCTCAGTGAATCTACATCATATTTTATTTTATTCACAGTGCCCACGCGCTCTGTATCGAAGGTGACATAGTAGTTCTTACAGCAAATGTTCTCCCCCTCTTCTTAATGGGTCATGGGAGTGCATGCAGAAGCTTATGCAACAGTTCAATGAGCATGATTCACCAGCGGTGGTGCTGGTGACTGGGTCTTCACGGTGCTGCATGTCAGACCAGCTCAAATGACTAGACTGTGTGTGATTAGGGGGTGGGGTGGGTGTCTTGCATTAGCTCACATACCTCCCCTAAAGCACAGTTTCCTGCAGAAATGGACGTCACAGGGGCACCACTTTTTGGCTAGTTTTGCACTGCTGCCTATGCTTTGCACTGATTACTTGTATTGTTATTTGTTAACTCAGCATTCTGACAATCTTTCTGTCTCTGGATGAGTCTTTGAACTTCTGTCTGTCACCCCTCTAATAATAATAATAATGATAATATGATACTTATTAATCCCCTTGGGGAGATTCTTGTGCATAGGCCGCTCCCATAAGGGCCTCAGGTTCTGGGTTCAGTGTCTTGTCCAGGTATAGTTCAACATGTGACCAAGAATCAGGGAAAATCAGAGAATCAAACCACTAACCCAGGGGTTCATAGCCGACTGCCCTACTAACTGAGCCACTGTTTTTCTTCACCGTAACTCATGGCATTGTCGTTTCCTAAGCTCCAAGACTTCTGTATACCAGTGGAAGTGCCTACCATCGATGTTAGTCAGTGCTTTTCTAAGCAGGGGGTTTCATCTGGCTGTATGGAAACGCTCGCTCGCTCATGAAATGCAATGTATTGTCTTTTCGTTTCCTTTTATTTGTGTGTCATAGTCATGGTAACAGTGGTGATTACAACCATTTCTGCAGTGTGATTTCCTCTTAGAAAAAAGAAAAGAAAACACGCTGATTCATCATGACTCATGATTTTTACTCGTGTGTGTGTGTGTTTGTGTGTGCCTGCGTGCATGTCTGTCAGAAAGAGGTGTATGTGTGTCACTGGCAGAGATAATGTAGGCTTTGGCTTTAAATACCAGACGTGTCACTATTGTAAGGATCATATAACGTAAGGAGGATGATTACCCTGGAATCAGGGAACAATCCTTTACTAAGTAGGTTGACAGTATAAATCTATGTACATGTGTATGTAATGTATATACTATGATGCATTTTTATAAACTAGTGGTCAACCGATATAGCGTTTTTAGTAGGTGAAACCGATCTTTAGAAATCAGGGAGGCCGACAGCTGTTTTTTTAATTTAATTTAATTTTTTTTATTCTTCATCAGAAAAAGTACAATTTACAAATTGGAGTTAAATATGCTGAACTTAAATGACCATTTAACGTATTTAATGCATTTCTAGAATTGCGAAATAACATTTTAAGAATTTCCAAAAGCATTTGCAAGTATTAGTAAAATGCTCCCAGGTTATGCTACTCATGTGTCTGCAGACACTAAAAAATGAATTCTGATATAAACACACACTTTGTATTTTAAGATGAAAGTTTTGATTCTCAATACAAATTCTGATTGAAAGCTGATATGTACAAAGAAAGTCACTAGGAAAACTAGACCTTGTGTTGATTTTGCTCACTGTTGTAATGTGAGCTGTATGAGTCATTAAGACATATAGTGCTGTGAAAAAGTTTCCTGTTGTGTTTATTTTGCATATTTGTCACACTTAAATGATTCAGATCATCAAACATATTATAATATTTCACAAAAATAACCAGAGTACATACATAATGCAGATTTATTTATTAAGGAAACAAAGCTGTTCAAACCTGCCAGGCCCTTATGCAAAACTTTTTTTTTAATTGCTCCCTAAATTTAATTGGCGCTATATAAATAAAGTTGAATTCAATTCAATTGAATTTAACTTTATTTATATAGCGCCAATTCACAACATAAGTAATCTCAGGGCACTTTACAGTGTAAGGTTTAAGACCTTACACATTATATAATATATACAAAACAAGTGGTTATGCCACTTTTGACAACAGCTGCAAGGGTTTGTGATAACTGGCAATGAGTCTGCTGCATCACTGTGGAGAAATTTTGACCCACATATATTTGAGGGGTTTTGAGCATGATCTGACAGTTTAAGGTCATGTCACAGCATCTCAATCACATTTAAATTTTTAGCCGTTCAGATGTGGATTTACTGGTGTGTTTCATATCCGTGTCCTGCTGCATAACCAAAGTGTGCTTGAGGTCACGGATATGTTGTTCTGGGTTCTTTTATGACCTCCTGAGTTAATTGTTGTTGTGTTCTTGTCGTAATTTTGTTCCAGCTTATCTTTGTGTAATATTTAAAAATATTGGTCATTGGAATTATTTAAGTGTGAAAAACATTTTAAAAAAAAAGAAATTAGGAAGGGGCAAATACGTTTTCACAGCACTGGTTAAAATACTGTAGAGCTGTAATTTTGTTTTCATTGCTCTAGTGATGTCTATTAACAACACTCACTTACTAATGAATTAATTGCATATAAATGGCCTTAACAAGACTCATTGGAAAAATGCTAGTTAAAAACTCAAGTTTCACCCCCTCACACCTTACATATTGTAGGATCATCTTTACGGCCTTTACTGGACTAGTATCGTCAGATCTGTCAAAATGCCCTTGCCATACCAGCCTTCACACTCACTGTCTGTTTGGTATGCCACATAGGTTTTTTGATTTAAAAAATGAAAATGTGCTATTAGCCTTTATGTTTTCCCTGTTAACAGTGTTTCTTTTTCTGTCTGTCTTTTAGGACAAACTGTTCCTCAGTGTAACCACACTTAGGACCTAAAAAGATTCATAAATGTGAGTATACAGACGGTGAACTATTCACACGAAATCAGGTTACATCTAAATGTGACAGAAACAGTATTTCATTAAGTCTTAATACACATTTCTGTAAAAGCTAAATTAAACACACTACAGTTTATCCTGTGTACTACTGTGTATTAGTTTGTCACACATTAGGTCTCACTGTAGTTTACTGAACTGACTTTTTACAGGTTATATTTATAAGCAAAGACCAACACAACTTGTTATATATTTTTTTCTTTTTTCTCTACAGATTTGCACACAGGTCCACACCCGCCTCCCCATGCAGAACTCCATGAAATGAATAAAGCACCACAGCCTATAACAGGACCCCCCTCCACCCCCCACCCTGCCCCTTCCCCTGGTCTTTCACAGGTAATGAAACCTTCTGCTTGACCCTTTATCTGTATGTTGGCCCCGTAAGGGTGTGTTGCTCTACCCTGCGTTGTTTCTCACAGAATAAAGGGCTGTCATACTACATTTTTGTGCATGTAATCAAAACCAGATCACATAATAATGCACTTTCTCTAGCGGTGAATGGTTGCAGCAGCAATAAGCCATTCTCTGGCCCAACTCTCAACAATGTGTAAGAGAATCCCACGACAGAAGTAACATTGTCAGTTGCTAGTGTAGTTTGCAATATCTTTCTTATTATCAGGCACACAACTTTAAGGCTTTAGTATCCATTTCCTGGCTATATTCAGATTTAGAATTCCCTCTTGTCTTTCAGATACAAGGTGTATTTGAAAGAACTCACTTGTGTGCCCTGTTGACCTAAAATCGAAAAGATGATATTATGAAAAAAGCTGAATAACCTAAACACAAATATCATCCTCAGTGCCTGTGCACATTTTTTTCCCTCTTCATCACTCTCACTCCATATTTCTCCTGTGTCCCACACTTCAGCTGCTGATATCACTTCCTGTCTTTTGCAGCCCTCATTCCCCCCTGGGCAGCCCCCTTCTGTTGTGTTTGCCACCCCAACAAATCCACAAATGAACCCAACACCACAACCCCGACAGGTAGGCCTGCCCACTGCTAACCCACTCCACAGCACACCTACAGAGGCTCCATTCCAGAAGTTAAGTGTAGTTCTCAGATTATTAAAACAGTCAGATAAACTCCACTTTTTTTAGTGCACAATTGAATTCCCCTTCATTTTTGCAGTGTGCATTTTTTGTTTTACTTACTTACCAGCACATTTGTAGAGAGTGAGAGACAAAGCAATCAGGATATAAAGTTGGATTAGAGAGTCAAAGTATTTTTTTCCTGCTGCAAATGTGCCTGTGTTCGAGTATTTGGCATAATTGCTGCCTACTGTCACTATCTGAAATCTTCCCAGTGAAAAACATAGTGTCCTGAATCCATCTGTGGAATTCTTAGAATGCCTGCATGTCTGTCTGCCTGCTTCTCACCAGTTCTGCACCATTTTAACTGTCTGTCAGCCTTTTCTTTATACTCTACTTCACAGCTTGGTGTGCAGCAAGCTCACACAGGCCTTATCTGTGCAAATTAAATTATTTTATTTCTTAATGCTGCTGGATGACTGCAGGGAATGCAAGAGGGTCTAACTGCATTTCTTGTAAATAGTTTGACTCAGCAATAAAATTAGTTTGAAACATTTTCTACACTGTTCTCCTACATTGTTATCCCCATATTGTATTGATTAGGTAAATTTTTTTTAACTGCTTTCTAATAAACTAATACGATAAAACTGTAGTTACTCCAGAAAGTAGACACACCCTCACTTTGTCACATTGTTATGTCTGCCCTTAACTACAGCTTTAAACATGCAGAACTGAAAGGAGCCTGGCAGTGGAGAGCGAAGCATGAATCTGTGTGCTTTTGTCTTTAACCTCTGTCCTGTCTGCCTCTCTTCCTCTAGTTTGCCCCAGGGCCCCGGCCTATACACCAACAGGTACTAACAGCACCACTGACTAATATGGGGAGGTGGGAGCTCTTCCCATTCTCCAGTGCACAAGCTTAAAAATATGTCTTTATCGGACTCTGAGTCAGATATTAAAGCAAATATCACTTTTTTGACCAGGTACATTGATAACTATAATGTGGTAATGTTTTAGGAATAACCATTGTTGGTTTAAGAAAGTATTTTGTATATACTTGGGTGGCAAGTAGTCTCCTGTGTACTCCAGGGTCAGTGGTTTATTTCTTGGTTCTTCCTGTCTACATGTCAAGGTGTCCTTGGACAAGACACAGAAACCCTGTAGTGGCACCGACATACACTGTCTAGCAGCTGTCCAAAAATATGTCAATATTGACAACAATGTCTATCAATAGAATATGTCATTATTATAATATATATTTGATGGAAATAATGTCATCCAGTTAAAAAGTATTTACTATAAAACTGCTAAAGTCCCAGAAAATCTAAAAAATAATATTAATGACTATAATACATATTTAACATTGTTATAGCTGAATCTTTCATTTAATATTTAATTTGCTGTACAGCTGGAAATGTAAGTTTTAAATCATGCTGGAGTAAATTGCAGCCATAGCTTAGTAGAAATATGAAAGTGTGAATGTCATATTTCAAGGTATATGTGAAAGGCTTCACTAAAATGTAATAATAGATTGACTAGTATTGGTATGACAAACAAATCAGCACCAGGAACTCTTTTCTCTCTTTTCGGTTAAGAGTAGTTATGTTTTAGTCTGCATCAAAGATAACTAGATCTACTTTATTGGAATTCAATATTCTCTGCATGCTGCTTGTTAATTCACTGCTTGGTTCAGACCAGACAGTTCCTGGGCACTTTGCTCTAACTGATTGTGATGCTCTCTTTTTACTCAATCCTTCTCTTACCACTGTCATGTTGCTTCTATTTGATGTGTGTGATCTGTGTTTGTGCTGCTGAAGGGAAGCTTCAGGTCACTGCAGGTAACTTGGTTTCCTCTCTCTTCCAAATTTCCTGTCCTTTTTTTCCACCTCACCATCTTGAGGAATCTCTATGTGTCTAATGTCTAATGTTCGGCAGTGTTGTGCTTTGTTAGCTTGATGTCATTTTGCTGGCTACGGTGGTTAGCTCCGAGGCCAGCAGCAGCATGTCAATGAGGAGGCTCTGAATGAACCAGCATTAGCTGCTTTATCTCTTCTGGCAGGCACAGCCAATATATTTCCATTTGGAGTCCAGCCACAGATGGACAAACTATGAAGCTAGCTATTAGGCTGGACAAGCTAGTTCCACCTTGTCCAAGAGATAAAATTATATGAGGGTATATGTTTTTATGTGAGGGGGTTTATAAAGGTAACTAATTATTTGCCCATTTGTCTCTCTCTTTTGTGTTTCCCACAAACTTCTACATTTGTCTGTCTTTTCTATCATTGTTCATCCTCACTTTTCATTTTTGTGTCACCATCTTCCTGCTTCTGTTTCTCAACCTTTACCCTGTCTCTGTCATATCCCTCCTTACTACCTTGCCTGCCCTTTAGCCCTACTACACCAACAGGGCCAGTTTGCCTCCCAGCAGTGGTCCTCGAGGTGTCCCTCCCAGCAGTGGCCCTCGTCCTGTGACGCCCACCCATGTCTACCAGCCGGGCCCTGGCTCCCAAATGATGATGATCTCTGGGCAACAGTTGCCCTTCACCAACTCACCACAGGGACCTGCCTACTTCATACCTGGACAGGTAAACCTAGGTTTTTTCCACTGGGGGTACTGCTAGATTTTCTTTATGCAAAAAACAGATGGATTAAATAAATTAATAAGAAGTGAGTGAATAGAATATTGAATAAATTGAGTTGATGTGATCAACCAATAATACGCAAATGGACAATTTGCCATGGTATGTATGTTTTAACTAAACATGTCTGATTAAAATATCCCAATAAAGGTTTGGGAAAACTTGTTTTAGTGTACTTTTTTTTTAATACCCTCTTGAATGGAGGGCGAAACGTATTCATGGAACCAATAGAAGTCCAGTTGCCACTGAATAACCTTTTGTGGTATAACTATGACATGGATGACTAAGAATCTTCACAGACACTGATCAAAATACTTTTTTTTTTTTCTTATTTCAGTCAGATTTTGTTCTGTCAGCTTTTATTTTCTTGTAATTGTTTTAACAGATTATTTAGAAGTGTGCATACACAAAAATAAAATCAAATGGCCCACTGATGGTGCAGGTTTATTTTACACTTGCTTTTTTGACTGTGTCTAATGATTGTTTGTCTCTCCTCCCTTTCCCATTTCCTCCATTTGTGTCCCTAGTATCGGTCAGCAACCTATGTGCCCACACCCCAGCAATACCAAGTCCCAGCAGGCACCCCAGCTTACTACCCAAGCACCAGCCCTGCTGAATATGGTACTTATGGTAAGAGGCTCTACCTGGGGCCTCAACTGAGTCACTCACACACAGCGAAACACTCATCAGAGCTTTTACACTGACATGGGATAAGCACTGGTCCAGGAACTTGCAAACATAGCTTAATAACAAAACAATTAAGAAACTGAGATTCACAATGTCCACAACAAGAAACACTTCACTCAATAAAGTACTGTAAGATGGTGATAATGCAAGATGTTTCAACAGAGGGCAGTTAGTAAGCTAACAAAGATAGCCTAAAGTAAAAATAAATCTACGAAGATCACCGATAGTGATTGTTAATGATAGTCACCCAAATTAGGACTATTGTTCAGGATGTTATCATTTATACCTCTCAGCTCAATAGTCTGTAGTTTTAATGTTTTTCAGATTGTTTGTGATGTTGGTTGCTTGGAAAATTAGTGGCTTTGACCCTCCCCTGCTTCTGCTTTTCTTCCAAAACCTTCCTGTTAAGTTTGTGTTGCTTCACAATGCCGTTGGGTTGCTTTTAATTAGTGTTGACCTTATCTTAATTTAGCCCCATAATTCAGATCAGTCTATATAAACCTGTTTAGGACACTGGTTAATGTGAAACATGAAGTGATAGAGCAGCAGGTCTAAAGGGTGGAATTAAACTTAGAATTTGAATATTTTTGTAACCACACATAGTAACAGGACTCGGAAGAAGAGCAACTCTGTCTCTGTTTGTTGAGCAATTTAGCAGTCACACAAGGAGAGATTACTTTCTTTCGGCCAACATACACCACATCACCATAATGAAATGCAGCTTTGAGAAATGTATTGTCAGCAAGGGGTGTGACTGGATTCTGGAAAATGTTAAAAGTTATCATGTCAGCATAATTAGCATGTTTATTGATGCATACAAATCGATATACTGTAATGCTGTGATGGCATAGTCAAACACAAAATTAATTTACCCGTCAAAGTAATATATACATATGGATATGTCTGTAATTATTTATGCCAGCCATTCTCTGTCCTCATAACCTTGCTTTGTGTCATAACTCCTACTAAATACATCAGCACTACTGCTTATTTGTTCTTCATCTCATGTGTTGTTACACCCTCTAGAGGTGGCTTTCTGTCACTACAGCACAAGAGCTGATGATGTCCTAAAAACAAACTTGGATCCCTAACTAGGAGGCATCTGAACTATGTGTTGTCTTTGTTTAAACTGTAGCTCATCAGCAATAGAATGCACAGGCCTGAATACACGACTATGAAAGCACAGTTCTTCATATTGGGCCCTTCATGTAATGCTGTTTGCATTCTACTACACATCACGCAATGCGTGAACAATACTCGGGCACTACTAGTAATACAATTGTGGTGGATGTTCAGGAATTATATAATTTTATGTTTTTAGACCCATATTTGTATAGTCAAACCTCTGTGTAGTTTTCAGATAGCTGTTTACTGTCAGAGGGCAGTGAAGCGCTACAGGCAAAAATAGAGAAGATTTGTCCACCAAAGTGTAAGTGAGTTATATTAAGCTTTCTCTGTCTGTTTTAGCTGACCAGTTTATAAAGCATTTCAAATAAGCAGGACCTGACTCTGCATCTGGCAGCTTCATCTGGATGCCAAGTTGATCCTTCCATAGCCCGAAAAAAACCAGCAATGGTTCCTAGTGAAAGGATAGCAGCCAGAAACCACTTTTTATGTTTTAAGTCGTTCTAATGTAAAAACTGAGAATAACTATATATGGACATGATAACATTGCTAATAAAACCTAATCCAATAGTGACATGAGCCAACACCTGCTGCAAAGGGTGCAAGTGAAGTCCCCAGCCCAGAGCCACCCTTCATGATCAGTTTGTTGGTGTTACTGACTCTGATGCAGAAAGCAGCATAGGATAATGCATTCGCTACAACAGACTGGTAAAAGATTTGCAACATCTTGTTGCTAACATTGACGGACTTAAGCTTTCTCAAGAAGTAGAATCTGATTTAGAAGGGAATATCTGTGCTCCCTTTTTTTTTTAGAGCTGTGTAGCTATTTGTGCATGACAGAATGTTAAAAGTGTTTGTTTTGGAGGGTGTATGTCGCATCAGTCATTCTGTGACTCAGATCTCATCACATCAGGTTGGCATATGTCCCTAAATAACTACTCATGTGACTACAACGTGATTCCCAGACTCTTTTCTCTGATTGGCTTAACCACTTTTTGCAGAAGCCAGAAGCTGGTACAGATATGTTACATATCTGGAAATAATGAGGGAAGTCATTAGGGGAATCAGAGAGAATGGGAGAGAAATAGGAGTCTTCAGATCCACTGAGTGACACAGCTGAACAGTTTAGCTTGCCTGCTAGTACACTCTGGAGCAGGAGAGGGAGGGAGCAAGGTGAAAAAAGTGAAAGGCACGGAGGAATCCGTAAGGTCAGAGGGAGGAGCAAACAGAGACACGCTGGAAGAGGGAGGGCTGAACATTAAAAGAAGTCATTCTGAGGGGGCACTTGTAGAGAGGAAGGAGTTAGAGAGGGGGTTTGAATTAAAACCCCCTCTCCTTTTTCTGTCCTTGTGCAGTTTTGAAAGCGTTGGAATGGGAAACCGTGGGTCTCAAGAGCAGCAGGACACTGAGGGTAGGTGTCATCTAGTGTGTCTCTTTGCAGTTCCTTCTTCCACCGCTGTTTCAAGCCCCTGCACTCTGTGAGTCATATCTCAAGCCTCTTATTTACAGTATCAGGACGCTATCCAAGAAAAGTCTGCCTTCTGGCTTTCTGGTTTGCAGCTTGCCCTTCTCTCCGTCTTCCCTCCCTTTCCCTCTTGCGCACTCTCTCCCTCACCCGGTGTGGGTTTTTGACTATATTTAGGCTGTGCTGCTCCTGATCAACAATGCAGACTCAGTAATGTGAGTTACACTGCAATGCATGCAGAGGCAGAGGAGAGAGAGGCAGAGCAGGAGGTAGCTACTGCTGGGCTAAAAGAGTGGCCTCTTCAATTCGAGGATTTTTTTTTTTTTAAAGTGGGCTACAACTGGTTCTGAACTGTAGCTGAGGCCAGTTACAAGGCCAGGTAATATCACTGAATGGTTGGATGTCTTGTTGACATAATTGAGTAGTTGCTTTTTTCCCCTTGGTCACTTTAATGGCAGCTATCCTTATAAATGTGTGAATGTGATTAATATCTACATTGTTAAGAAACACGAACCACCGGTGCAGGACTGGGCAGGGGGAGCAACTGCTGTGTCATGATCTAAAGGCCTATTTGTTGGGCCTTCCGGGTGCCATGTCTGCGTCTGTTAAATACAAATTGTACAAATACAACATGAAGGAATTTAAAGAAATGGTTTATTAATTACACTGCAGTAAAATTTTGAGGAGTAGTTAAAAAGCACTAGTGGATATGATCTGTTGCAGTTTGAGGTAGTGTTTAATTGCAGTCAACTGTTGCCTGTACACAAACATAGACTGCAAAACCACACACACACACACACACACACACACACGGTGTAGAGCTGAAACAATTCATCAATCAACACAAAATGGATCTGCACCTACCTTGATAATTAATCATTTAACAAAGTGGAAACTGAGTTTGCAAACTGAATATTGTTGCGTTTTGGACTATTGGTTCTATTAAACAAGCAATTTGAATAAGTTTTGCTGTGTGCCTATAAAATTCTATTTAGCATTTACAGCTTTTATTTTTGTATTTTGTAGTCATAGGGGGAAAAAAGGTCTGCAGATGAATTGATAATGGAAATAATCTTTAGTTCCAGCTCCTGAGATGTGAGCAAATTTGCTTAAAATAAAGCAAGAGGAAAAAGTCTAATTATATGATGGCCCACTCGATCTGACTTTAAAGGATAAACAACAGGTATTGTCAGATATCTGCTGTTTACTTGTGGTTACCTAATGCATAGCCTTTTTTGGCTATAGCAATATTAACAGACTGTGCTGTCTGACAGTGGCCTAAATGCCCTTATAGTTTAAATAATTAGAGTTTGCCCCATTGAAATCTCCAACTTCTTATTCATTTACCTATTTTTTATTTGCTTATTAATCTCACCTTTGTTTCTTGGGTTTGTCAATAACCTTGAAATGAGCTTTGATTGAGAAGTCAAATTATTTTTTTTTTCTCATTTTTGAAGCCCTCTCCCGTGAATTATTACTCTGGTGTTTACATGAATGTCAGGAACTTAAAGCTAAAACTTTAGAGAAACTAGAGAGATTGTTGGTTTTTCTTTTACTTGAGCTGAGAGATGCACATAAAAGTAAGCCCAACGCAGCTGACAGTGAGAAGATTTTACTACTTAGAAGTGCAATGACCTCATTGTAATGACATAACTTATATCTTATATATATAAATATAAATATATATATTATAACATCAACACAGGACTGCAGCTGTTGTGCTGCAAATGAAGAAATCAAATATTCATACTTTAGATGCAGCTTTTCATGCTGCCTCAAAAGCTTAACAGGACCTTCAGAACATTACTATGCTTTCACTGTATAAACACAGCTTATGTGCTGTTATGGCTATAGGAGTTAGTCAGTATGTGTTGGTTTACATTCTTCTCTCTTTCTTCTCCACAGCCGGGGCTTACTACCCCGCCCAGCCTCAGTTCCCCCCATCAGTGCAGGCGGCACCCGTGATTATGAACCCTGCACCTCAACAGCAGCAACCACCACCTCAGCCTCCTCAGCACATTCACACCAAACGGGAACGCAAACAGGTACAGTCAATGTTCCACAACACTAATATTAGCAGAACTAAGCATTAGTGAGCATTGAATAGACTTTTTTTATGTTACTGAATAAGGTGGAAATGTTAATGGGAAAGTAACAGACGTATAGGAACAGTTCACATAAAATGGAAAATGCTATCAGCCCTGTTTGATCAGTGTCTGTTTATCAAGGCAAGTAAGGTCCTTTAACTTCAGCCATCCTTTTATGTATATTTCCAGTGAATATGTCACGGCTGTTGTATAATAGTCAATTCATAAGAATTGACCAGCTCCAAACAGCTAATGTGAGTTAATGTCAAGGTTCCTCTAATAATTTTAGACTAATCTATCTAGACATCGGCTTATACATCTTGATGAGGTTGCAAATTAAAAGCCAAATTACACTTTTGGCTCTCGCATTGTGGAAAAAGAATGAATCATTGCTGGTGTAGACTGTGTTTTGTGATAATGCAGCAACCTTATCTGTTTCCTACTACTTGCATAATCGTGTGACTATGCGTGAGGCTTAATGCACCAGTCACTCTCACCTATTATGTTAACACTCACTGAATTCCACCATCATGTTCATTAGCCTGTGAACTTTATTAAAATTTCCAGAGATACAAATATATCAATTCTGCTGTTACATAACAATAAAAATACTGGTGGTATGCCATGCATATATCTAGAGACACCATACGGATGCAGCAAAGCTGTTGTACATAGTCACTGTGGGTCAACCACAGGTTTGTGTGCGCGTGCAGAATATCTCACAAATATAAATTATTGAATTTTTAAATGCACAGTTTTAAGATTTGTACCAGGTTTAGATAAATGCAATTTACCTTCTGCATCAATTTTGATCCTGTCCATCTTGAATCTAAAAGTGTTATAGTAGTGCAATGCTAAATCTGTGGAGTAGTTATGTTCTGGATCAATGTGCAAGTAGAATTCAGTTTACTCAATACTTCATTTACTTTCACAAACAGGACCTTGCTGTATGATATATTCCCCGTTTTTACAGTCTGACGTGTTTCCTTTGCTCTTTGAGATTGCCCTCGTCTGGAATGTGGTAGCTCTTTGGGAACTCAAGCTTCAGTTTTGCCTCTCTTGTATTTGGCATTTTTTCCATTTGAGATTTCTTCTATGAGGGTTACTTTTCATCCACAGGTATCATATAGATGTTTGCTATAGTTTTGTACTGCATAGAGGCTAGAAATAAAATCATTATTGTTGTCTCCATCTGATTATACTTGCTGTATTAAAATACATTTTTAATAAATTCCTTTGCAAATGGGCATAGCACGATAAGAATGTGTTACCAAGAAAAGGCTGTGAGTGTTCAGTGCTGGGACTTTTGCTGCAAGGTTTTCATGATGTCTGGGACGCTCTCACTGGGGAACTTGGCAGCTTATCAGCGACTGTGGTTGCCTGGGGTGGACTTTGGCCCATTCCCAATTTCCTCAGCCATGTTATAACAGAACATGTAAAACTCTAGCTCTTTTCTCCCTTGTGACAGGCAGAAGCTGTAACTTTGCAAGTGACATTTTTCCTGCTGTTCTGCTTGCACGCTCTTACTGTGTGCCAACGAGAAAATCCAGAGAGCAGGGAGGGTGAAGGACGTGACAGCACATAGCTCAGCTCCACGTGGCCACTAGTATCCTCCCCCTCCTGAGCCGGAAGGGCTAACCAACTAGCTTTCCTCTGCTGCTGTGGCACCCCCCCCCTTCTCCTCCTGTGCTGGTTTTGTCTGGTCTCAGATTGGGTGAACTTAAAAAAAAAAAAAAATCTGCGGAGCATAGAACCACAGTACGGAGACATGAGGCAGTGAGGAAAGGGGGAGTTCCTTTTGCTAACTGCAGCTCATTTGATAACGATAACTTTTTCTCCCTAAAAATTCTCCCTTTACTGTCTACCCTGCCCCTCCTTCTCTCTCTGGCCCCTTTAACTGTCTGTCAGTCTCTGTGGGCGGGGGTGCGCATTCCAAAACCATAGCTTTACAAGGCTATTCGCTTTATCCTTTTTTCCTCCCTATTTTGTTCTGCGTGTGAGAGAGGGAGAGAGTGAGTCAAGTTGCTAGCTAGCCTACTGACAGGCCCAGCCCTGCTCTGTACTGTTCTGTTCTGACAGTTAGTAGCTGTCACAGGAACAGTGACTTAAGCTGGAGGTAAAACTACACTGGCTACTGCTTTGTGAGGTTTAAAGTTCTGCCTCGAGCCTGCTGGAACAGCTACTCCAGCCCCAGGATGAGAGGCCTGCTAAGGTTTGTAATGCTTCAGGAGAGACTTTGCTAACAAACTGAATGAGGTAAAGATCAGTATGACGAGCAAATGTTGTTTTTCTTTATGTCAAAAGTAGGCAACATTGTTTTACTAAGTCATTGTTAACTGTTTACTTTTACAGTTTAATCCTTATGCAGTGACTGTGTGCGTCACTTTATTTATTAGTATTTCATCTCGGATCAGTTTAGGGATAATTCTGACCACATAAAGGAAGCATTTAGAGTGAATGAGGTTAAGGTGTGTGTTTGTGTATGTGGACACACAGGAAAATATTCTGTTGTCACGACTGTACGTTGACTTTGTAAATGTCTAGTATTTTCACAAGTTGAACCAGCAGTAACACTTTGTCTAAAAAGATTAAAACTGGTGAACTTGATTTTCACCAGGCAGCATAACTGGTGACGAAGAGGCTGAAGCACGTTCGGTTGTGCAGCAGAGGAATGGCGGTTAGTGGTTGGATTTAGTGTGCCTCAGTGTTCAGAATGTGAGAAATGTAGCTTTCATTGAATGAGAGGTAGGTAGCGGGTCACAGAAAGAACTGACGATTGCTGGCTGTATTGCATCACTACAGCAGCACTACTTTAAGTTTCTCTTCACACCCTGGCAAATGTCTCCAATTTTGTCTTTACTCTCCTTCATTTGAAGTTGGAAAACAGCCAATTTTATTTTTATTCATTGTTTTTCCTACGCTTTCTCCTGTCATTTCTTGTTCTACATAGTTTTTTGCTCAGACTGACAGTTCCTCTGCTTTCTTTCCTTCATAGATCAGAATAAGAGACCCTAACCAAGGAGGTCGAGACATTACAGAAGAGATTATGTCAGGAGGTCGCAGTGGCTCTACTCCAACCCCACCACAGGTCAGCTACAATACCACAATCCCAATCAAACACAGCTGATGCAGCAGAGATACTAGCTGATTTTCACTTTCCATAGTAAAATAAATGTAGTGCATTGTTTTAATTGCATTCATATTTACATAGGCTTTCATAGGACTACATTTAAAACAATAACTTACTTGCCTGTGCTTTGCATATGTTATTACTTAATGGGGAATGCTACTTATTGCCAGCTGTAATACACGTGTTACTACAGCCTGTCAAAGTCTGTTTGATCTATGGTTTGCTTATTTGGGGTCATACAGCCAACTAGGCACAAGCATCATACCAGTTTTTCCCTCATCAAGTGGAAAAAAATGTCCTCAGCTCAAGGTCGTACCTTGTTATTTGATGTGTATGTATTCCAACAGACAGCCATATCTGGATCAGAAAGTACAGCAGGGCCCCAGGCCAACGGTGAGAGTGCCACAGCTGCTGCTACATCAGCACTGGTTAGACCAGGTGAGTACTATGTGCCCAGTGCATTAATCACAAGATGGAGGTACATTTTCAGTAGGGACCCTTCTCAGGCTAAACTGACTAATCTGATAAACAAGACAAGTACAAATATTAACAGTTTTGATAAATTAAATCCAAACTTTTATTTTTATTTTTGTTGCAGATGTTGTGCTACATTATAAGTGCAGCATGAAACCTCTATTTTCCTTTTTCCCTTTCACTTAATTTTTATTGGGTCTTAAATTCAACTTGAGCAGCAGGATCCTCAAGTCCTCATGTTGTCTTAGTGCCTATTATGACTCTTTAATGTTCCCTGCTAATGGTTTCCTCTTAAGATGGATTTGCTGTTAAAAGCAGCTTTCTCCTAGGAGTGGAGCTCTATGCTACTAGAAGGAAGATGCTGACCTGTGCTATTGGAATGAGCCAAATGAATAAAACCAGCTAGCATTTTGTGAGCTTACCTGATAATAATAGTTAAACTGTGTTGATATAAGTACACTGAGTCACAGCCTGTAGGTACAGACAGTGTAATAATGTGATATTAATCTGCAGCCTTTGAATATTAAAGAACATCATCATCATGCTGTTAGAAATGTTCTTTCTTACTGACATTTGTCCATATATGACATCCTTCACTAGAAGACTAGAAAAGAACTGGTTTGTACATTAGGTTACGAAGGGAACATTCGCTGCCACTTCATTATGTACACCTGTATAATCTCATTCAGCATTAGAAACACCTCTTAATATAACACATCCAGTATGACTCCATCACCCACTATATACATATAGCAGAATTGTCCTTTTAGACTTAATTATACCTTTCTGACAGTTTTAACAAAATCTAAGAAATTATAACCTTGTAAAAGTAGAATTCATGGCAGAGCTTATAGCATTAGCATTAGCTCATACAGGTGTATCTAATAAACAAATTACAAACAGATGTTCCCTAACAGTCACTCAAAGAAAGAATAATTAATGATTAAGAGATTAATAGAAAATTAAATGTTTAATCGTACTGTGTTAAAATAGATCTGCTTCATATAAAACATAATGTATATGTAAAAACTAAAATTCAAAGTCTAGAAAATTGTGGGTTCTTATTTCTAACTTTCTGAATATGACATGGACCTGTTTAGAAAAGTAGAGATCATAGCTTGTTTTTAATTAAATTTAATTTTGAGGCCACACCTCCATACAGCTGGCAATCATTGTGTGATGTGGGTTTAAATGCCTGATCTGTTTTCAGCAAGTAATAGAAATTGTTAGAGGCTAATTAGCTGGTGTGTATGCAACACACTGGCAGCAGTCTTGCTAACCTTTATTTTCTGACTTTTGACCTTCCAGATGACAGAGGGAAACATACGCCTCTTCCACTGTCAAAGACCCCTGAACTTGCTAAGGGTGATCCCATCCCAACAGAGGCAACCTCCTCTGACACAAACACTAAGCCCCCTGCACCCC
Source organism: Ctenopoma multispine (assembly GCA_034779795.1). NCBI lineage: Eukaryota > Metazoa > Chordata > Actinopteri > Anabantiformes > Anabantidae > Ctenopoma > Ctenopoma multispine. The sequence goes on along the minus strand of JAUYWH010000005.1, from coordinate 7,783,763 downwards.
ATCTGTTAGAACCAGTAGACACCCCTCTCAATACTATTTCCACACTTCCACCCAGTGATCCCGTTGCAGATGTAATGGATGCTCCCCCACCTGCAAGGGAACCCACTCCAACCCCCAAACAAGCTCCTGAGGTGCCTGCCTACCCTGCACCCCTCCCTGACCCTGTCCCCACTTCAACTGCACATGAAAAAACACATGAAAAAGAGGAGGTGGAGAAAGAGGAGGAGACTAATGTAGAAGAGACAGCTTCCTCTTCTGACACACTTGTTGCTCCTCCCTCCACATCTAACGGCGTGGGAGAGGTTGAGCTGGAAAGATTGTCAGTCACGTTGCCATCCACTCACCTGGATGCCCCGCTTGAGTCTCCCATTGCACAGCCCGAGGAGCTCCGCCTTCCCAATGGTCTGCCGCTGCCAGCCCCTCAGGACCCTGAGGTCCCTGCCATCAGCACAGCTGAGCGTGATGACAGCCCCATTGCTGAACCTGATGTAAGCGAGCAGCCTATCATACAGACCTCCACAGAAATCACACAGGCAACGTCTGCACCCGTTGTTCACGCAACACTCGCACCTGTTGAAGAACCTGCACCTGTACCCACTGTCCAAGAGATCGCCATCGAACCAGTTGTCCCTGCGGCATCTGCTGTGCCTGAGGTACAAGACACGGCTCCTTCAGCTGCCCTGGATGTTAAAGAAGATACCCCAGTGCCCCAGTCCACTGCCAAAGAAGATACGCCATCTCCTGCTGAAATGGTTTCCATAGCTGAAAGTACTCCAGAAATAGTGGCCACTCCTCCCCCTCCCACAGCAGAGGAGAGGGAGGACACCCCTCCTCCTCCTCAGACGGTTGCCCCTGCCCCTGTAGAAACTACTATGCAAGGTCAGTCACTTACCATTACCTCTGTGATAGTCACCATCTTTCATCATCTACAGCGCAAGACCGTGATAAGAATTGATTTGAGGATAAAACATTATCTTTTTTTTGTTTCTGTAGCTGCTGTGTCTGTGCCAAAGAAAAAGAGGAGGATGAAGGATCTGAACAAAAAGCAGGCAGTGGGAGATCTCCTGGATGCCTTTAAGGAGGTATGTATGCAGTATGAATTTACTTATCTTTTTCTGTATTCTTGTCTGTAGTTACGTGTGATGATGTCAAAGACTGGGTTTTTAAACGTTAACTCACTGCACAATTCAAATTAGCCACTAAATACCACAATCTACTGAGAAGGGAGCCGTTGCTATTGCTGTTTTTTAATGTAACCTCCAGTGTTTGTTCAGGTTCACAGATAGGTATATTTAACCATTCTGATTGTCCTTAACACCTCTCTAAATCTGACCTAGGAACAGGTAGTGGCCCCACCTGAGCCAGAGCCAGCCCCTGTCCCGGCACCAGAAACCCAGCCGCCTGCTGCTTCCCCTTCTGTCCCTGAAGAGGCAGACCTGACCTGGGAGGACAAGGAGGACAAGCTGGATGCAGAGAACATTCAGCCAGAATCTCCCCAGCCAAATGCCACAGACAAGAAGTATCAGTACAAAGAAGGTAACCTTGATACCTTTCAGTGGTTTTCAATTGGAACAATGACCTTTTTCTCACTTAGCTCTGTGTCAGATCACTATGATTGCTTCAGTGAAAGTAAGGGTGTGGCATCCTGCCTGATGTTGCTTTTGTTGATATGTGTATTCAGTTTAAACAGCTTCGGTGAGTAATCAAGGGGGGTCGTGATACTTAACTCCAACAAAAAACATAGTAAGTGGATCATCTGCCTTAATAATCAAAGCATAGAACAATAAACTAGTTCAGCAGCTTCAAGACAGTCATTTAATAAATACACATACGCTGTAAAAAAAGGTTTGGAAACAACAGATACTGCTGACACCAAAATGAATACCAAAACATAGACATGTTCCTCATTAATCATTCACAGCAGGTAAACCATTTGCTATTAGGTCAGTGTTAAAATTAAAGGCTTGCAATTCTTGTCTTTTCAAGACAGTTAAATGTGGATGGCCTTAAAGTGATCATACATGCCCCACATGTATTAAAATATCTTAAAATAGGTTCATGATTTGAGTTTCTATTTGGCCTTTCCACCATAGGGAGAGTGACCTGTTACTTTCAGTGTAAATTAAAACTAAGAATGGTCAGTCAGTCCATACTTGTCTCTGGAAGGGAAGTTAATTCTTTACTTCATCAGCTATGGAACCAAGTCTTGTGGACTGATGAGTCCAAGTTTGAGGTGTTTGGATCAAAGTAAATACAATACAAAGCTGAGATGCAGGGCTCATGAAAAGATGATGGATGCCTGCCTATCGCCATCAGTGAAGCACGGAGGTGGAAACGTGAGGATCTGGTAATGCCTTGTCAATGAAAAGTGGATGATCTGCATTGTGTGCAAGGCATCCCCAGTCAGCATGGTTAACTCTCTATACTGGTGAGGGATGTCATTTCCTCTGGGCAACGACTGATTGGGGAAAATTTAATTTTGCATTAAGACACTGGCCCCAAACATTACTCAACCTATCAATTCTGGACGGAAGAGTCACTGCCTAACCAGCACAGCAGACCTTTATATCTGCAAAAACAGATCAGTGGAATGCCACAGATTTTACATTCTTTACCTACAGTTACTTAAACTTACCTAGGATCATTCACACTTCCTTACTGTTACTTACCTGTTTCTTTTTCAGAACAATGGAAACCAATCAATACAGAAGAAAAGAAGAAATATGACCGGGAGTTCCTGCTGGGCTTCCAATTCATCTCTGCTAGCATGAACAGGCCTGAGGGTCTACCAGCCATCAGTGATGTTGTCCTAGACAAGGTGCAAGCACGTGCTTTTTAAGAAATATACATTTATATGGTCTTAAATCATTTCTCCTCAAACAGTTTTATTTTTTGACTTTGCTTTTGACAGTTGTCAGCCATCTTATGAGTCATGAGGTCATGAGGAAGATTATTTTTTGCTAGATTTTGACCACATTGGAAATATTGACTGAATGTGACTAAAGAGTTTGGAAGATATAATGACATATGTGTTGGTTGCTTGTTTTTCTAATCCATTTGTTTTATTTTAGGCTAATAAGACTCCCCTTCGTCAGCTCGACCCCAGTCGTCTACCAGGAATGAACTGTGGCCCTGACTTCACACCTTCCTTCGCTAACCTGGGGAGACCTGGCATGGGTGGAGGAAGCAGAGGACCAGTAAGTGAACCTTCTCTTAATGTGATCCATAACCTTTGCTCTTGATGTTCATAGCCCAGGAATGTAATGACCTTTTTTTCCCCTCCAATCTCTGTCTTGCCAGCCTCCAGGTATGGGCATTGGAGTTGGCGGTCCACGTCGCTCCCAGCAAATCCAGAGGAAAGAGCCACGGAAGATAATCACCAGCATGTCTCTCAATGACGACGTGCAGTTGAACAAGGCGGAGAAGGCTTGGAAACCTGGGCTGAAGAAAGCTGTTCGCAGCCGTGGTGGAGAGGAGGTTGATGACGACGCAGAACTGCTGAAGACCCAGGAGCTGTTTAAAAGGGTTCGCAGTATCCTAAACAAACTGACCCCCCAAAAGTTTCAACAGCTAATGAAGCAGGTCACAGAACTGACTATTGACACTGAGGAGAGGTTAAAAGGAGTCATTGACCTCACCTTCGAAAAGGCCATCTCCGAACCAGACTTTTCGGTGGCCTATGCCAACATGTGCCGATGCCTTATCGGGGTAAGTGGTGCCTCAAATAGAAATACTGTGTTGAAACGTCAGTGTTTACTGTAGGAGTAGGATTCTTCAGTTTTTTTGTTACAGTTGTGCTTCTAACCACATGCTGACTTCCTGTGACACAGTGCATCAAATGATGAAAATATAAACCTAAAAATAAGATGTAGAATGAGGTGTTTTAAACCTTAGTCTATTTTTGTAGTTGGAAAACATTTAAGCATTAATTTCATATTTCTGTGCCACAATAAATTCCCACAGATCATCTCGCACAATATGCAATACGTAAATAATAAATTCGATTTCTTCACAGCTTTGAAATATTTTACCCTATTTGCAGTGGTGAGTTTACTATAGCAGTCCTAGTTTATGCATAGCTGCAGTGATAACTTCAGCTTAGCCTAATGATCAGGTTCACTGATCTGATGGGTTGGAAGTGGCGAGGACTCTTACTCTGCATAACACCCTGTCTTTTTTTCTGCTAATATACATTTTCTCTGCTCTTCTTAGCTTAAAGTCCAAACCACAGATAAGCCGGGAGCCACTGTGAATTTCCGCAAGCTGCTGCTAAATCGATGCCAGAAGGAGTTTGAAAAGGACAAAGATGACGACGAGATCTTTGAGAAGAAGCAGAAAGAGCTAGAGGCAGCATCAGGGGTAGAGTACTTCTCATAAAATAATTCATATAGTGGAAGGTTTAAAGGTGCTCATACATTTGCAGGGAGGCACTATGTTAGAATATTTATTACCTTTTCTGCAAAATATCTGAACATTTTGCACAACAAAAATCCAGTGTAAGCTAACCTGCCTTCCTTTTATTCACTGTTCTTCATCCATCTTATATGTAACATAATTTCCCTGACAGGAGGAGGAGAAGCAGCGACTCATTGAGGATCTACAAGATGCTAAAGATAAGGCCAGGAGGCGCTCACTAGGCAATATTAAGTTTATTGGTGAACTGTTCAAGCTTAAAATGCTCACAGAGGTCATTATGCACGACTGCATCGTCAAGTTGCTCAAAAACCATGACGACGAGTCTTTGGAGTGCCTGTGTAGACTGTTGTCCACTATTGGCAAGGACCTGGACTTCGAGAAGGCCAAGGTATAAAAAACATACACACACACAAAGTCACAATTATTTGATGAGGAGGAATAGCATTAATAACTGCTAAATGTATTGACACTCACCAAGCTCTTGTTTGTCTTAAGCCTCGTATGGACCAGTACTTTAATCAGATGGAGAAAATAATAAAAGAGAGGAAGACCACCTCCAGGATCCGCTTTATGTTGCAGGATGTGCTGGATCTTCGACGGGTAATCATAAACACAACACAAATGCACACATCTGTGCACATACAGTATTCAGCATTTTACTTTTCATATATAGCTTGGAGAGTATTGTTCATTGACATGTCAGAAAAGTGATTGCAAAGGGTTTCTAGGCAGCCTATCTGCAGCAGACAAACATCATCACTGCCAAGATTTATTGTCAAAATACAAAAAGGAATTATGAAAAGAGTTTTATTCCATATCAGGTTAAACAACAATTCCTGGCCTGTGTTGCATTTTTATTTCAGAAATTTATCAGTAGATGTTATTCACATGAGTTCAGCTGAATTATACAACACACTTTGCTTGTTTTAGTTTTTCACTGTGGACAGAACTTGTCTCATGATACATGCCTTGTTGCTAGATGTAGTCTGAGATTGTGCATGGTGCTAGTTACAGCCCAAGAAACACCCACACTGGTCCTTAAGCCCTGGCCTATGTGAGTCTTAAGTATGGGCTAAGAAAGAAATGTCTTCCTCAGCTCTTTAATGCAGGGCAGCTCCTAAACACAAAGCTGCTCTGTGCCGTAGGCCGAGACAACAGGATATTAACCACAGACCATTTTTTTAGTAGCATGCAAATTTAATCTACTTTGACTAGTTCACTACCACTAGTTTGTGGTAAACCATTGTATTGTTCCTCCATCTAGTGCTGCAGTGCTGTGGAAGCAGTATTTGCCCCCAGTTTTCACACTTAAATAACTAAAAAAATTTATTCTTAAGATCATCAAATACATTTTTATATTACACAAAGATAACCCGAATAAATACAATATACAGTTTTTAAATGATGATTTAAATTACTACAGGTAAAGGGCTCAAGTGTGGCAAATAGTCCTTCACAACACTGCATTTTGTAAATGCAGTTAAGTTTGAGTGTATTTCTCTGAAGGAATGCTGCAGTCCTGTAGTTAGACTTCCAGTCCCTCCCACACAGTGTTACAAAACATGCTGTAGTCAGTTTTTACAAGCCAAAATCAGCTGCTTTAACTCAGAACATTGGTGTAATGAAACTGTAAAACTCCTTCTTTAGGGAGAAGCTCAAGTGAAGTGTTGAGTTACTAATCTGCTGATCTATTGATTCCTTTCAAATATTGTCATCTGTCACAAGTAAAACTCCCCAATGCCTTTGTGTCAAAGGAAATAGTGATATGGACAGAAAAAAATAGATTTTCAAAAAACACGTGTGCAGGGAAAGTTGAAAATGCCTCTGCCAGTTATGTTTTCATCACTCACTTCTCACCCCTGTGCTCCTCATCTTTTCTTCTTCTGCATCCCAGAACAATTGGGTGCCTCGGCGAGGTGACCAGGGCCCCAAAACCATCGATCAGATCCACAAAGAGGCCGAGCTGGAGGAGCACAGGGAGCAGATGAAGGTGCAACAAGCCATAATCTCCAAAAAGGAGTCTGGTGGAAGTTCAGGAGGCAGGATGGGTGGTGGTGGTCCAGGGGGACGTGGAGGCCCACACACACCAGGCCGCGGTGCTCCTCCCCAGGACGAGGGCTGGAACACAGTGCCCATCTCCAAGAACCGACCCATTGACACCTCTCGCCTTAGCAAAATCACTAAGGTAAGAGAAAGAGGCTGTGTTCCACGGTGTCATGGTGTCACGTTAATGTTTCTTTTTTTCCACACAAAAATCAGAAGATATACTTTCAATCAGGACAGGAGACACGTTTCGAATATTCTTTTAATGTTTGATTCCTGTCTGTAATTATAGATGTAGTGTGTTTTTAACCAACAGTCTCTTCTTACAGACCCCTGTTCTTGATTTCAACAATCAGTTGCTTGCCCCAGGAGGTAAAGGCACATGGGGAAGCTGGGGTAAGGGCAGTAGTGGTGGCACCAGTGCTAAACCTGCAGATTCTGGTAAGTTTTCTAGAATTTGTGTATATTAAATAAAATGCAGTGGAGTACCTCAAAACTGAAACTGTATTTTCATCATCAGGCTCAGAGGCAGGAAGCCGTCCAACCACCAGTACTCTGAACAGGTTCTCGGCTCTTCAGCAGCCTTCATCCTCTTCTCTGGATTCAGACAGACGAGTCCCTCAAAGGTGAGCAACAGGACACATGACAGAAAGCATTCACAAATGACCAAGTGGTATATGTATTGTAATGACTCTTAAGATATCTTTCCTGACTCTGCTCCTGTTTCTGTCTTCTTTAGAAACAGCTCGAGTCGAGAGCGCGGTGACCGCTTCGAGCGATCTGATCGTGGTGGCGACCGCTTTGAACGAAGGGATGATCGACGGGACGATCGTGATCGAAACAGGCTGCAGGTCACCAAACGCAGCTTCAGCCGGGAGAATGAGGAGCGGAGCCGGGAGAGAGAGCAGCGTGGGTTGACTGATCCTGTCCGTCGTGTAGCAAGCATGACAGACGACAGAGGCAGCAGAGAGAGAGCAAGGAGCAAAGAGAATGGTGGGTTGCATTACATTTTAAGGTGTAGTGTGTAATATCTAGAGTGATACATTTGCCAAAATGGAATATAATATAATCATAAATTAGTTTTTATTAGTGTTATTACTAGAATGTAACAATCATTGCAGTTTGTATAGCTTAGAATAAGTCTTTTATATCTAAATGGGGAGCAGATGTTGCGCCGCAATGTTTCTGCAGTAGTCCAGAAAGGACACTGAAAGGAAACAAGGAACATGCATTTTCATGTTGAAATATCAGCTGTCAGACAAAGAGGATCTAAAGTAACTTCATCACTTTACTAATTGCTACTCATTGCAGTCGTAGACGACATGATGCCTCGTACATGGAGCCCCAGCATAGGCTCTCTCATACTTGGAATGGGGGAGTGGGGATATCGGGGGAATTGGTTATTGAGACAGATGCAGTCTGCAACCTTACTGCTAGATGTCACCAAATCTTACAAACTGCACCTTTAAAACTTACATTAAAAAATGAGAACATCTTACATACCAATAATAATAAAAAAAATTTATTTGCTGATGATCCATAGTGTATTTACAAAAAAACGTTCCCTCCAATAGGAGAACAATTAAAAAAAATCTTTTCTGTGTGTGTCAACAGTGAAGCGGGAGGCAACTGCCACACCTCCACCTCTTCAGACCTCCACCAAGCCTGCCTTGACCGAAGAAGAGGTGGACAAAAAGTCTACAGCCATAATTGAGGAGTACCTCCATATTAACGACATGAAGGTATGAACTCAGGTGTAATTGTTAAAAAAACAACAACATAGAAACATAAAAATATATCCCATTGCCTGTGGTATTTCCTTAGCTCTGTGACTGTGTAGATTAGGTCCTCCTGATTTTATCAGCTGACAGGAAATGTTCACTTTGCATTTTCAGGAACAGCATCTGATATGAGTGAGGATAAGTTACAAGTTGTTCTGTGTTGTTCATGAAACCCTGATGCATTCATATATACTACTGGCATAGTTACATAGTTAATTACATACTGTTAAGTCTGCTTGTACACACTGACATCCACTGGAGGCATGTTAATGCTTACTTTTGTCTATGTGTTCCTCTGTGTCCCGATAGGAGGCTCTGCAATGCGTGCAGGAGATGAACAGCACTCAGCTGCTCTTTGTATTTGTACGAAATGGGTTGGAGTCGACGCTGGAGCGTAGCACCATCGCCAGAGAGCACATGGGTCTGCTGCTGCATCAGCTCCTTAAAACCGGCACCCTTCCAACACAGCAGTACTATAAAGGGTCAGTACAGAGCCCAGAGAGGTGTTTTTATATAAGGCACATGAATATCTATCAGAAGGGTGCATTCAATATAGAAAAACCAACTCTTCTATGAGATTGATCCTATAACTGTCGTAAAATTAATAACAGCAGGGCTTAAAATTAACACAAGCCCATGGGGAAAAACAAGGCTTTGGTTTATCAATTAGTCTCTGAAAAGATGAATTTTAAGCTGTTGCAGAAGTTGAAGTCTTTAAATCACTGTGCTTAGCGTTTCCCATATGTTTGTGTCAGTGTGGTGCCATATTACTTAGTTAACACATCTGTTCAGTAACGTTATTTTTCATTTTTAAAAACTCAAATAAACTTGATCGGTTGTGCACTTTGTGTGTTTTCAGGCTTCATGAAATCCTGGAGGTGGCAGAAGACATGGCAATAGACATCCCCCACATGTGGCTGTACCTGGCAGAGCTTATCACTCCCATGCTCCATGAGGGAGGTATCCCCATGGGAGAACTCTTTAGGTTTGTCTTAGGCTTCTCTTCACCAGTCAACAACTTAGAAAGGGAAATTTATAGGAGAAGATAACTTTGGGGGTGTTTTTAATTTAGTAGTTTAATGTTTAACTTGTGCTGACATTTTGGTCTCCAGGGAGATTTCTAAACCTTTGATCCCTCTGGGCAAAGCTGGAGTCCTGCTGGTCCACATCCTCACTTTACTCTGCAAAGGAATGGTGAGAGAACATTATATTATACGATGTTTGTATCTAATGTTGCTAAGGGTGTCTTTTTTTTTTTTCTTTTTTTTTTTAAGTCTGATATATTTTGAAATTAGATTCCAGTAGCTCATATTTAATGTCAGTTCTTTTGTGATACATGTCTTTCTTGACAGGTTGAAACAAAATGTGTAAACCATGGGATGCTAAAGGAATCTGTAAATTTGTGCTAGCTTATAATGTATTTGGTAAATATTCTGTCCCTCAGTCTATAACCACTTATCTCCCCTATCAGAGCCATAAAAAGGCAGGTACCATGTGGAGGGAGGCAGGTCTCCAGTGGAAGGACTTCCTCCCCGAGGATGTAGACGTCAACAAGTTTGTGACAGAAAAGGTGAGAGTTCACTCAGTAGCCCCGTTATCATCAAAATAGGACACCTTGTCAAATCAAAATAGGACAGTGTATAGGATAATGTAAAAGTGGAACATGAGTTCCTTTTCATGTGGTAAATAATAACTTAAGTGAATAGAGGTGTATGTTGAAAAGATGAGCATCAAGCCTCTCTGTCTGTAGAATGTGGAGTTCACACTGGGTGACGAGTCGGAGAAGAGCAAGAAGAAGGAGCTGAGCTCTGCAGAGCTGACCAAACAGCTGGACAGACTGATCCAGGACAAGGCGGACAACCAGAACATCTTTGACTGGATCGAGGTTTGTATTCATGCTCCTGTGGTATTCACTTTATTTCTTTTGTTTTGTATTTTGGTTATTGAAGCTCTTCAGAGTAAATAAATACCTTTGTCTTTGTGTAGGCTAACTTAGATGAGCAGCAGACCTCGTCCAACATGTTTGTCAGAGCTTTGATGACCTCCATTTGCCAGTCTGCAGTCATCTGTGAGTCCACGTTCACTCTTTATACCCATCATTAGAGTCGTCAGACTGTACCAAGACAGTTCTGGTAAATTAAGTTTCCCTAACATTTGCCTTTTTAGATGAGAACCCCTACAAGGTGGACGGTGAGCAGATCAAACAGAGGGCCAAACTGCTGCAGAAATATCTGAAGGACGAGCAGAAGGAGCTGCAGGCTCTCTACGCCCTGCAGGCACTGATGGTGCAGATGGAGCAACCTGCCAGTGAGTGGCTCAGTAAAGCCTTTCAAATATCCCAAATGTCTGTGTGTCTGTATATTACTTAATAAATTAATGATGAAAGATGAATTTTTTATTCAAATCTGATAAATTGTTTTAACTTATTAAATATCATTTCTCGTCTATCCTTTCTCCGTCAGATCTTCTGCGAATGTTTTTTGACACTCTTTACGACGAGGACGTGATCAAAGAGGAGGCCTTCTACAAGTGGGAGTCCAGCAAGGACCCCGCCGAGCAGCAGGGCAAGGGTGTGGCCCTCAAGTCTGTCACCGCCTTCTTCACTTGGCTCCGTGAGGCGGAGGACGAGTCTGACAACAGCTAGGACGTCCTCAGATCGCTAAGATAACTGGTGGAAGCACAGGGTGGAAGCTTGGGTGGAGTGAATGTTCTGTGGAGGATTCAGATGAGTCTGAATCAGAAAAATCCTTCTGCATAAACAGAAAAAAGCAAGACAAAAAAATTCTTCAACTGGGAGAGATTGTATTATGGATCGAACATTCGATCATATTATTTTTTGTTTGTTTTTCTTTTGGGTTTTACGTTTTTTCCTTGCGCGAACTGAATGTCTTTTTTGAAATAAACAAGAATACAGGACTAAATACAGAGAATAGATATAAGAGAGAATGCTGAGAAGTTACAAGCCGTGGGAGTTGATGCCGTTTCCTTCAGTATTTTTTTGAGGTTTTTCTCCTGGTTTCGAATGGCTTTTCCTCGCCACGGCAACACTATTCAAGACACTTTGCTTAATGACAGATATATTAAAAAAAAAATCTTTAAAGCCTGTTCACATCTATATTTTTGATGACTTCATCTTTTATCATGTGGACACGACACAACAACATTGTCATGTCGCATGTGCGGTGTTTGATCTACATGACGCGCTTATGTAGACGACTAGCTTTTTGTGTCATGTTTCCAGTGTTGGATGATTGGAGTGTGTGTTTTATAATAAAATAGAAAACTACAAAGAAAAGCGGCGAGAGCTGTCTGATTGACATTTCAGACAGAAGTTACAGTAACGGTTGTGAACTTCCGATAATTTCACACAGACTTTGAGGACGGTGTCACTGAGGAGAAGGGCAATGAACATTGACCATTTCTGCTGCTGGGGGGTGACGATGCTTTCCTGACACCCCTCAACCCCACCACAAACTACAGTGTGTTTGTTTTACTTGTTTCCCGCGCTTCAAAACAAACTGGAGAAAGGGAGAGAAGAGCGAGGGCTCCTGGCTGCACCCTCCTACAAAGCCTGTTGTCCAATTTTAAAAAGATAAAATATCATTACTGAAACTTGAAAAAAGTATACAGACAAAAATCCACTTTAACGAAAAGGACTTTAAAAGAAAAAAAGGAAAGTTTAACAGTACAGATCCTAAGGCCTTTTCTGCTTCCATGAGTGGAAATGCATTTCAGGAGAGTTCTGTAAATATATGATGGATTGTTTTTTGTTTAGTTTTTTTTAAAGAAAACAATGCTAAGTGACCCCCTCCCACCCTCAAAACAACGTGGCAGTTTTCCCTGTATTTATATTTTTCTCTCCTCAGCTGGCAGAAGGTGCTTATGATTGTCCAGCCCAATTCATTGATTACAATTTAATTGAAATGTGTACATACTTTTTGCTTTACTTTATTAAAAAGATATTTAATTAAAGAAAATTAATGCCTCTTTTCACATCCAAAACTGGAAGAGATAATAAAGATCATTGCAGATAAAAGAAAAACTCCCACACTTGTGCTTTTGTGATGGCGGAATTAAGATGGGCTTTCTTTGCCCCAACATCAAATGTTTTTTTCCCCTCTGTTCTGCCTCACAGTGGAGCAAAATCCCTCCACAGTTAACTGTCATAGCAGAAGCAGAACCTGCTGGCTGCTGATGTAGGGATACTGTATGCATCACGTATTCATTTGACCAATATTAAAAATGCAAAGAAATATGGAGGAAACGGCTCAAATCTGAGCAACACAAAGACGAGCAGAGAAACCAAAGGAAGCTGCTTTTTGGGATTCAGACGTGTTTCGTTGCACTGCAGGACTAAAACAGAACTAGAGACTTCAGCCACAATAACAGCAGTCTTAAGTTCAGAATATGTCCAACATGTTAGGTCATTAACCCCTCAATACTACATTTAACACAAACATGGTGTCTCAGATGGACACAAGTTCCTGAGACTCGGTGTATTGGGACAGTTTGTTATAGCTGAGGTCTGTGGTCATCAGGAGAACTTACGTAACTGATAGTTGGGACAGCTGCAGACTAGAAAAAAATGGTTGAAGCATCTGTGATATTATTCTCATGTTGTTATTCACAGGCTGGATTTCACACTGAGCAACATGTTAAACCTGGTCACTTGTTAGTTGGCAAATTTTTGCCATCCTCTTTGACAGCTCCTATACATAGGATTTGACTCTGCAGTGATGTTCTTTCACTGATTCTCTAAATACAGTGATGTTTTTTTATATAGTTACATATGGTACAAATATAGATTTTAGCACATAGACAATATAACACAACTGATGTTTGTACTGAATAAAACATAGACAGGGTCAAAAATATTTATTTGTATTAAATATAAGAACATTTTCATTTTAATAATTAAAATATGACTGAAGTATTAGATAATGACTAAAAAAAATTATATTTGAGGGTTAAAAAGTCCCATTAATGGATACATGTAGAAATCAAAGGAAAGGTAAACAGGTAATATCCATTGTTCAGTGAGTAGCATTTCGTTTATGTGGATCCTCCAGTATCCTCTCTCTGTCCAATGTCAGGTTAGCTTTAGACTTTCAAAAAACAAACATGTTTTTAAAAAGCTGCTCTCTATTTCATCAGAACGACTACATGTAATCGCCTGAAAGTTGCCAGTCCAAGTCTCCAGTCTGCAACAGAAGGGTCAGTGCTGGGGAGGAGAGTGGACTTCACTCTCTGGCTCTCATTTTGAACACTTAGCCCCCAACACAGGCCAGAAATAGAAAGTGTGGTTGTGCTGAGCAGCTCGTATGAACATACTGGTCCAGAAGAGAGTGTATGCTCAGCAAACAGTGCTTGTACAAATTGAAAAAAAGGTCAGTGTTACATATTTACTTTTAACTTGTTCAGGTGGTTATTTTTTTCTGATGACAGAACCCTGTTACACAGCCCACAGACGTCTGGGGCCTTCCTCTTCCTCAGTCTTCCTTTTGTAAGTTTTCCTTTAAACCAAAACGCCCAAACTCAGGTGTTTTTTTTGTTCAGCCGTGTTTCAGTGGAGCTACAGCAGGATCGAGGCTGTAATTCAACCTCAGTGTAACTGTAGTGGAGAGTCAGGAACTCGTTTTGCCCTTTCAGCTTATCTCACTTACTCTCTCCCTGCTGACATGCTCAGCCTCAGGGGATCACATTATATTTAACCTGCTTTCACTTGGCCACAGTGATCACAGTCAGCTGGACCCACTTCTCAGATATTTTATATGCTGTTGCTTCGCTGGTTGACTTCTAATTTCCTTCCATAGTGTGTTGCATTTGTATTGTGAATAAGCTAAGCAGCCAGGCAAGCTTGGTGCAGTTCTGTTGCTTATGGAACAGATTCACCACAGGGAAAATGTATTTTACACTTCAGCATGTTCCTCCCTGACTGTGTGCTGTAAATCTGATGAATGCACAGGTTTGAGTCACAAATATTCCCCTCTGCATTGATGATTCAGCACAGGTGAAACTGAATAAGTTCCATATTTGTTTAGAGAGGAGGTTCTACTTTCAAGTTAGATTTTCACATTTACTTAAAGACACATCTGTTTGATGGTTTATACTTATCAAAGTAATCTCATTTAAAGCCATCTGCCAGTGTTTTAGAATACATTTCACTTATCTGCATCTGCTACCTGCTAATGAATTTTTTGTGGTGTAAAGAACGCTGCTCTCTGCACATATGTTTGATTTTTGCAAAACACACTCACACACACAGCATTTGGCTTATTGTATCACAGCATACCTGCACCTCAGCCCCAACTATTACCATTAACCTGTATTACTATGTGAGCAGTAAGTAAGTATAAAATACAAGACATTTTCAATTGTGGAAGGCAAAGTGCCCCAAAGTCACCAAAATACAGATCTTGTAGTACAGAATGAGAAGGCATTATCTTGCTTTTGTGCCTTACATTAGAGTTGAGCTATGACATTCACTGTCATATATATATATACACTGGAGGGCGCCATTGTGCTATATATATTATCCACATTCAGTGTTGTTTTGTTCATACAACAAACAATAAAGCAACAATAAACTTATATCTATACATAAATATTTAAGGAAAAAGTAATAATTAGCTTTCAAGTTCTTGCTGCTTGAAAACAACTGTTTCAATTTGTGTGAAAAAAAAAGAAAAAGTTTGAACCCCAGAGGATCTTCCTTCATCAGTAGGTTCTTTTCCATCGTCATTAGTGTACATGTTGTTATGTTTTCTACCAGTCACTCCTCACCTGTTCAGGAGTCCTCTGTGTGTTCACCAGCCCTCTGCACACCTGTCGCTGATCCCTTCATCAACCCTCCTGGCCAGCTGCTACCTCCCCAGGTGCACATCATTACACAGATGAATCCTTGTATGTTTAATGTTTTTTTTTCCATTAGATGTAAAATGATCTAGGAAAACTAGAGTGAAAATAGATTAAGGTCTGAATGACATGGTCAGTTATCTAAGTCATGATTGATCTAGAAGCACAAAGTTAGAGGTAACTAGAATTACAGCATTTTAGTTGTATACCACTGTCAACCAATGACATTGTACTTTACATGCATGTTTGTCCAGACTCATATTCTATTCTGCTTAATGCCTAAGTCCATGCGGATGTTTGCCCCAGATGTAATCTAATGTGATGTAATGTAGTCTTTCCATGCTTTTCTGAAATATAGAAATGATGAGAATGGGACATATGAAGCCAGCGTAACCTTAACCTTTGACCGCCAAACGAATCAGTTCATCTTTGACAATTGACAAGTGACAATTTGTGTCAGATTTTAATAAATTCACTAAAGACCTCCCTGAAACATTACATTCGCAACAATAACTGGATGAACATAAGGTGACTGTGACCTTTGGCCTCTGACCTTTAGCCATCAAAATCTAATCAGTTCATCAGTGACTTGGACAGTTGTTCCAAATCTGAAGAAATTCCTCTAAAGCTTCTTTGTATATTGAGTTCACAAGAATTGGGCCACAAGTACCGGACAACCATGAAGACTGTGACCTTTTCCTTTGACCTATGGCCACCAAAATAACATCAGGTCATCACTAAGTCCAAGTTGACATTTTGTGCCACATTTGAAGGAATTCCCTCCTAGTGTTGTTTAGATATCGCACTGGCTGTCGTCACTGCAGAGGCATGAAAACATCTGCTGAGAGTATGCAAAGCCCGGGAGCTCTCACCTGTTGAGGCTTTAAATGATTTCTCTATTCCTTTGACCTCCTCAAACCCTGAAACACACTGAAGCAGGAGATCCTCACCGTTGCCAAAAGTTATCTTCACACATACAGGATGTACTATAAACTATTTGCTATTATTAGAACATGAAACATGTTCCACTGTTTACATTAATTAATGTCGGTGTAGGAACATCATGTAAGAAAATTCATATTTTCCTCTTTTCCTTCCCTCCTCTTTCTCCACCTCCTCTCCAAGGGTTTTTGCTAGTCCTGAGGTCAGTGATAAAATCATGTTGCCATCACCTTCCTGCACCAGCCTCTGCATCCACAACAGCAACAGAACCAAAGCCCAAGGCACGTGACAAAACCGAGTACACACGCTCCGACCTTTTCTTCCACCCACAGTAACATCGACATTATGTCTTATGAGAGCGTTTCTGTGGGAGGCTCTAATATTGTACACTGAGTAGGCTACATATATCACATATTTAATATGCCTAAGCATTGATATTTACATAACTTTTAATTCAAAGCATTAGCATTTTTTTACTCATTTAGTATTTATTTTTTTAGTTTGACATTCTGGGAAATAGATTTAATTGCTTTCTTGCTGAGAGTTTAGTTCAGCTTTAGCTTAGACATTTAGCTTAAATTAGTGCAATGACTGGAAACAGGGACAAATCACCACTTTTGTTATATAAAAAAAACATAAAACAAATCCACCCACCAGCATCTTTAAAATAAAAATTATATATAATGTGTCAATTAATGAGCTTTAGAGATGCTGGTAGGCAGATTTGGTCAATTAATTATTACAGAGCCACATTAGCTGTTTTTAATGTTTCACACATTTTCCCTGATTTGCCCTAATAATTGTCATGACCCATTTATTTAGAGAGTCTTGCAGTTTCAGACACAAACACACAAATGGCCATGTGTATAGTAAACAATGAGCTTCTCATATCATCATGAATCATAACTCCGTAACTTCAGCAGATGGCTGCAAGTGTTTCCAACAGCCTGCCGTGCCGCTGGCTGCTGAGATCCACACTAGGGAGGACACAATGTGGTCACGTCTCGTCACCAGGATCACTGATCACTGACAACGTGTCCGACAGGTTGACTCATCACACAGTATAACACACGAAAGCATTCACCTACAGTCAGAAGTTTAACTTTAAAGACGTGCAATGATATGAATTAGTTCAGATGGTATTGTACTTTTATACAAAATGAGAAACCTCAGTCAGTTTACTGATCGTGTTACCATGTGTTTTGGGACTGTCTGAATGTCTGAATTAAATGTCCCCAATAAGTCCCCATGGCACTTCCCTGGCTCCGTACATATGATTCATAGGAGCATGTCTTCAAATAGCGCCCCCATGGCAGCAGGCGTCTGTTGAAATAGCTCTTTAGTTATCACTTCATCATCATGCAAAGTTAACATAAAAACCCAGATATGAGCATGTTGGTTATGAGGTTATGTTCTCAGTGGTTTACATTGTTAAATGGACATGGTTAAAACACATTTTATACTGGATTCAATGTCGACCTTAAGCTTTAGTGTGGTTTGTTAGTTTGTCACTTTGTCTTTGTGAAGGGTCAGTTATATGACCTTTATATTTTATCACAATTTCTGCTGACAAGTTCACATCCTTCAAGTAAACTTAGCTCATTTATTAATTATGTCTATGTGTTTATTCATAGTATCAGTGCCACAGTGAAGCCAGTGGAACCAAATTACCTGCAATAGCTGCATGCCATAAAAATAAATACACAAAACTATTTCATATTGTATCTCAGACTCTACTGACTCAATACATTTTTTAGTAGAAAAACTTTCTAGCAATTTTGACACATAAAAATGATTAAAAACAAATTGTTTTACAGACTGTCATGGAGTTGAGGCTTTTATTTGAATAAAATGAATAAATTAGATCAGGGGTGTGATCCTGGGCCTTCATGTCTTCCACGCAAACACTACTCAGTCTTTGAGGGAGGCCTCTGGGTGAAATGCATCAGCAAGGATGTTTTAATAAAATATGAATCTACACAGACGTTGACTGCTTTGAAGGTGTGACTTTTTACTTTGATAGTTGACTCATAAATGTGAGTCTGAGCTCTCAGTTTCTCTCTCTTTTTATGTTTTCCACAGTCATTTCTTTTTCTCTTTATGTCTCTTTTTATGCATTTCTTCATGTAATTTTTTACATTTACAGTGCCCAGAAAATTATATGATCCTCTCTCACGCCCAAAAACATATGGTTTTAACTTTTGCATATTAACGAATTACTTAATCATCAATGGCCCATCTACATTTGCAAGGATAATCAGGGCGCTCACTAGGAACATTAGGTGATCAAATTATCTGTAGTAAATGTCCCATTATTGGTATGACGCACGGTACCTGTTGAATAACAAACACGCTTTGCATCAGTTGCCATGTTACCTCTTTTTCTCTCAGTGTCAGTGATGGGGAAATTTTTGGACACGCAATCAAACAAAACACGATTGCTGATACAAATATTCTTCTCCTGCTAATGTATTCATTGGAAAATAGATGGCTGAGTGTTTGTGCCATTCAGCACAGTCCCAGTGGACTCTGTCTTTCTCACTTACATAACCATTCTCGTGGCTGCATTATCTGTCAGGTACAGTCCATTTATGATTACAAACCACAGACACAAACACACAGAAGCTTTTCATAGGTGTATGGTACATTCATTTCCATTCCCTTGATCTTTGGCACTGCGTCATAAATAATGCCCCAAATAAAAACCCTCATTAAACACTATCATTAAAGGTTTAACTACTCACACTTATCGATTCTATAGATCTAAATTGTCACTGCTGTGCACTAAATCAAGTAGATTAAATAGACCAATTGGATCTAATCAGAGTTTTCCATTTACTGTCACTATTTTATTAATTTACTTGCAGCCTACATAGCTGCATGTTTTTTAAAAGTTATTTCTTATGAAGTTATGAAGTTCCCTGTGGGTTATTATGCATTTATAACCTGCTGTTAAAGAGGTTTGGCAGGTGATTGGAGACAAGCGTTATGTGGTTGAGAAGATTCAAGGAGCACCTTACCAGCCTGAATTTGGCCATGGAGTCGACAAGAGTGGTCGTCTTGACTCTCTTTTTGCTGGTGGCGTTTGAATTGTCCAGTGCCAGAGGTAAGATAAATACAAGACATTTATTTATTTTGAAAACAGCCTTAAACTGCTATGTAAATCTTTAATATTATTCTTCAGATTCTGGCATCCTTATACAGTATATTCCTCTTTTGAAAAGAATTGCATACAATAAGAACCTTTCAGTCTTTCAGACACATTAAACAGTTATCCACATTATTTTTAATATTAGTCCATTTTGGTCAAACCTCTTTAGTTTTCTATAACCCCGATTCACATTTTATGTTTTGTGGTTTTATGATGCTTCTTTCACACTGACAGCTACTTTCACATCTTACACCTAAACTTGACTTTCCTACTGCTTTCAGTTTTTGTGTGATATTTCAACTATGTTAATTTATTTTTCTTCAGCTGAAATTTCAGTGCTTAAACAACTGAAACAAACTCGCGTGTTTGAGCACCAAAAAATAAATAAACGTGTTCAGCTCTACTCTGCTGCAACTTCCTTTGTCCGTACACAGTTTACTCTGGATAATTCAGGGTGTGTGCTTTCACCCCAGTCTAAACTTCTTTCAGTAACTATATGTTGACTGCCACTTAAAATACAATAATGTTGCTTCAGTCATACATACATTTTGTCATGTAAAACACAGTCTTATCTATTTTACTGTGCAACTTTCTTTTGCAGCAGATGTGGTGTTTTTAATGACAGCGTCACAGCAGCCTGAAAATGTTGAGCTTGATGTATGAAGCTCACCTTTTTATCCTGAAGTTCTGCATTTTATTTTTCTGTGTGCTGCTTTAAAACTTAATCACCAACCATTCTTTGTGTCTTGTTTGCCCTCATTTCAGCCAGCTTTCATGCTACCACTTCTGTCATCCTTAACAATCATTTACTCTTTTTGTACATTTTCCTACGTGTTTGTCTTGTAAGGGCCTTCCAAACCTTTCAAATTTGCACACTCATTATTTGTGCAGTTGTGCAACAAGATGCTGTCAGATTTTACAGCTTGTTTGTGGACTACCTGTTACAGCAGAAGATAAAGGAGCATGTGAGAAGAGTATTACAGTTGCTGCTGCAAACAAGCATGATATGGCACACAGTGACGTCCCAAAGGAAGTCATTTCGGTTTTTAATTTTGCTGCAATGATCCCAGCAGAATACACAGGACTGGTCTTTAACACTTTATGTTTATCACACAAAAAAAAAATTAGTTTGAAGCATAACGTTTCATCTGTAGTGAGATATGTGTGAAAGCATAAGCCGCTTTTGTGTTGCACTTACTCATCTTTTGTTTCTTACAGCGTAAAACCTACAAACCTTACCGCAGAGTAATGTGACTTCTATAAAACAACATACCACAATAGAAAACAACAGAATCTATAACACTGCTATTTTTAGAACAAAATCTGTTTGATTTGTGGGTGCTCTAGTTGAAGAGGAGAACCCGGAGTTCTGGAGGTCACAGGCCCGAGAGACTTTGCAGTCAGTTTTGGACAGGAAGCTCAACACCAATGTTGCTAAGAACATCCTGTTTTTCCTTGGTGATGGTAAGTTGCACAACACTAACTTCTTCCTGTCTTTGTGTGTGAGTATGTAAGACAGGCAGAATCAGAAACCATTTTAAAAAGTAATGTTACACCTGTCTCTGCTTTTTTCTTCTCTTGGGGTAATACAAATATTTCAAAGACAACAAGTCATGGCTGAGTATGTGATCAGCTATAAACAACAAACACATACAATGAAGACACAGAGACACTAGAGTTAGGACAGTTGAGTTTACAAGTCTTTCGAGAAAGACTCAGCGTGTGTTTGTGTGCGTCAGGTATGGGAATCACAACCTACACTGCGGCTCGTATCCTCAAGGGACAGCTGCAGAACCAGTCGGGAGAAGACACGGTGATGACCATGGACACCTTCCCAAATGTGGGACTTGCTAAGGTACACACACATCATAATGCATACATACTCAATGGCTCATTTGCTCATTTCTTCTATGTTCAATTTTTCTTTTCTCTTTGTTTTCTGCTACAACCGCAATTTCCCACACAGAGAACATTTGAGTGCATTTTGTCAAAAGTTATATTTTATTCATGCTCATCTCTTGGTGTGTCTGTATTGTGCAGACCTACAGTGTTGACTTCCAGATTCCAGACAGCGCAGCCACAGCCACAGCATATCTATGCGGCGTGAAAACCAACCTCAACACCATTGGTGTGAGTGCAGCGGCTCGTAACGGAGTCTGCAGGTCTCAGAAGGGCAATGAGGTCACGTCCATTCTGAAGTGGGCCAAAGATGCTGGTAAGAATAACACAGGGGAATGTAAAAGAACTAATTTCCACTGTCTGCTCACATGTTTATGATTTGGAGATTGAGAAGTTACACTCGACCTGGTTACAGACCCCTGAATTTCCCATATTCAGTGACATATTTGTCACTATGCATGTGACAAATAAAGAATCTTGATATTGATGTATAGGTTCAAAAAACTCTGATGCTGTGCTCATTCTCCTGTTGGAAAAAAAAATTTGACCCAACCAAAGCTTAGTAAGTGACTTTAACAATGGGCAAACCATCTTCAGATCAAAACTAGAAAAATGTCAACAGAAGAAAGAAACAACAAAAAAAATAACTTCAAATGTAAATAAGCTGTGCTGGATGCTGATTAACTTGTAGAGATGAAAACTCTTAAATCAGCATATTTACTTTATTGATGAAGAACCACTAGTAGTGAAACCACAAGTGAATTAGAGGTTTATAGTGAAAGAAATGCTTGGCAACAACATTAATCAAATATTTTATATATAGTTGCGGAACGAAAAAAGTATTTACATAACTTATGCTTTTTCTCCAGTAGAAATAGAACCAATTAACTAATAGTTTGATCACTCAGTCTACTATTCTGCTATAGATCCCAAACCTATCAATTAACAAAGCTGTTACACTAAAGGTGGTGGATTTTCTGCCGCTGTAAAGAGACTGATATGAAGAAATACAGTTCATTTGTCCACAGAAAATACTGAATTCAGGATGTCTTCATGTGATTGAACCAACAAATGGGATTTTGTGACTCCTTGTAGAGCAGCAGGCATGATACCTGACACAGCCCCGCCATGTCACACTCTAGTTCTGGCTCCTGACAAAACAAAATCCCTCAGGTCTTATACAGCCTCAGCAAAACCTGATTTTACAGCTGAGTGCTCTGCTGTGAGCTGCAATGACCTGTCAGAGCAGTATTATAGGGGCCAGTAGGGAGCTGGGATCAGCAGCAGCCTACAGCTGCAGGTTACGCTGCAGGAAGGTTTGCCGCACAGGGAAGCACCTTGACCCTTATCATGTTCCCTGTTATCAACGGCTGTAAAATTCTTGTAATGCACACAGATTTGGCATGACCCTGATCCCTGCACCAAACTGTGTGTAAACACAAAGAAGAATATGCCTTCTGGATCTTTTTGTCAGCCTTTCTGTTTTATTAATTTCAATCATTGTAGACCTGGTCACAGATGCACAAGCTCCATTTCACTTCCCACAATTCCCCATTAATGGATGTAGAAATGCCCTTAAACATCTACCATATTTAGAATTTAAAAATATAGTATAGAATGATGATAATATCATGTTCTGAGACACTATTGGTGTGTAGATTTGTACTTATAACATATTTAAAATATACACTTTTAGATATACATTTCTTGGCATAAACTATGTTTACATTTATTGCACATATGAAATAAATTTGTCTTGTAGGAAAATCTGTTGGGATTGTAACAACCACGCGGGTGCAACATGCCACCCCAGCAACCACTTACGCCCACAGTGCCAGCAGGACGTGGTACAGTGACGCCGACATGCCTGCTGCTGCCAAGAGTGATGGCTGCACCGACATCGCCTCACAGCTCCTCGAAAACACAGATATAGATGTAAGTGTCTCTAAAATCATATTATTCTAATGATAGATTTTTTTAAGATTATATTCTGTTTAGGGTTGTTATTAAATTTAAAGTGTATATTTGCCTGTGCCTGTGCTTGTGTGTGTTCCCAGGTAATTATTGGTGGTGGGAGAAAGTACATGACCCCAACAGGCACCAAGGACCCAGAATATCCCAAGGATCTCTCCTCCTGGGGTAAAAGAAGAGACAAACGCAATCTCATTGAAGAGTGGCAGAGCTTAAAAGCTGGAAAGGTAACGTCTATTTAAACAGACACACTAACCAAGTAAGCAGCCTTATTTATAACTTCAGGGAGAGTCACAGTCAAGAAGGAGGTGACAAACTTACTAAATAATGAGAAGCAGCAAGATAAGAAAGTGCATTTTTAAAGGTTACATTAACTCTGCATCTGCTGCCATCTAGTGTGTTTGTCTTTTACTGTGGACAGTTAGCTAACATTTTAGGTTAAGATTGTTTTTTTTAATAGCTTCCACCATATTCCATATTACACCACATTCAATCATGATATTAGATCTTAATATTAGTACTCTTGCAGTATCAGCATTTAATCAATCTACTGTCTTCATTTAAATGGTTAAAGGGTTAAATTATAATACACTTAATTTTCCATTACGTCTGCAGATAGCTTTTTTTAAAAATTGCTGATATTTTGACACATTGAGATTCTGCCTCTGAATCCTCTGTAAATTAATTGAACTTTGTGAAATGTGGAGCATGTGACTGTGACTAAACCATTACTAGAGACAAGATGAAAAGTAGAGGCAGACGAAAAAGATCAGATCTGTGTGAACCAGTAAGAAGACTGTAATCTGTCACCTTCAATTACACTATCTCACAGCTGTGGCTTAATGGCACCTGAGAAAATTAACTCGATCGACTGTTCGTCTGAATGAACCAACCCACATAAATTCCTGTTAGGTGCCATGTTAGGTTTTAGATTTGACTTTAACCATTTTTAGAGGTGAATATTCCAAAACATAAATTAAAGATGTTTGCCTTTTGTGTGAACTGAGTTTTTAATCACATAAATCCACCAGAAAGAGCTACTCTTCATGTTGTGGTGAGGTCAGTTGTGTTTTTCAAAATAATCCACTACACTGCAACAAATGTGCATACTTTGCTGTTACTAGTGTCCTGACCTCCTATTGAACTTCTTTACATGCAAAGCATTTCATAAAATGGGCTTTTGGCATTTTAATAATCCGCTTGATTTTATAATTTACTACCCCTAAATAATTACCATACTTTAAAGACAGTTAGGTATAAGTACAATATTTGTATTTAAATACATTATCGTAAAGTATAGTAGTTGCTACCAGTGTAAAATCTAGGGCAAACCCCTTGTCTCACTTACTGCTACACTGACACCAGTGTACTGTAGTTAATTAGACAGTAACAGCATATGGATTTTAAAAATACTTGACATTAATTCACAGATTATAAACAAAAACACTGTCAGGTGTCAAAACTATTTAAGGACACTTTACGTCAGAAAGTGATTCATGCAGCAAAGAAGACCACATCCTGTGACTCATAGCAAGAACAAAGACTTCTACTATCTTCCTTCCACTTACTGAGTCAATGTGCATGTCCTGTATATCACACAGGTAGCCCATTATGTGTGGAATAAAAAAGATTTTGATGCTGTTGACCCTGAAACCACAGACTACCTCATGGGTGAGTTTTTATTTATTTATTTTCTCTTGAGGTTTTCTTTCCAGAAGAGTGATACATGAAAGTGAAGCGTTCCCATCAGACCCCTGACAAACACAATATCAAACAACCTGGTTTACGCACCAGCTTAGTCATTTCATCTTTCGATGTCAGTCTTGAATACAGTGCTCATGTTGTCCCTCAAACTATACCTGTACCTGAACTACATAATGTTTTCCAGGTGGAAAAAGCCTTTACAGTGTCTGTTGTCAGTACACACTGTTTACAGTAACCAGATGTGTTGACAACGTTCAACTGTTACATCGGTATTTTAATAATAATTGATACTTTATTGATCCCTTGGGGAAACTCTTTGTGGACAGGCTGCCCCTTTGAGGTGCCAAGGGTTCACGGTATCAATGTCTTATCCAAGGACATCTGGAGCCTGAATGGGAATTAACTTAAAAGTAACAACATAAATGTGTATGTTGTAACAGCACTGCGAGTGATAATTCTTTTTTTTAACTTAATCTTACTTAAAGTGATAATTGGGAAATTTGGGAAATGTGCCTATTTCATTTTGCAAAGAATTAAAATGAAAATATTGTCTCTGTTCAAAGGCAACAGAGCTGGATGCGGCAACTGTACAAGAAATTCCCATTCTTTATGCTAAGCTAAGCTAACTTGTTGTACTGCAATGTGGGATTTGATAATATGCATTTAATGGATGCAACAATTACAGTTGCATCACGCAACAACAAACAGATGTGGTGAGCGTAGGAGCGTAAAGCAACTAAAAAGATGGATCTGTAAATGTTATTTTCAAGACTGGTATGATCAGGAGCATTGGATCTGTCATCTAAAATAAAATAATGAATATTTTTTTGTTTGTTTTCTGTGCATTGCAGAACCGTTGCTCATTTAAACATTCAAAGTAAAATTATCATCACTGATTATCCAGGACTGGGCAGGAGTTGTACAGTCAGGTGGATGCATCATGTGTGTAAGCTCAGTGTCTTCTCTGTGGTATGTGATGGTGCTTGGGAGATGTAGAGTCATCATGCTTTTTGTGTATTTGCTGCTGCTGAGACTATTCCCCAGCACACACTTCACTGTGCTGAAAATAGTAGTGGTAGGATGATGGGACTTTCCTTTCTGTTGCACCACTGAAGGCAGATAAAATTGGCAAACTGTATTTTTACACAGTGCGTTGGCTGTTCTTTTTATTATTTGGTTTTCCTCTCCACAGCTCTGTTTGAACCTAGTGATCTGCGCTTTGAGGCAGAGAGAGACCCAAGCATGGACCCATCCATCGTTGAGACCACAGAAAAGGCCATCCGCATCCTCCAGAAAAACCCTAATGGCTTCTTCCTCCTAGTAGAAGGTGATAAAAGGATCTTCAGCAACCCTCCACATGCTCCCCCATTAATTACACCGTTCGAAGTTTAGAAAGTGAAATCCCAGAGAGGTGAAGGTTCTGCTAAAAATAGAGAAACAACATGTGGTTAGTCCTGATGGATCAATTGAGTTATTGATCCTCTAAAAATCACAAGATAAGTCCAATTAAATGACTGCATTACAGTGAATAAATTGACATTTAAACTGTAGTTTACTAAAACACCTGGTGTATTTGTAGATAATATCAATGTCATCTCAGATTTTGGATGCGTTTGAGTTGATCCTCGCGGTACCTGCTGTGGTGACAACCTACAAAATACGTCATGTTAGAGAACAGTGTGTGTGTACCTGCACTGGACCCAGTGACTTGACATTGATTCT
Organism: Ctenopoma multispine; assembly: GCA_034779795.1. Taxonomy (NCBI): domain Eukaryota; kingdom Metazoa; phylum Chordata; class Actinopteri; order Anabantiformes; family Anabantidae; genus Ctenopoma; species Ctenopoma multispine. Next base: position 7,757,279 of record JAUYWH010000005.1, on the reverse strand, counting down.
GCATACAGCTCGATGAGTTTGCCGCAGTGTGTGCTAGTGGAGTGTGGTTGGCTGCCGTGTCTCTGTTCCACACGGCTGCCTCACTGGACTCCTCATCCATCTCTTCTTTAATCTGAGGCAGCTGCCTGGGGACTCCATGGTGCTACCCAGTGTCTTCACAATGACTTTAAAATAACAGGAAAATGTATAAATAGACGCAGGCATATGGTGCACCCAATCGCTGACAGCTCACCGAGACCACAACTTATTAATTGTAGTCTATTTCACTTCCCACTAAAGTTAGTGGAGAAGACAGGAACCAGAAGAGTTTACTAAAGTAAAAAAAAATCTTTATATGAGCTAGATCTCCCAGCAAGAGGGTTGATTTAAAATTCAGCTTTGATTCTCTGCTGGAGACGTTGAGACCCGTTTCCCAATTTATGTTTTATTCCAAAACATATTTTCCATCCTTTTTGTCTAAAGCTAGAGTCAGATCATAACAATATGAGTGTGTTTTCTCACCACTCGAAAGGAAATTTAAAGCATCTGAGTCCAAGGCTCAGTTTTTGAATTTACCTTAGATCATGTCGACTGCGTACATATGCAACATTTTTAAATGTGGCAAGAGTGTTTTTTGAGACTGTTGTTGCATGTAATTTGACACAAGTCTGAGTCACATTTCTGATGAGGTTAGTCTCACGTCGTCTGAGTCAAATCCCCATCAAGCCTCAAGGCATTTAAGGCACATTCACGTCGAGCCTAAAAGAAATTATGGACAAGTCATAATTAAATCCCATCTCATTATTGTTTCAGTCTTTTCCAGCTCTAGGAAAGAAATATCTGTATCTTAGCAACTAAATACTCAAATACACTAGGTTCATTACCTGGTTTGTGTTTTCTGCTGTTAAAAGATAGACAGATAGTGGACAGCTGGTCCGCTGGTGTCAGAATCAAGTCCCACATTATCACAAGTCAGTCACGTTTTGACTCAATTCAAGTATCAAGTCTTTTGAGACAAGTTAGAGTGAATTCTCCAGTAATTTCACATTAGCTGGTGACAAGTCAGCATCATGTGCCAAGTCATGTCTGACACATCTGAGTCATCCAGAACAGGTAAGATTTAGAGTACTAAGCTTAAGGTTCTGTAATATCAAGGCTGAAGTCAAGTTCCAAATCTACAAGCCAGGTCAGAAGCCATTAGTTGACCAGTCAGCAGTCACTATCTTTAACCCCTTCCTCTCTCTGTTGTCAGGTGGGCGTATCGACCAGGCTCACCACTCCGGCCGGGCGTCCATGGCTCTGCATGAAACAGTTGCTTTCGACTATGCCATCGCCAAGGGCCTCGAACTCACCAAAGAGCATGAAACTCTGACTATAGTTATGGCTGACCATTCCCACACTGTTAGCTTCAATGGATACCCATTTCGAGGGCAGAGCATTCTGGGTAATTATTTGACCTCCTGTCCCCCTTCTTCAGTTGTGTGGATAAATGTTGAAATGCAAAGACTTTACACGATCAATCAAAGAATCTCCTGAAACCTCCTCAGTCCTTCCTCTCACAGTTCACCTGCATCCATCCATTCCCCCTCCAGGTGTGTTTATAGTCCATGATAATAGACACCCAGGGTAGTTTTTGTGCTTGTTGTGTGTGTGATGCCTCTCAGTGCACTGCTTGCCTCATTGTGCCTCTGCCACCAGCAGCTTGACATTTCCTCTGCTTTCTCTCCCCTGCAATTACAGCCCTGGTAAACGCATATAGCTGGCAGCCTTTCTCTCCCTCGCCTTTCTATTTCAGTCCCTTGCTCCTCTTGTCTCTTTTCTTTCTACCTCTCTCTGACCATCGATGGTGACGCCTCGCTCCGGCTCACATTATTCTCTCCAAGTTCTCCTCACTCTATCAGTTTAATTCAATTCTGTTTATTTATAAAGTGCCAAATCACAGCAAAATCATCTCAAGGTACTTTACATAGAAATGTTAAGTAAGAACTTACAGAGTAATAAAAAAACACACAACAAATACTCTTTGATCAAGATACTAGGTGACAATGGAGAAGAAAAACAGAAGAAAGCCCCAGTGGAAGCAGACTCGCCTTGAATTGTTAGGTTGAGCAGAAAGTGGATGATCTTTCTTAGCTCTTAGTTAAAGGTATATTTATATACAGGTATATATATTGAATGGCTATTACAGAAAGGAAAATGCCAGCCATAAGTAGCATAATAAGCAGGGTTTGATTTCATGAAAAATTAAAGATTATGACATTGAAGATTTTTAAATGCTGCGATCACTGCAAAGAAAAATCAGTTCACCTCCATAGTATTGAAGTGTAGGATGAAATACATGAAAACCTTTATCTATGTGCCTTGATACCACTTGAGGAAGTGTATGAATATATCTGCTAATCTACTAAAATGTACTTCCACCCTCTTCAAAGTAAAATATCAGGAATGTTTCTGGCATGATAATAGTCAGATTTTAAAACCCACCCCCAAAACATGTCAGGATCAACCTTCACAGGTCCATATTAATTGAGGATTTGTGTTACCTCCTGCTGTGCCCTCCTCTCTACTCTTTAATGCTTGTCCTATCCTTATTTTACCGTCCACCTCGTCCTCCTCCTCCCAACAATGCAGCAGTGATTAATGTGCTTATGAAACGCTGAGCTCTTCATCAGCAGGAGACTCACCAGGCTAATGGTTCATCTTGAGAGAAACACTGAGATACTTAACAAACTCTGGGGTCTCTGCGGCACCCTGGGGATGTCGTGGGGGGGGGGGGGGGGGGGGGGGGGGGGGGGGGGGGGGGGGGGGGGGGGGGGGGGG
>JAUYWH010000005.1:7709912-7754470 GCA_034779795.1 Ctenopoma multispine | reverse complement strand
ATGTGTGTGCTTGTATGCATGTGTAACATGCATGTGTTTTTAGCACTCTGAGGCAGAGAGATGTAACAACAAAATGAAAAAGATAAATCAAAGTTAATCTCTCTGTATTTTCCAGGCAAATCTCCAGTGTGGGCTACAGATTTTCTGCCTTACACCACGCTGATGTACGGCAACGGTCCCGGGCACAAAATCACAGACGGCAAACGTCCTGACATACGTAATGTTGACACCAGTAAGATCTACATTTCTTCTTTTTCCTCGCAGAAATCACACAGATATCAGTTGATTACAGATTACAGAAGTTACAAAGCTCCTTAAATAGGCATTAATTAATGTCTTTATTTTGAGAGCACTGTTTCAAAGCAGCTGGAATGACCTTCACCTGATATACAGATCCATATCCTGTCCTACAGTATAACCTTTCCATATAATATTATTACTTGTTCCGTATCCTTTGCTGACATTTTTAGGATTTGATTTGCTTTATTGTTTTTTATAAACCAAAAAAGAAAAAGACAGTTTAGATTATGTAATAATCATTATAACCATAGACAACAAGTAAATCAACAAAAACAGATTAAAAAGAGTGGATGTGTTTCAGTAACAAATAAATACTGTTAATGGGTGCTGGACACGTATAGTAACTGTGTACAGCAGGATTGTCAGAGCTTTTTTTGGCTGGAAAGTGCTGCCTGTTGTGAGCTGTAAAACCAAAACAATGAGCTTGCTAGAAAGAGGCTAAAAAACTCCACAGTTGTTGAGTGGAACAGAGTCAGTTGGTTAATTCTCTGTGGGTCTGTCACTACAAGCAACCGTGTGCATATACATGTAGTTACTTGGTCCATTTTTTAAAGTAGCAGATTTAAAGTCAGTCAAGCGACTGGTATCATTTGAAATGCCATATTAATACATTTGTAAATGTCTTTGGACAAAAGAGAATGAGTGTAATGAATCACGTCTGTGTGTTTTAAAGAAAATAAAGACTACGTCCAGCTGGCTGCTGTGCCCACAGAGTCGGCCACCCACAGTGGAGAGGATGTGGTGGTGCTTGCCCGTGGACCCATGGCCCACCTATTCCAGGGTGTCCAGGAGCAGAACTACATCGCCCATGCTATGGCTTATGCTGCGTGTGTGGGTGCTGACCTGAGACACTGCCAGGGGCAAAACTAAACCACCTGTGGTTCACACAGTCTAGAACAATGACAACAACAGGGATATCCCCATATTATACCAATAAAGTAGTCCATGAATAGAGGGTTCATTTATGACTTACAAACACCTGCATCATTTATTACAACTTTTTTAACATATATATAATCTTGTAATCAAATCTACCTTCATCACTGTCTTGTGAATTATGTCCATTTTTCCATCTTGTTTTTAGCTTTGCTCTTAAACATTTTTTCAGCTAAACTAATGAGATTTTAAGTGATTTATTTAGCATAAGAAGTGGAGAAAACCATGAAGGCAGTTCATCCTTCAACTCATCTGACAAATGAAGAACTGCCAAATGTTAACAACAAATTGATTGATTGACTTTTGGCTCCAGTTTCTCGTATAGTTAGTTAACAGACGAGAGTTTATATCAATCAAACTCTCAAGCATAAAAACTAAGAAGTACTAAGCAGTACTTTTATTTTAAAATACAAGGGTACTTAAACACTTATTTTTTCGGGCTCTGCTTCGAAATAACCTGCCAGTAAATATTACTTTTACGCTGTTTTTTTTTTTCCAAATGCACTTTATGTCAGACCATATTTATCTGCTAAACACAGACACTGTCTCATCCACTGAGATTTTCATTGACACTATAATTTACTAACCTGTTACAAGACGGGTGTGTAAAAATGACATTTCGTTCTTTTGATCCTCTTTTCCAATATCCGTAGTGCTAATTGAGGTTGGGGGTGGTGTGGTTTGATGACATTACTACAGCAGTCCATTAATAATGCAAAATATTTAAAGATCACCTATTTTTATCTTTGGGTGACAGATTGTGGTAATTATTTTGGACATCTGTTGGGATTTGGAGTTTATCAACCCTGATTTTGACTCTCCTTGTACTCATTTAGACTTGCCGGAGGCCATCATTTTTGTTTCAGAGAAGGGGGCCTGCTCTCATATATTACACACATTCAGCTAAGACTAATTTATAGATCACATGGTGGAGTGGAGCTCAACAGCTTGAGAGGAAATGCAAGAGGAAGTGTTACGTCTTTGTCTGTTATTGAGGGTATATTTATGGGAAGGAAGGAGGTTGCAATCAGGGACTGTGACTTCTTGACACAGACTCATACATCAGATTATCTCATTACTTCAGTGGGATATACTTGTCTGTTGTATCTTCTATGTCTGATGATAAGACTCTTTGAAAACATAAAAGCATCAACTGACTAACTGAAATTTAAATTGTGTATTTAATATGAAGAACTGTAGGAATTTCTTGCTGTTTGGGTTGTGTATTCAGCAGAGAAGGCTTCTTCTACCTTCTTCTCCTGCTTCAGATGAAAACACATGGCCATCACAGCGCTCCTGATTATATCGCACACTTGCTGCTTACCCTCTAGGGCCTACTGTCTCTCCTACTGCCAAAAGTATTGGTAAGCTCGCCACAAACACACAAACTTTATTGCCTTTAACTCTTCTTCAAAAGGCTGTCCACAAGGTTTAGAAGTGTGTTCATAGGAATATTTGACCATTCTTCAAGGTGAGCATTTGTGAGATCAGGCACGGATATTGGATGCGCAGGCGCGATTTGCAGGCTTCCCTTTAATTCATAACAAAGGTGTTCTATCAGGTTGAGGCCCGTCAAGTTACCCCACAGAAAACTTGCTCAGCCATGTCCTTATAGACTTTGCTTTGTGAACTGAATTCACTGATTTGGAAGGGTGTTCCAATACATTTAGCAATATAGTGCATATGATATGTGGTCTGTTTTTACCTGGGTTTGTTTGGTTTACTCAACAGCCATGTAAAAAACATGAACAATACAAAGCTGACAGAGACCATAAGATTTCCATAAACAAAGAAAGTGGAGTCAGTGGAGCTTTAACCATTGATTTTCATCTAATTGCTTAAAGACACATTTTAACAGATTAGAACTTCTTCACTGCCACAGTTTGAATATTTGAGGTTTGCCAAGAACCATTTCCTCTGATGGAGCTCTTCAGTATTTGGAACCTATTCATTCCCCATGTAGACATCCTCAAGTTAGGAGCTTCTTCAGAAACACTGTGTATCACCATCACTCTCTTGCAGACTCCCAAACATCAATCAGATTCCTTTCTTGTGTTAAATTTAAAAACTGAAAGCTAAAGTAAATCGCTAAAGTCAAGTAAATTGCTATTTACCTAATGCCAGTGTCTTCCTATCCTTCTTATTCTTATCCCATATGGGGGTCGTGAATTGCATATATTGGTAATTTCTTTACCATGTAGGCTTTTTTTAAATTTTCCGTTCACGGTTTTACACACTTAATAGCAGGTTTCAGCAGTGCAGACAACACATTTTGTCCTGACGCTATGATGAAGGCATCTCCCAGCACAGCCATGCGGTCTCACTTATGCAGACACATGCTGTACTGCGCAACAGGCTCTCAGTACTCCTGTGGCTCTCACAGCTGAAACGTACTACAGCCGTCCTTAAAGTGGCGCTCGAGCACCAGTTAAAGTATCATGTGGGGTGGACAGGGCTGATCAGGCTGAATAAGCTCTGGCTTTGCCGCAACTTTGATGTGTTATGAAATGGGAGTTGAGTACGCACTGCAGAAGGAGAGAGAGTACAGAAATTTACTTGTGCTCTGTAACTGTAAAATGTCCGAACACAAGAAGACCGTACATGTGTAAAAATAACCGAGTGACTAATGTCTGTTCTCCAAGGTGCTAAATGTGTAATGAGCAAAGTGACACACACGCACCCCTTTATTTAGAGGTTATCGTTATTTGATGTCTAATTCACGTCAGTGTCTATGGTTAATATTTATATATGTTTTTAGCACAACAACTATTGTTGTATTATTGAAACGATGCATTAACAGTGGGAAAACACCATTGGCACACTTCTGGCACATTTCTGTCTTAATCTACTTGCTCGTCCAAGTTTCCGTCGTGCGTATTTACGCACATGTAGTCGGCGCTGAAGCCTCTATCATTATCCTAACCGCGTGTCAGCGGGGAAGCTGGAGCCAATCCCAGTTGTCATTGGTGGAGAGGCGGTGTAGACCCTAGACAGGTCGCCAGTCTATGCAATTTAGAGACGCCAGTTAATAACAAGCACTTGGACGGTGGGAGGAAGAGAGAGGGAACCGGGTTTGCCCGGTCAACCGTGTATTCGAACGCGGGTCCTTCTTGCTGTGAGGCGGGAGTACTAACTATTAAACCACCGTGCCGCCCCGTGCATCGATCCAGATTCATGTGGTGAGCACGGACTGAAGGTTCCTTCATCATCACAATAAACCATTTATCACAAAACGTCCACCACGCACAATTAGCTTTTTGGATCTATTTAGGGAAGAGACGCATTGAGGGAAAACTAAACCTGCTGATTTCAAGCCCTTGTCCCACATATGTAGTTTATGTTTGTGCTTCCTAACATTGCATCTCACTATGCTACAGATCAAATTCAGTTGTACTGGGTAGACGACTGCGTGGGAGTAAATGTGGGGAATGCGGTTCAAAGTAACCAAACACCCAGTGAGCAGCCATTCAAAGGCCGATACATGTTTCCGTATTGGGGATGAATGACATTGAGAGAGCCGTGTGTGGATCTGTTCTCCAGATAATAAGCGCAGTGGAGAGCGGCCGCGTGGGTCAGCAGCTCTGCAGATCTATGTTTAGAGCCCTGGTGGGCGTTAATAGAGTCGGAGAGAAAATGAAGATGCTTCAGCGTCGACCTGCCTGGAGATAAGAGTGGGTCGCTTACAAATAGGCCACAATAGGCCTCACAATGGAGCTGTCTTTTTAATTCACGCCCTCTCCGACTGCTTGGTGCTGTAATCGGTTACTTTGATTGTAAATACACGAGCAGAGGATGCTGAAGCTTATTTTTAGAAATGTTTCCCATACTTGAGTACGTGGACTATGAGGTCGTAATGAGCCTGCGGCGAGGCCACCGCGCAGCGTGGGAGCATGGAATAGGGTTCTGGTGTCCTGAAACGTGTCAGACTGCGTGTGAGAAATGTCACTTTCTTCACATGTGCGTTTGTTGCCATAATTGGACGGTTACATTAGTGCATCACTCAGCAACACCGTGCGTAAAGCCTGTGGGGATTTAGGGGTCCAACACGACCTTTTGTCTCTCACGTTGTTGGATGGTTGTCGACAGGAAAACACAAATTAAGGTTTCGCCTGCTGCACACGTTTGTCTCTTTATTTGTTATTTCTCCGCGCTGTGCACTGCTCCTGCTGTCATCAACTCTGCCATTTTCCCTTTTAGACCTGTTGAAATATGCAGTATGCTCCTCATTTGTCATTATGTCAGCTGATATATAGATGAGGGGAAACGCAATCCTTTAGTTGACAACATGCTCCTCTAACGCTTGCACCACTAACTCCGCCCTTCTCCCCATGCCGTGTGGCATGAAAGGTGACACCAGCCAATCACATCTCTTTCCGCTTCTACCTAGCAGAAGAAAACAGAACGAGGAGGCGGAAACTCATTTGGGCTGTATATAAGCTGTAAGCGTGGGATTTTTCTATCAATGTGTCACCTTCCGACGGTTCACTGTGCGACCACTCCATGGTAAGAGCGCACAGGCACCGTGCCGGTGGCGTGCCGTGGACTTGACCGAAAGAGAAAGCAGGAGCCTTGCAGCTGCCAGACCGGGAGAGAAACCCATGCTGCCTCTGCCAACACACAGAGCGCTGTCCGTCCGCTGCGGTGCTGAACTGCAGGGCGCGACCCTTCAACCAGTGACGTAGAGCTGAGATTCACTCCAGAGAATAAACCTCCAAACCCTAACAATAAAGCTGCAAAAGCACGTTTTATATGTGGATTTAAATCACTACAAAAACACTGATGAAAGAGCAGAAGTAATGGCTGGACTCTCCTCCACCCTCGGCGTCACACCGGCGGTCTGAGCACAGCAGCGCGCTGCCGTTTCGCTTCCACCGGAACCCAGCGGAGCCTCCGTAGATGAAGAGAGTGACAGAGGCTTTCGATCAGTGAGGTACGCCCGGCGTCTCTTACACAAGGAAATTAGGGAAAGAAAATTGATAGATTGATCTCCTAAAAGGCTCTACATGCAGATGCGAAAATGGGCTGTATCAGCTCCAAAGCGCCAGTTGGTAAGAGTTGTTTTAATTTGCTCTCCGAAAAGCACGCCGGAGGAAGCCTGATTTGTTTTTCGCATTTGTTTTTGCTGCAGCCTTTATCGCGGTTGCAGATGCTATGGGTGAATTTGGGTGCTTACAGTGAACCGCATGCTGTGCCAGGGATGCGAGACATATGATAGTGCTGCTGAGTCATATGTATATGAATATGAATACGGAGTCTACATCAAATGTGCATTATAGATAAGTTCCAACCTGTTAGGGAGAGTTAGAGGTAAATGTTTGCTTATCTGTGCACCGGGTGCTTTTTTAGCGAGACCGCGGGGAAGCGCTTAGGGGCTGGTGTCTGCAGCCTAAACATCGCGATGTTACGAGAGTTGCAAGAAGCTTTTTGGTGAGCACGCCAGTCAGAGGCAGAGAAGACAGAGGTGCTCTTGACACCACTGAGGGATGCGTTATTAAACAGCTTTTACATCTGTGAGGAGAAGACTCATCCGGACACGATGGTTCTGACCGCCCTGACCCAGTTTAGTTGTAAGGTAGGACACCTTTTTGCTCCTGTCTTTACGCGTGCGACCGCACAACATCTCGGGGTACTTTACTCGTTAGAATTTCAAGATATTAAAGTAAAAAAACAAACAAACACAAATTAATGTGTATTCACACGTGTTTACATTTAAGCGGACTGGATCAGAGCTTCCAGTCAAACACACACAGCAATGGATCATTTGCTTGTTGCCAAGAAACAAGCTCCCTGTTGCTGCCGCATGTATTTGCTCTCACGGTTGTTTACACCTTTTGCTGTACGTGTCTCCCATCCGTTCCCCTAGCGGGTATATGTCGCCGAGACCTCCGTCCTTTATGTGCTACCCCGACCTCTGACGCGTGCCCCCGCTCCGATTATCCCCCTGTTATTTATCTGACTGTGTCCCCTCTGTAGACTCAGTAAATCAAATCAGCTCCACGTTCATCTTGACCATCCTCTCATACGTTTCTCTCACAGCACAGACGTGGTCGCTCATTATTTTTTTAAGGTGATATAAATGTTATGTGCAACCGTCTAAACTGTGATGTTTCCGTCATATCCATGCTTACAGATCCCCTCTCTGCCTCTAATTGGTTGTGTGATCCACCGCTTCAGTCACTTGATGATTATGGCGCCTTGTCCCCGTCTCCTTCTCGCGGAGCGCGTAAGGACGTGCCCTAGTATCACAAAGCTCACTCAAAACCACGATGCGCGAACGTTTATCAAGTGCTATACACAGTAGGTCAGTAACAGACACCTGTTTGACTCTCGTATTTATCCTGTATCTGTGTGACATCACACTGCTGCTGGTCTTGACCTAATTGTGTTGATTCGCTTTTAAGTCTCTCCGAGACATGAGAGAGCGAGGGAGACAGGGATGCATGGCTGAGGTCCCTCTATCTGCAGTTTCCACGACAACGGGAACCACAGAGAGAGATGTGTGTGTGTGTGTGTGTGTGTGTGTGTGTGTGTGTGTGTGTGTGTGTGTGTGTGCAAGTGAGCGAGACCTAAGTAAGATAAATAAATAAAATAAAACGAAGACTGAAATTCTCATTTGCGTCGAGGGGGGAGATGAGACGCATTCGGAGACGCGTTTACGTTTTTAGAAAGATCACAGTCAGGGGAAGGAGATTAATTAAGATAAAAAGACATCGAGCAAATTAACAAATTAGCCACAGATGGAGGATGACCGCAGGCCCTCACAAGACAGCCACCACAAGTATCAATCATTAAAAAGGCTCTCACACACACACACACTCCCGTCTGCTAAGAGCCATCGTGGCTCAATATGTTTCATCTCATCAGATGTGATTCACATGTGTTTACTTCGATTTCATGTCGATCTAGACCCGACAGCCATGTCACCTTAACTGCATCCTTAGTCTAGGTTTGCGTCACTACTGCAAAACCATTTGCTCCAGTGAACTACAGGACGTGTGCACTGCATACGTGCAGGGTACATCCGTTGAGGTGTGTGCAACAAACGGCAACAAAGCCGTTCAACACACGCATCATCGAGCAGGAGGAGACTGCGGCGACCCGCGCGAAATGCGAGCATTTTCTCACAATCAGCTGCTGACGTGCCACCGCCATCGAAACGCTTCAGTGCGGGCAGCAGGTCGTACACGTACCGGACTCAAATGACTGTCACATCCTGGACATCAGTCCAGTGCTGTACACGACACGTGCGCGTCTCTCACTCCTCTGAACAATACTTTTATTGACCAAGGTGGCCTAGATTCAACGATACAATACACCCCGGGGCATTTGATCGCATCACACCCAATTAAACGGCTCATATTGAATTCTGCTGGTGGGCAACTTGAGCTCAGCGCGCTAAACGGCAGGTCTTTGACCCGGGGCGAATGATTGGTCCCGATATTTGACTCAATATTTGAGATGGGTGCTGGCGACTAATCGAGCGAGTTGTTCTTTTCACAGACAGTAACTAGAAACGCTTCCCTGCAGTGGAGGGATGGAAAGAGGAGCCAGGCAGTGACATTTACGGACCCACCTCTCAATCTCGTTTTGCAAATCTGATTTGGGAGAGTGGCGAGCACACGAGGCCTGTGAGAGCTGTCCAGGTGCTGAAATGTCTGCTGCACGCTGCGACGCTGAGGCCCCCGAGAGCAGCTGTTAGAAAGTTTTAATTCATCAAGTCAAATAGTCAGTAAGCCATTAAGGTGAGGTTTGTATCCGTGCTTGGTGACATCTGTGCTCCATGTAGCGTGTCCCCGTGTTGATGACGTGGCCTGTTCACGTCAGAGAAATGTTTTAAACATCGAGGAGGCGCAACTTGCATAAAGTCACAGGCATGCCCCTGCTACTGCTACATTTTCTGCGACAAAGCAGAACCAACTTTATAAAATATCAAACAGGCTTGGGCTGCAGCTAGAGCCTTACCTGCATGACACGGCATGGCTTTAAGCGCACGCATGCTCCCGGCATCTCACTACAAGCAGTCTCCACGGAGCAGGCTGCGACGAGGGCTTCTGCAAATGCTGAACCAAGCACTGTGCAATACATAACAAAAAGCGGAGTGCTCCAGAATTAAACACTGCATGATACAAGCCTAAAGACACATCTAAGCTTCACAACACCAGGAATTACATTTTTTATTTTAATTTTGAATATTTGCATATTTAATCTAACTTCAACTTTAATGTTGCTTTTAAACCCCGAGTTAGTAATAGTTTGATTTTCCCTGGGGGGAAACTGCAGTGAGATACGGTCACATTACAGTCATACGGGATATGGTCATTGCTCCTCAGTGGCTGCTCTAGGGATCCTGGAGAGGCATGGGTCGGCATGATGAATGCAACTCTAACCAGAAAGTAACACGTATGGATTAGCAGAATCCATAAAACTCATAGTTGGTATTTCTTGCTCCAGCAATTGAAAAGATAAAAAAATGAAAGTTAATTGTCAGAATAAAAAAGATGCGTTATTGTAGCTATTTGAATTCATAACGTCATTATTGTGGAGCGAGTTATGGTGCGGAGCTACTATGAGTTTTACGGTTTGTCGTTTACTGTGATCTTCACGTGGCTCTCTTCCTCCCGACAGTGGCGGTTGACGGTTCGTTGCGCGTGGACTGGAGCGCGACGAGCTCCCTGTCTGACGTAGCGGTTTTGGGGAACACGCGGACCTGCTTGGCGCGCAGACTGATTCTCACGGCACCTTTGGGCGCACTGGACTTCAGCGAGGTGCCCTTAACTCTCTCTCTCTCTCTCTTTGTAATCTCAGTTTGGTCTGATTTTGTGATGTAGTCCTGCTGACACTCTCTTAAGATACTTTACGCTTTATAATAAATACTGACGATTTAAATTAAGCGAACTGCGCATTCAATTTGGTGGATGTTCGCCTGAAGCGTTTACCTGAGTGGAAAACGATTATTTGGGAAGCTGTAGGCCATTTATAATAATCAAAGGCTTAATGGAGAGTGAGGAACAACGACTTCGCTGGTTTCAACTTGCCTCTTAAGGGTCTGTCTTTTTGTGGGTACGTTTTTTTTTTAAGTGATATTAAACTTTCCTATGTTAAAATATCTCTCTGCTCCTACATGAAAACTCCTCCAGGTGACATCATGTGGAGGATTCTTTCAGTTCTGATCTTGTTATCTGGTTTCTCACAGTGTTGGTCCACCTGCTCCTACAGAACTCCTTTTGACACCTGGCAGTTTTACAGCAGAGAGATGTTTCAATGCAGGGGGAAGAGGGTAGTTCAAAACACATTCTCCCCAAAATAAAAGTACAGGGAGCAATTTGAATGTTCAATATTATAATATACAAACCACAAACTCTAGCAACACACCTAAAAAACAGTCTTACTACTGAAATTCTGCTTTCTTAATTAACAATTTACAATATTAACACAAATATTATAATAGAAAAGTTTCAGTTTCACTCTGTGTACTATAACCTAGTTGGGCACCTAGCAGATATGCCTAATCAAAGATGACAGTCTCTATGTAACTCACCGCTTGAAGCAGAAAATTATTTTCTCCACCCTTCCCGGTTCAATAATTACTTTATTAATCAAGCCATCCAAGTCTTTAAAGTGTGTTTCAACCCTGAGTTTTATTCTCCTTTCTAGTTTTCATTAATGTTAACCAGTCACTTTCTAATTATTTGCAAGCCAATTGGCATAATTAGCAATTAATTTTTAATTTAGGGTTGTAAATGGAATCTCAATGACACAGAGTGTCATTACTGTTGGACAAAGTATAGCACAGATGTTCTTCCTAGGAGGTAGCTCATGAATGCTTTTTTAATTCAAAAGCCAGCAGGCACATTTTCCTTGAGACAGATTTCATCAGAACGTCTGACCAATTAATGGCAGGATTTGTGTTCCAAAGACTAATGAACTGACTTGGTACATTTGTAAATAAATACTTAAAATGAAAAATTTAAAACATTGACAGGCCGCCTGCACTTTAAGCCACCAAGCTCGTCAATGGTGCTTCTAGGATCAACCTCCGGGATGCCGCTCCTCTACTCGCCTGACCTGCCCCCCCCCAAAATCAAGGCCAACATCTGATTGAAAAAAACTGAGAAGACATGATCATGATCAAAGCAGTGAATAAAGAATTTGCTAAGCTTTTTTAATCCAGATTGCAAAACAGCATTAAGGCAGGTCTCTGCTTCAATTACTTTTCGTTTAAGGGTTGTGGCTCTACCAAGAACCAGCATAACCGTAGAAGCTGCCAGATTCATCAGCATTAAAAATAACTTCAGTATCTGCATGAAGCATTGGACCTGTGGCTGGGACGCTTCATAAAATAGTTCTTTTTCCCATAGTAAACTGTATTTTCTACTGTATTTGTGAGGAGAACCTCTGGACCTCCAGGGGAAAAAATGCTGTCTGGGCTTTTTAAATGAAGCTTGTAGACCTAGAGTTAGTGGGGTTGGCTCAGAGATGATGATGGTAATGAGGACGATGAATCCACCTTGCCTCTTTTATCTATCAGTGCGCACCATCTGGGTGTGAATCTGATGTGTCGCAGTGAGCCAGCCAGGCGATGATTAGCAGCGCCTAAGTGATCTATTATGAAATGCAACCTCTCATTCTTCATGGGCAGGCCTGTTATTGAATGTTGGCCAGTGTGAGAGAAAGACTACTGAACCTCTCTTTTACAGAGGAAGGAATCTATTGCTTTACACTTCAGAGACCCCATAAATGCATGCATTTGCTACAGTAGGTCCAATTAGGTTTTAAGTCAGACTTTTAGACTGAAAAAAATAATTATACATATAAGGTTTATGTTTTTAACTAATAAGACACAAATCCTTCATTTTTTCTAGTCCTTAATAAGTATTTTTTAGTTTGGTTATTCACAAGAGGCATCTGTGGATGTGAACCGTGTCTAACAAAAAGAAATCTTTGAAAACTTCAGTAATTGTTGAATGAATAAAGGGTTGTAAGAGTCACAGAGTTCAGATATTCATCAGAACAATAGACAAACTCTCTGTAACTGGAGCTAATTTAACGCTGTGACGTGGAGGCTCAGTTAAAACAGGAACAGCTGAAGACCTAAAGAAAAACTGGAGCTGGTCACAGCTCTGATCTTGAGCTGATCGTTTTCAATCATGGTGCATCACTACAGTGTTTTGTGGAGTAGTGACACTAAGTTTGATTTGTTTGGTGGAGAAACCTGCAGCACTGCATGCAGTGTAAAAAGACAAACAATGTGAAAGCGTCTTTCCAAATGAGAAGTACAGAGATCTTCAAATAATCAACAGCTGGGGCTTACATCCAAGCGGAAAATAGAGTTTGAAATTCATCAAGAATTTATTACAGGTTGACGTCAGGGGGACTGAAGTTAGATGATGCAGCAGAGCAGTGAACCTAAGCACTGAAAGAAAAATAAATCTACTGCTGAATGACTTCAAACAAAGAGTGACCCACTCAGATCCCAGACCTTAGGCTAATAGAGATACTAAGTAGAGAGCTGCTCATAGCAGATTTCCTAAAAACATGTCTGTGATGTAGATTAAGATCAGATCACATTTAATGACCAATAAATGCAGAAAACACAGGTTATTGCAGGTTGGCGCCGGTGTTGAAAGAAGGAGGAGGAACAAATGACAAATGGTAAATTTGACATCAGA
The DNA here is from genome assembly GCA_034779795.1 of Ctenopoma multispine. NCBI lineage: Eukaryota > Metazoa > Chordata > Actinopteri > Anabantiformes > Anabantidae > Ctenopoma > Ctenopoma multispine. The sequence goes on along the minus strand of JAUYWH010000005.1, from coordinate 7,741,565 downwards.
CCTGTTGCTCATAAAACTCAAGTTCAAACAGATATCTGGTGTGTCCTTTAGTTAATAATTCTTAGAAAGAGATTACATTTGGCTATGATGATGCAAAAAGCTCATGATGCCCATATTAGACACGGCATTGCTGAGCTACAGGAAGTAAAACAGGAAGGCACATGCACATGTTAATTTGGTCCTCGGTTGGTGTTGACGGTGTGTGACGACATCAATGAATGAAGACGGGCACAGGCACACCAAGAGGAATTGTTCCATGGTGACCGGTTGCCATAGAAATATTCCCATTATGGAAAATAGAAAAGAAGAAAAAAAAACAGAGAGGTACGCACAGTCTGGTAGAAACATGACATGTCGTACAGGGATGTTCAAGTTATTTTCCACTGTCGCACAAGTCTGTTCTACTGAAACCGTTCATGGCTCGACCTCTCATATCATTTAGTTTAATGACTTTGCCGAATGCCTGTGTGTGTGTGTGTTTAACGGAGAACTGAAAAAACAACCCGAGCAACAGGCAAAATGCATCGGTGTCGTTGTGTTTCATCACTGACATTTAATCAGCCAGTACTCAGCCAGCCTGAGCCAGGCTCAGTCACATCAAAACACACATAAGTGATTCACTGTAACTGCATCTAAAAAGCAAAAAAAAAAAAAAAAAAAAAATTTGTTCAGACGTGCTGTGTGTGTGTTCATGTGCAGGCTCCTAGGTGACGCAGAGCGGGAGACGGCAGTCAGTTTTATGTCACACACCCTCTGTCAGCCTGTTCGCTATGTGCTGTGAGCTCCTGGCGAGTGTTCTGTTAAAGAATCTGTTGTTTTTATTTTTTTATGGGTCGTCTGCAGGCTGCTTTGACTTCACTCACAGAGATAAAAGTTAGCCAGTGATTTAAAAGCCAAAGGTGAGATGAGCAGCATCATGACGGTCTCTCCACTGTGTTCACCAGACCATGAAGATTTATGACTTCTTGATGTTATGTCTGTGTGTGTGTGTGTTAGTACTGCTTGAGCATAGACATAGAGTATTTGCTGATGTGTGTTTTGAAATGTGCCAATAAAGGCGGTTTAGCTACAACTTTAAGTAACCATTTTAGAATACAGCTTAGATATTTGAGGTCAGTTGCATATATCTGTATGCACAAGTTATGGAAACTGTCTGTCAGTACTGCTGCTCCTGCCTTCCTCTGTGTTTGTGCTGCTGTTCAGTAGAGCAGTGGAGGAGCAGAGGGGGGAGGGGATGAATGGAGGAGCTGGTGCTGTTAACTGGAGCCGTACAGCAAGGTGACGCTCACTATAGGGTTGTACACAGCTTTTAAATGCCCATACTGATATATGTGATTGCCTAATCTGAATCTTCTGCCTCCGGTTGTCTTTCCAAAGTTGTCTGCAGCTATATCATCCTGGCATGCTCCCTGGGAAAACTAATGATGAGGGTGAGATAGGAGTTTTCTGAGTTGGATATTTTTGAAGATGTATAAAATCCTCCCACGCACTGATTTCTCTGAGCAAACATCTGATACCAAAACATATTCAGCTGAGGTTGGACAACATTAACTGCCTGGCGTCTGATTTTTAATTAAAGAGCAACACAATATATCATTTTAACAGTCCTCGAGGGTATATGTCACGTCTGCTCCAGATTATCCTCCCTATGATCTGTGAGCAGCTCTGTGGCACAAGAGGATTATCACGCCCCACTGCAGCTGCTGATACCATCACAAGCTCGGGATCCCCTTTCACTCTAGCAGCAGAGCCCTTCTGACAGATTATTTTGCTGTTGTTTCTTTGTCATATGTTTTGTATTTTGTTGCTGCTAAGTGGGATTGACAGGACAAGGTCAGGGTCATTCTGGGATGAGAAGCTTCATCACTGGTGGTGGCCAGTGAACTGTGATCAAATGTGATCTGTATTAATAAAAGAAACTTTAACTTGAGTATGACTCTACAGTCCAAGTATTTTACTGCGTTTACTAAATGTCTGGTTTAGGTTTGACAGTACAGCGTTGTTCCTAAATGAAAGCAGCCTAGACCTGAGCATCAGAGAGCTCGGATCAGTCTCCACAAGACTGGAGAACAATCTGAACCTGTTGCGATCTACTCGTCTGCTTAAAACCATCATCAAATTGCTCTGTCAGCCAAGTGTGTTGACCCATATTGGGTAACGACATGCTAGTGTCAGTTCCGCATGTGGCCTTTGCTGTTGACGCACCCGTTTCCCACGTGAGCATAAGTAGGACTGAAAAAAGAGTTAGCAGACAAAGGAACTTGTCAACACATGATACTCCCTCTGTGGTTTGACCTTACAGTGCAGACGGATTTGATGGTGGACAGACTACGATGAGGGGGTCCATCTTTTGTCTACTGTCTGGTTTTGTTAGCTCATTGTAAGGATATTACCTATCTCATCGTCTGGACACAGAACTTTATCGATTAAATTTCAAGGTTTCTTTAAGAACTTTGTCCACTCTTGTTTTGATGTAATATGTCACATCTGCTGCTCCAGAGCTCTGCTTACAAAACTGTGTGCAAATAATGCAGCAAAATGTAGCAGCCAATCTAAAACCAGAGATTAAAAGAAAGTATGTCCTCTTATCTGCAGCTGTAGCTAATGCAAAATACTTATTAGCTTAAGAAGAGTAAGCTCTGTTACTTGAACAAATAATTGGTTTGCTCATTAGCCAGCAGGCTAATTTAACAAACCACTAAATAATGTGATTACAACTACCCACCATTACACTGGCTTGTTGCTGTTTGCCTTCTTTTAATTTTAATTCCATGCTTCTACATAAATAGTATGAAAAACAGATGTTAGATGAACAGCTGTTGAGTCATAATGATTGTTTTTTTAATGCAACATGCTACAAAATGCACTGCTAACATTATATAAACATAGTCCATCTTATGGTTTGTGTGTGTGTTGTTTATATACAGCGTGTGACTCACTAAAACATGGAACGGTGAGTAAAGAGAAAATCCTTTAACTTTTAACTAAGACCTTGAAGGACACTAAAGTAGTTGAAGTACTTTTAATGCAGGATTTCCTTCTCCATCAAAAGACAACACAGGGTTTTCCTGTGAGTCATTGCAGCGTGTATTCAGCGGGACTTACATTCATGCTGAGATGAGCTACTGCAGCCTGCAGGTTTTCCCCCTGAGTCACACTCGTTTCTCTTGTCGTTTCAGGTGAATGTTGACGACACCATTGAAATGTTACCAAAATCGAGAAGAGCTCTCACTATTCAAGAGATTGCTGCATTAGCACGATCTTCCCTGCACGGTGAGCGTAACAGTTCCTGAATACAGTTGTATGAACATATGCGTTTGCACATAGTGTGAGATCATTATAAGGTTTTACTGTTGCTTAACCTGTGATGTTTGTCTCGTAGGTATTTCCCAGGTTGTGAAGGATCATGTGACGAAGCCTACAGCCATGGCGCAGGGCAGAGTAGCCCATCTGATAGAGTGGAAAGGGTGGTGTAAGCCTATGGACACTCCGGCAGCTCTGGAGTCGGACTTCAATTCTTACTCCGACCTCACTGAGGGAGAACAGGAGGCTCGCTTTGCTGCTGGTAAGACTTTCATAAATATCACATGGAAAAAAAACAGTGCTTTGCGAAAGTTAAAGCTGAAGGAGAGGTTTTTAAATGTGCACAAGCTATTTGACAACTGAAGAGACTAAAGACTGATTAGATAGATTGATTGTATGTTTATAGCAGGTGTCTGCATCTTTATACCTCTCTGCTCTTTGCCTTTAACTCCACACATACAGACGCTGTGTTACTCTTAAAGCACTGTGCTCCCACAGCTCATCTCTCACCTCTATCTTTTACTGGCTGACCTCATCTTTTACTTTTCTTGTGGTCACTTGTGCCCCTTCTATTCATTACCCTGTCCTTCTTTTTCACGTTTTCTCTTTTTGTTTTAACATGCCTCTCTTTATCTCTTCTTTTTCTCCACCCTGTCCCTGTCTGCTGTCCCTCCGTTCTCTCACTCGCTCCCTGCAATGCAGACTCTCAAGGTTAATTTGCACAGTAAGGTTTGGCTCCTGGCTAGTGCCACTGTGACTGAGCGATTTTCCTCTCTACCTCATCTGTTCTCCTTTCTTTTTTTTGGCTTCTCTTAGATTTTTTATTTACATGATATCTGTTCCTGTCTGTGTGATTTTATCTACTGTCACAGATAGGGGATTATCCATTTCACTATTCTTTGATTATGGGTGACTATAACAATGATTTAAACCAGTTGATTGATCACAGTGTTTATTATTAAAACTTCTTCTTCTGACAACAGCAATTCTTAAATTCATCGTTCAATCGTTTTTAACAGCTGTATACATGGTCTCAATAGAAGAGTTTGAACCTAACAATGCATGTCACCTGCCAACATATTTAACCTTGTTAGGTTGTAAATGACCGTTTCACACTTTTACTATACACTGTACTGTAATTCTTCTTGTCTCACCGGCTTACATCATCACCGTGCATCCAGCCCATCAGGGAGCTGCCGTTTGTGCTGAGTCTACTTTTTGTGATGGTGTTACTTTGGGTGAATGGACAGAGTGTGCGAATGTCAGCAGGCGTGTTAGTACATAAAGTGACCATATGCAAATGTGTGAAGTAAGCAAGCTACTTACAGCTTAACATGGTGGTGTGTGTGTGAATGACTGAGGCTGAGTGTGACTGAACGAGTGTGACTCTGTGTGTGTGTGTGTGTGTGTGTGTGTATTAGAGTGGCAGTATTCCAGTTTCTGGTGCACTGTAGTGTGTCGGTATAGCAGAGGTGTATGTATCACCAGGTTTACTTCAACCCAGCAACAGATCTGTTGAAAATTTAGTGTTAGGTGCATTTTTATTTACAGGTAACAATGCAGCAAAGACTGCATTTTTTTTTATTAACCATGAATTACACAATGTGTAGTGTTCTCAGCATTGCAAACCTACAGATAATTACTAATCAACTACAGTTAAAAACATATATAATAATACATTTTAATGTAATTAAATAGTTGTGAGCTCATACATTGCCATCAAGATTAATTAGGAAATATTTTACCAGGTCGACCCCTGCATGTTGCTGGTAATGATTTTATGATCATACAGACAAAAGAACAAGATGTTGGATGTGTGTTTGTGTGTATTTGTAGATGTACTTTATCTCTTTAGCCATACTTTAGACTTCTTTTTCTGTGGTATGTTGGGCAAAGACACAAATAAAGCAAGTTTCCTTTCTGTTCAGTCCTTAGTTAAAAGAATTAAAACGGCTTCAAAGGACAACTAAAGAGCAGGCCACACAATTGCATTTGACAGAAAATGTGCCAGTGTTTGTGAGGAGAGTTCAGGGTCTAGCTACGGTGCAGGATGAATGAGAGCATCGATCTTTCTCAGTGGGAGACAACACATGAATACTGAGCTTTGACCAGAGAGAGAGAGAGAGAGAAAGAGAGAAGGAGGTTAGGGAGAGAGTCAGAGAGATAGAAATCAAAATGAGAAATGAGAGACAAGGCTGAGAGATTGCACAGTGAACGAAAGGGGAATGGTAGGAGTCAGGTGAGTCGATAGAGCGTTTTATTGAGAGAGACGATTGGAGGGAAGACATGACATGAAGGAGAGAGCGGGTGAACAGGGAGGAATACAAAACAGATGGACTGAGAGGAAGTGGATGAGGGCGAGCAAAGAGATAAAGGGAAAAGCAGAGAGGGAGAGAGAGAGTCTTGGTCTTTTATTCAGTGTATGATTATGATTGAAGTTGATTGGGCACTTGGACCTTGTAGCTTGCTGGTTCTGCTGCATGCTGAGTCACCTCAGTCAAACATGCACACTGATGTCCACTCTGTTTGCGGCATTCAAAATATGATTAAGTTGGTGGGTTTATCGTTAATGGGCAAACAGTCACAAGTGATATATTGTTTTAATAGGATCATATTGCAATATGAAGTAATTTCAAGATATAAAAGGCAGGTAAAGCAGTGGGGAAAATTTGTTGAATTTTGTGGACTACATTAACACTGATTGAGAAAAATGTCAGAATAGAAAGAAAAAGTATTAAAATGATGCAGTTAAGTAATGGACAGTATGAACAAAAAGAGTGAATTGCTAAAAAAGGAGCTAATAAAAACACACTGAGGGAGATAGCACCTGAACCCTAATGCTTACTTAGATAAATTCTACATAAAGTAAATTTTCACAGAGATAATGTCAACACTACGGCAGATTAATATACTCAACACTCTACTAATACTATCAGATTGTCTTTTAAACTGAAATTCTAGTTGCATTCAACAATAATGGCATAACAGCTTGAGCTGATGTTATATCATCTTTGATTTCTTGTCAGTGCTTACTCTGTTATCCCCACATTTTCAGTTGCATACAGATCGTGCCTGTGCTTTATACAGGATCTTCTCTGTGCTCCTTCATATTTACTCTCTCCTCTTCACTTGCAGGAATGCGGACATGCATAACAACACTGTCAAATACTCGGTGACAGTCATGTGAAGTGCACCAGCTAAACGACTGCCGAAGAACATTGATTATAATGAGGAAGCTGCCCTTTTTTTTCCCTCATACAGACCTGCCACTCAAACGGCTACACGACATGGCGACACGATGGCTCGCCTTCTTGTTACCATGCCCACCACGTATTTGTTTACGTACATGACCAGCTCATGTGAGTGGATGTGTGCGTTCACAGGTGTGGCAGAGCAGTTTGCCATCGCAGAGGCTAAGCTGAGGGCCTGGTCCTCGGTGGACGGCGACGAGTCCAATGATGACTCATATGACGAAGACTTTCTGCCTGCCAACGAGCCTACCACACAGAGCACAGGTACGCCCAAACACACACATGCAGTATATCTCTACACTACAATAGCTGTGAGTAGAGCTAAATCACTTGTTTCTTTCCCATTGTTCTCATCCTTTCTAATAACCCATCACACACCCTCATCCTCATCCATCTTTCTCTCTCTACCTCTCTCTCTCTCTCTCTCTGTATCCTTCATTGTCCCAGTGCCCTAGTTTTCCTCCTCTCAACATTTTTTTTTGTTCCTCAGTGCAATTTGATATCCCTCCTGCAAGTTTAATATGATTTCCTTTGCTGCAGACAGTGTCTTTGTGAGGATAGTGTGTGAGCAGGTTCTAAATACACAGAATGTATTTGACTGTGTGTGTGTGTGTGTGTGTGTGTGTGTGTGTGTGTGTGTGTGTGTGTGTGTGTGTACACCAGACTTTCATCTTGACTGCATTGGACCACTGATAACCTGGATAGCAACTAATAACGATCAGCTCAGTGTTGTTGCTGCATCTCTTCGTACCCTCTAGTAAATGATACAATGATATTGTAAACCCCACATAGATTGTGACTATCAGTGCACCTGTGATTGGTAACTATCAGGTTTTATTTTATTTGTTTTTTTATCAGCTGGAAACCTGCTCATCAAATCACTGTTCTATACAACCGCTAGTGTCCAAAAAACAAGTTTAAAGTTTTTTTTTTAATAAGGATTTTGCCTTATAACGACTACTCACTTCCCCTACAGGAAATGTTACAGTTAATCTCATGTTTCTTCTCTTATCATTGCTCTCTCCTTCTATGACTCACAGTCTATATCATTTCCTCTAGATGTGCCATCATATCCTCCCTACTTGAAGGACCTGATCCACAGCCAGCTTTGCCAACACCTGGGGCTGAGGGGGCCCTGTTGTGAAAGCGGGGGAGGAGGCAGAGAGGGAAGTGGCAGCGGTGAGCCCTCCCCGACAGCAGGCTCTCCAGACACTCTGTGCTCCAGCCTCTGCAGCCTGGACGAGCAACACCCGTTGCTGCGTGACCTGAGCGGCCACCGTGGTACCCACTCCCACAGCAATGCTGCGGAGCTCGCCGCAAAGATCCTGTCTGCGCTGCAGGGAGGAGAGGAGCTTCTGGCCCGACTTCAGAGGGCGGGACAGAGCGGGACCGGTGGAGGGGACTGCAGCTTCCACAGCCTGAATGGAGGAGGGCGGGGCATCCGGCCCTGTGGGGGTCAGGACTCTCCATGCTACTCCATGTCTTACTCTGAAACATACCTGTCACCGGGCGAGGACGACGACACCCCCTGCAAGGACTATGAAAGCACCGTGTGCCAGGTGGAGGCAGATGGCAGCGGGCTGGAGTTTCCACCCAACTATGACCCACGCAGGAGGGTCTCTGATGTCGCTTCATCTGGAGTGGTATCCCTGGATGAGGAGGATGAAGAAGAGGAGGACAGGGCAGGGGAGCCGACCCACCATTGACTCTTCTCTTCTCATCTCAGTGTTTAATCCCTCCAGGCTTTTTTGAGGGTTTTCCTTTTTGCAACAACTTTCCCTCCCCACCATGGCATCTGAAAAGTTTGAACCTTTGTGCATGTGGGTTTTTTTTCTCCTCTGACTGAAGTGTAAATCATTCGTCTTTGCCTTACTTGCAGCATTACAACTCCTCTTCTCCAGCTACTAACTGCTTTGCCCCCCATTTGATGTATCAAGTCTATTTTCTTTGAAGGCGTCCAAACAATCTTTTTTATCAGTGTGAGAAGAGGAGTGTCAGACTTACTCGTGGGTATGACGCCCGCAGTTTTCGGCTCTGTCCTTAGATGTGAGGGGCGACTCAGAAAACAGATGCCACCACCAGGCAGACAGAATGACTGAGTCTGAGACTCTGACTTATCTTTGCATGTGTTTTGCAAGTGCTGAAATTGATGGGCTGACCCGGTCTTGAGCACGGTTTGTAATCTCAGCTGTTCTGTATAACCCTCGCCCATTTCCACAGCATCTCCAGTGGGAGGGCAGGTTGACACTGCATCCTGGGACCTGCCCTTACCACCTCCCTTCCCACCCCCTCCTTTGCAAGAAACAAAATAGCATCCTTTTGGGCATGGCTTGCTGAGTATGCCAAACTATTTAACCCTGTCACTACCAATTATGAGCAAATGCTGGAATGTCGTCAAAGTGACAGGACTTAGTATGTATTTTAAAATAACAAAGTTAAAAAAAAAAAAAAGATTTGTCACAGATGATATGACAAAAATGATATGCTTTTATTGTACTAGTTTTCTATCACTCAAACATGTTGTTGTTGACATTATTCCAAACATCATTATGATTTGCCATAATGATAAACTACGTATAGCTACTGGATATTTTGGGGTTGTGTGTATTCCTGCATGGAAGACACAAGAAAGTTGTTGTCTTACAAAAACACACAGCAGCAGCAGCAATGACAACAAACACAGACAGAATGTTCCTGAAGTGACCCTTTGGTGATTTGGTGTTTGTTAGGTAGGAAGCGGTGCAGGTTGAGAAGACAGAAAAGTTTTTTTTTCTGTGAAGAGATGAGTTGCATTGGAGATTTTCTATATTTTTGTATGCATTGTCTTGCTTTGATCTCTTTGCCTATGCGGCGTGCCAGTGTATGTGGTTTTTTGCACGAAGCTAACGTGGCTGTAGTTTTCTCCTTTTCTTCGTTATCACTGTGTGATATAGTCTACTGGGAAAAAAAATAACAATACAAATGTGAACAAAAAACTTTTATTTTTCATTTCAAAAGAGGATACTGTGATACGGTTTGTTATTGCCATTTGTCATGATCCTCATGAAGAGCTCCTGTTTTTCGTTTTTCAGAGATTTCAAAATGCTCTTCTCTCTTTCCTCTCATACTGACTCCTGAAAAGCTTTGCCTTTTATTATGTACTTTCCTTTCTTTTCTATAATGTTTGCAAAAGGGCATGTTTATGTGACACATGGAGAAACTCGCATATCCATACCGATGTGAGCAGCCCTGTCGAGGTTCTCCCAGAGGGACTGTCATTCATACAACTCAGGAACTCCCATTGGACCACAGCATCAATGCATCCCACCTGCACACATAACACCACTTGTTGCTCATCCTCTGTGTGCGCGTACGCCTGTTTGTTGTTGTTTGGATTTTTTTGTGTGTTTGAGAGAGAGAATGCCTGTAGCGCGTAGTTATTTTCTACAGACAATTAAAGCACAGATTCAGACCCCACATCTTTCCTTTTTTTTGTTGTTTGTTTAGAAAAGTATGAGTCTGTATGTTTGACACTTGTGCAAATACGTGTGTGCGACTGTATACGTGGCTGTATTGTAAGATGTCAGCAAGCTTCTCAAGCTTGCCCTGTATATCCATTCCAAAAACCCTCCAATGCAGCGATTCCCTTTAAAACAGTGTCTGTTGTAGCTTGCTGGAGGATGGGCTTTTATTGGTGCTGGAAGCCACACACACATACAGTGATTGAAACTTTTGAGACAGAGAAGTCATGACATTGCTAATTTGGCCGATTACTTATCTCAGAACGTTATGAACATGAGCTGACCCGGTCAGGCGAGTTGAGAAAGACAGCAACAACTCAGGGGGAACCACTGAAGCTGTGCCTTCCATTAGTCACCTTTGATTTGAGTTTTCAAGTTGCACCCTCATCATCACCACATCCTCCATTCTAGAGTAAAACCCTGCTAAGATAAGATGGACAGAGGCACTAAATATCCTGTTGCATCTCCCGTGTGTACCCCATCCCCCCAATCCTCCCCCGCGTAGCTGGAGGTTAGAGCAGGACAATCTACGTCATTGTCCTTTCAGTTGACATTAAAAGTCGGGTGATGCTGGCGAGGCGAGGTTGTGCTTTTGTCCGGAAATGGTGACGCGAGCGCAGCATTGTTCGCCGTGCCTCCCCTCCTCTTTTTATCAGCTTGCTCTGTCCACCACTGTGCATTTTGCTCCGTCTCTGAGTGTCCCGTCCTCTCTCCGGGCGCTGCGTGCGTGTGTGTGTATGCAGATGTAGGAGAGAAGGCGGGCTCTTTGGTGTTATGTGTCTTGTTCTCTCCCTCAGATCCACACGAGTGTGTTTTTATTATTATACTTCTGAGGAACATAATTGGTTCATTCATCCAGTCTTAACCTTTATCCTAACCCCATCCTAAGTCCTATTTCTAGAGGTGAGACAGAGATCTATCTGTTCTTGTTAAAGCATTTTGTCCTCATAAGAACAGAAGATTTCCTGCTGACATACACACAGACAGCCTGATGAATGTGTCCCCTCTCTATCCTTCTGTCTCTGTCCTGTCATTTCCTGCCTCCTCACCCCTTTCTCCTCTCCTCCCACCACTCTTTTCTCTATGATTTCACTCTTTCCCCCCATCTAGCCCCACAGGGGTTTATTACTTATCTAAGAGGACATCTGAGGGCTACCTTTGCCGACAGGCAATTAGCCTGTGATTATAAAACCGCCTGATGAACAGGAGATGTGTATCTCTCCCCTGTCTGTTTTCTTTTCGCCCTCATGTCTTTTTTTCTCTTCGAGCCATCTGCAGCTTTCCTTCCTTTTCTCTCCCTGTAACCCCCCTTCTCCTCCTCACTGCCACAAGCTTTTTCTAAGTGACATTTTTTGAGGTTAGCTGTCCCAGAAAGCTCCTTGCAGTTTGTGGAAAGACACGGGTGATGAAAGGAGGTGGAAGTGTTGCTCGCTCGCCTCTGAGTTTGGAAGTAATTAATATATCGCAGTCCAATAACAGAAGAATATCCCATTATCCTTGAGCCAGACAGATGTCTTTAGAGTGAAACATGTTCCTTTTAGTGTAGTTGTCTGTGTCTCTGGGCAGTGTGTTTCAGTTTGTTGCTTCAGGCAAGTGCTGACATTGGATACTTATCAGAGAGAAGTGCTCCACATTCTCTCTGTGTACGATAGTGGCGGGAGAACCCAGCGCTATAAAAATACATTAGAACATCTGTCAGACAGTGTCAGGGCTGCAGGACCTATGAATATTCAGTTGGTGGTGGTGCCCCTGTCACCCTGTAACCCACTTAACATTTTTGAACAAGCGTAAAGGGCCCAGGGACCACCCCACTGCCCCCGAGCTGTGAATATTAGGACAAAACCTGCAAACACAACTGAGACTGAGAGTTTGGAAACTGTAGGAACACAATATAGGAAGTATAATTCTCTGTGTTTAAACCACATTAGCCTCCACTGTCTTAATTAAAGCACCCTACAGGGGGGTTTGGGTACATGCAGTGACACTGGGCACACAGTCATACACAAAAGAGGAGAGAGAGACTTGCGGTACAGATGTCATGGAGGAGTTCAGAGAGCAAAGCCATACAAATCACCCAACAGAGTCAGAGACACTTTGAGGCAACAGGGTATGTGAAAATAGATGACCCAAAATGAATGTACTCTCCCAGCCACAACCTCAGTGGGTTTGCATATCACCATCAGCGTCAGTCAAACACGCACACAACCTTCTCGTCCCTCTGAAATCTCAATCCCGTTTTTCTTTTTTCCTCTTTTCCTTTTTGTTTCCTTTTAAATAATCTTCTTCCTCTTTTGGCTGAATGTAATTATTTCAATATTGTCACCTTGGATTTGAAAACTGAATCTTTGTTTGCTGCATCTGATATGGTTTTGAGTTAATAAAATATTGTTATTGTTCTTTGCAAAAAAAATGCAGATCTGGTGTGATGTTATTTTTGAATGTTACAAGAACAACACTTAAAAACAGGTGGGAGGAGAAAAGTGGAGATCTCAATAATCGGGCTCATGTCAGTGTTTTATGGTTTCTGATACTTTCAGCACCGCCATGGTACACACACCATAAAGCCTGCTGCAATTAGCCCCTGACATGGCAACATCATCGTTATCAAGTTATCACCAGGGCAGAGGGCAGCAGTTGGAGAGTCAAGCTGCTCGTAGTGATCATACAGCAGCAAGTATTTCATTTTTCCATGACATCATGGGCCCCTGGAGAGCTTGCTAATCCATTGAAGGGTTGGGAGACAGAGAGTGGAGGGAAAATATATGAGCAGGCTGTGATTGATTTCAAATCAGGACTTGTAGTTGACCCTGAGGGTTTTAAGAAGGTTTTGTGCCCCACAGACAGGCAGGTCTGTTTTGTTGATGCTGGAGATATATTCAACAACCTTTGATACCTAAATGAGTTCAAATCAAACCATATGACTCATATGAACGTTGCATTGTCTGCCCCTTAAGCTTAGACAAGTAAAAAAAAAAACAATTTTTGTAAGGCTGGTGAGCGATCAATGTCAGTAAATCACTGTTGATCACATGCCTCCAGCTGTCGCTGTTGTAAGGACTCTATACTGATCGTAACATTGACACCTCGGTATGTAGCCAGGGAGAACCGGAAGTCAAACCACTGACCCTAAGGGTCATGGATGACGGATGATGCTCTACCAACTGAGACCCTGCTGTTTCATTAGGAGACAAGCATTGTCTTCAGGGGCAGGAAGGCTGCAGTCAGACCAGAGCATCTGCAGCACATGACCTTGCCACAAAGTGTTACCAGCGTGTGGTCGTCACATTCATTTGTTCTTCACATTACTACAAGTGCTGCTGAAATTTTAATTTTGAAGAACACCATGTTATTTTTCTTAGTATCTTGTACCTCACTGTTAGAGAAGATATATTACACTTGATAAGACATATCAAGTGCTCAGCCAGGTCATCCTGATGACTGGACCAAGAGAGTGTACAGACCACACCTACAGAGGGCAGGTACATAAGTCACCTATGTCTCCTAGATCAAACTCGTACTAGTGAAAAGTGACTAATTCTGCTTCTTTTTGCCATCCTGATTACAGATTTTCAGGGAAATCTTTGTTGCTCTTATTTAGCTCCTTTCTCTCGTCCTTTTATTTTTTCTTCACCTTGTAGTCTGTGTTTTCTTTTGATCTTCTTTTGTCAAAGGTTATGTCACAGTGACAGAGCACCAAATAAACACTGACTCCTCCACTGCATCTATAATAATATAATGTAATGCACTCATAATGTCGACCTACACAGGAGAACAGAATTGGTCCAGAGTATTTAGTCCTCTTTTGTATCCTTGTGCATACAGATATTTATGTAAAGTATATGCCATCTGTGTTTATATGTTATCTGGTTTATAACACAGTAACTACTGGCACCCAGATTGAGGTGAGGAACACACCAAGACCTATTTTTTCTCTGTGGGTCAAATCTCATCTTGCCACGGCTGTGGAAACAGGGTGGAACCACATCTGATCTCCCCAGTTCAGACAGCCATGAAAGATCAGATCTCTACCAGTGAAAAGTGAAAAATCGGATTTTGAGGCTTGAGCCTAAATGGCTGTTGCACAGGCTGTGAACTAAACATAGACAGCAGTAACTGGGTCAACACTTAAATCCTGCTATTTGGTTTTATTTAAACCTCAGGATATCTGTGACTGTTTTAATCCAAAATAAGGACATAGAGCTATGGTTCTTTTCCAGGTGCTATATTTAGCAGTTTCTTATAAATAAATCATTACTCTTGTACTAGAGTAAAATTAACAAGTCTAATGTTAGCAGCTCTGCGAGGCTGCACGTCAGCACAGTGGTTTGAGCTAAATGCTAACCTGCACGTAAACTGTATCACAGTCGTAGAGGATTGATTGACAATGACAATGATTAATTCATGCTCAAAAATGCCAAAATAAACTTCTTATGTTCTATTTTCCTCTGGCTGTTCTGTGTTTCATCTGATTTTACCTCATCATTTATAGGTGCATCTACGTGCACCTGATGACGATACACCATCTGTTCTGAGGTCAGGAGAGGTGCTGTCTTCTGGACTCCAGAGACCACAATGTGCCACCCCGAGACTGGAACTATTCCCAGTGGACACTCTGAACCTCTCTGAGGCAGGAGAACTGAACAGATGAACTCATCTACTGCTGACTGCGATGGAGACAGCTGAGACTCTTATGTCCCAAAATTTCATCTCTTTTTTTATTATTCTTCACTTTTTCACAGGTCATATGACGCTGTGAAGATTCTTTAAATTGTGTTTTGAAAAGTCTTTCCACAAAGTACACTGCCAAGACATCAAGCGTTAATGCATAATATTTTACACAAGGACAAATACATGTGTTTCACCTGAGAGCACAAATGGGACTGTCATGTTGATATATACTGCTTGCATTAACTGGACTTTCAGATTTGTGGCTTACATGAAGTGTCCCTGCTATGACTGAGGATACGTTATACTGAGGGGTAGGATGTGTGTGCTGGTAAATGTCGAAAAACACACACATACCATAAAAGTATTAATAAGACACTCTTGAATGTCATCGGTGTGATGCGGCAGTGGTTGCGGGACAACTCTTGCCAACAGGCAAATGTCACTACAATTAAAGCTTTTAAAGAGGAAATGTTACAGTCAGCTGCGGAGCATTTACTTTGCTTTTACAGTGTAACATAACCATTTTGTGCTATTGGCCTTGAATCTGTTCCTTCAGGAAGCACTCTCCATTTCAGATTTGAACGTTTGAGTGTATTTGTTATTTCATTAACAGGTAAACAGAACTTAAATGGCCAATTTTCTCCTAAATTACTGATAGTGTTCACATATAGTGGAGGGTCTGTCTTAACGGGTGACCTCTCCACTGCTTTGCTATTTCTGACCACATGCCAAAAGCATCCCCGAGTGCCCCCTTCAGCCTTATCTCTACTCTGAGTGTGTGTGTGTCTGTAAGTAAAGAGATCTTCACTTGTTATCAGTTTGTCCGTTACATTCTTGGCTGCAGTGGTTGAAAGACTGCCATTTATGGCAAAGGAAGAACGTTATAGAGCCCATGCTGTGCTCCACTGATCCACAATGCACCAGCGCTTTATAAACACCCACAACGACGACGCCAGGACAGTTACGGCCTTTGGTGACCCACATGTTAGAATCTATTTTGTTTTTTATTCTGCAGAGGTCGCATTTGAGTATAGACCTTGTTTTTGTTCAGTGTGTTTTCAAACTGTGCCTTCTGCACATCCTCCACTATGGCATCTCTGACATCTTCCAGCCGCAGATCTTCCTCATCCTACCGTTCGTCATCACGTTACAGCACCTCAAGCTCCTATCGGTCAGAGGGCTCACTGGGCGGCTCATCCGATTCTCTGGACCCCCTCTTTGAGCCATTTCTTGACTCTGTTGATCATTCCGGTCTGTTTGGTGAAGAGGGCCCAGGGGCCCCCAGCTGTTTGGCCCCTTTCAGCAGGTGCAGTAGATCCTCCTGTGGTAAGGGAACTGACAGCTTCATTCACATTAGTTACTGTTAATGCTTGAAAAGTTTCATGTTCTTGTACAGCACAACACCAAACATGCAACACTTTACAGTGATAAGGCAGCCATTTCTTTTCTAACCATCCATTGTTCAAATGACAGCTACTGGCAGTTTTTATCAGTCATAGCTAGTTACATGTAAGCTAATGTCAAACCCCCTACTTTTTTACTTTTGAATTTTACCAGCTGACTTGACTAAAGCAAGTTTTTTGTTGTATATAGTGTCTTAAATACACACTCAGTGTATACATATATATATATATATATATATAGTACTTAAAGACTTAATTTATTTACATAAACATAGGCATAAAGTGAGCATTAGCAGAGCAACGTTGGCTTAAGTGCTGTGTGTGTATGTGTGTGTGTGTGTCTACACTTGAGGCATTCAGGCACAGTGCACAGTGCTACACAGTGTGGGTAATCCATGTCTTTGGATAATGTTATCCAGTACATAGTCATTGTGGTTGTGCATGTAAAATTCAGGGACACAGACTTAGGATAAAGAATTGAAATTGTATGTTGCTTTTATTTAAATGAAGTGTTAAACATGCACTGGGTAACACTGGGGTGCAGATGAATCAACATTCCCAAAATTCCTTCCCCGGGTTTGGAGGGGTTTAGTTAACTGTTAATTAATGGTTTATGACAGGGTCTTTGGGTCACAGTGGGACTTTAAACTGGAAAAATATGATTGTTTTTTTTCTTTTTTCTCATTATTATATGTAAAAAGTCTATAAGAAAGGTGAATTCAGCTTCACTATGCCTGATCATGGCTACCTTTTTATAGGGTAAAGCCTATTTTGTTTATTTTATCCAACAGAAGGAAAAAAAGCATTTGTATGTTACATTACAGCAGTGGGTTAATTGAAAGAAAAGCAGTGGAGAGAAGAAGTCCTGTCGCTCAGAGAGAGTAATGAGCCACAGTCATGAGAGATTATGTGTACTGTGAGAAAAAAGGAATCTGCCAGACATTGTCTCCTGAGCCACATAAAGAACTAATGGCGAGATAAAAAAAAAAAGTTGGAGCTCTGATATAAAACAGGGGCTTCCAAAGATTTAATATGACAAAAAAGTTTACCAGAGAGTTCCTACAGGCATTTTAATATGAGCATAGTCAATATTCATCTTAACATTTTAAATCTAATTCATGATAATAATAATAATACCCTCTGGGATTAATAAAGTGTTTTGAATCTTGAATCATGTTGCCATTAGAATATTTAAGTTTATCAGCACAAAAATGACATAAGAACTGATGATGACCAGCAAATAAATAACACACTATGAATACAAGTATATGACCACACTCTCAAACTAGTGAGCTCCTTTTACCTAGAGCCACCAAATGTTAAAGTAAATTTGATTTCTACTAAAACTACATCTCAACATTCACATATTGTCCATTATATATTCTCTCTATTACTGTATATGTGAATTAACACGTTCAATCATTCATTGATTCCCTGTACTACATGTTTTCTCAGACTTCTACATGTCCTATTATCTTTTCTTTCCTCTGCAGGGTCTGCAGGTGGCGCTATGACAAGTTGGCAGAGCAGTACAGGCGGTGGTGGGGTTCATTGTCTGGGAGACTGCTACTACATGTCTGTTAATGTCAGCCAGTTTGAGCTGCATGACATAGTGGTGATGGCATACGACCACCATGTTGTCATTCAGGCCCAGAAGGTGTGTGTATGTGTAGGTGTGAGTATAAACTAATGTTATTTTATCATGTGTTAGATCACGTAATCAAACTTTGCCTGCTTTTTGTTATCTTTTTTTTTTGTCATAATGTGCTTGTGTTTGGTCATTTTGTGTCTGTTTATGGTAATTTTGCATCTCTTTTGTGGTTGTTGTGTGTCTCCATTTTGACATTTTTCCTCTTTTTGATATAATTTTGTATCTCTTTGTGGTCATTTGAGTCTCTAGTCATTCTGTCCCATGACCTCTTGGGCCTCTGGGCCTGAATCCAAAAGTTATTGAGTCTTTTGTTTTTGGTGGGGTGGTGGTGCTAATTTTTACATACTTAGTAGTTTAATCTTAAAAAGAAAACATAATTATTTGAATGGGCTCAGGACAGAAATTATCATCCAGTGATTTAAGGAAAACCAAGCTAATGTTAGCATGTTGATTGATTAGATAGTTTACATGATAACCATCATTTTTTGCATAACAAAGTCACTAAAGGCTCACATGCTTGTGATATGGTCATATTAGTATTTGGTTTAGTGCTCTGCTTTGAGCCACTAGAACTACTCTATTTTCTTGTGAAGTATGGATACGAACTACTCACACATCATGCCCACATTAAGGGGTTGAGCACCACTAGAAAAACAAGTAATAAAGTGAACAGTCTCCGCTGCAGTGAGGGAAGATCACTTTATCAGGGGTTAGCAGACAAAATGGCAAAGATCAGCAACAGTTTAACTCACCTTAAATTCCTCATTTGCTCATTCCCTAACCCAATCCCCCTTTTTTCTTTCCTTGCCACCAGTTCAGAAACAGAACCTCATTTTCTTTCTTCAGTCGCCTCGATGCATTTTTTTTGGCCTGTTCCTCTTCTGTCTATTGTCTTTCCGTCCATTGATGACCTTTTATTTTAGCAGTCCAGCCCCGTTTCGATTAGTCTTGCCTTTCACAGCTCCATCTGTTTCAAATTTTATGTCTCTATTCACCAGGTACTGGATGATGGGAGCATCAGTGACACATTCACACATAAGTCTTTGTTGCCGGAGGATATGGACCCCCTGTCGGTCAGTGGGACCCTTAACCCTGATGGTACTCTGGTGGTGAGTGTTCGCCGGACTACAGCGCTGGGTGGTCTGAATCCCCTGGTCGTCCCCACCCACCACAATGAAGCTCACCTTTGACCTGTGGCTTCATATCCATTCTGATTCAGCTGACATGGTTTTAATTTTAGTACCTTATACTCACCTATTAAGTTGATAATTGCGTTGGTATTTAAAGTTACTTCTTGTCTCCACACATCCAACACTTTGAGCTGCAGAAGAATATCTTACAACTGCTGGGCAGTGACATTTAAGAATAATATTAATGAATGATTAATGATCATTTGATGGTCCCCTGACCTTTCATTCAGTACTTCTGCCGGGTTAGAGTTTCATGCTAACGTTATTTGCTATAAATGATGAAACCTTACGTTTTTGCTGCCTGTCTAACCTTTCCTCTGTTATAATCATCCAAATGGCTCAAAGTTCCACCTGCACATAATAAAATCAAAATATACAAATTAAATTTTGAGGTAACTGTGGATAAGGGTAAAAATTTGATTTATCTAATGTACTTTATCTAAATTCACTTACTTGTATAGTATGTATAGATTTATTACATGAGAATGTTTCAAGTTGTTTTTAAGGTTTCTGATGTGTAAATTACAATTTCTACAAAATTGCAATTAGAGTGAAAACTGATGTTCCCTGCTGTATCCATCATTTAAAGCATTTTATTCTAAAATTAATGTTTCTATAAAAAACAAACTCCAAAAGCAAATGTATTTTGTCAGAACCCGATTATGCTTTCTATTAGCATAATGATGATATTGACAGAATCAATGTGAAGTCAGAAATATGTTGATACTGGACATATTAATACAGTGTTCATGAAAAGTAGTTCAGCAGGTCTGAGGTCAGTCGGTTTCTCTTTATAAATAAATGAAATACAGCAGAGTTTACTATGACATCAAACAAACACGTCTTGCAAGCCACTGATAATAAGATAATTGTACTGTTGAGATGCTTTAAAGAAAAATAAATCTCAGGCCTGTCATCACTCATCTCCCTCTAAAATATAACACATATGTTGGTTCATGATTCCTAATTGGCATATCATGAGATGGCTGGGGTACAGACAACCTGAAGAACGCACTAACACACTATCATGCATAACATAAATTACCTGAACAAATGCAAGAGGTCTTAAAAATAGCCACTAATTCGCATATTAGCTTTCCTGCATATATAGCTTAGCATATTGCTATATTCTAGATTATATAAAATGATTGTGC
The DNA here is from genome assembly GCA_034779795.1 of Ctenopoma multispine. Taxonomy (NCBI): domain Eukaryota; kingdom Metazoa; phylum Chordata; class Actinopteri; order Anabantiformes; family Anabantidae; genus Ctenopoma; species Ctenopoma multispine. The sequence goes on along the minus strand of JAUYWH010000005.1, from coordinate 7,721,445 downwards.
AAACATTGACTGGTGCACTAGCACTTGTCTCAGCATATTATTTCAAGACATAACTTTGTTGTAACGCACACTCGGTGTGACCGCACTGATGCTCTCTTTGCCGTAGTTGCATCAAAGTCTGTTTCCTCAGATGTAAAGCATTTCACACTTCTCATGAGAGGTCTCCAGAACAAGATACTAAAGCATACATACACACACATACATGATCTGAACACAAAATAACAACAATCACCTCATGACAATGTACATTATGTACAGTGTACGATCAAAATGATTGTGAAGCTGTTATTTTAATGTACAAAATCTTACAAATTGGGTCTTTAAAGCTTCATTAATTGATTTCTTTTGTTTTCTCTGTGTAATGTGCTCTGGTGCTGCTATACAAATAGTTGCCCCCCGGAGACAGTAGGTTGTTATTGATTTATTTGTTTTTTTAGGGGGGGGCATTAGGGTCAGTGGGATATCTGGAAATCATTAGAGCAACAATAGCATTCATTTAAAGCAGTGTTTATTGATGCATATAACACATTTTAGCTCTGGTTTGGTCTCTACCACCTCTTGAGGTAAATAAATCTTGTCTTTTAGTTACTACAGTAACTACTATATACTATATATATCAGCTATGTTTCGTAATGAAAGTTGATTCTAAATGTTAACATATAGTAATAATTGTATTAATAATTCCATACATAAATAATAATACATTATTGTGATAACATGTAGACATCTAACCAGCTATGTCCAAACATAAAACAGCAAACTAACAGACAGCTCTTTTTTATAGCGACACCTGTATATCATCACAAAAATGCTGCATCAGCCCCACAGACAGATGGCGCTGTGCTCAACACACCTTAGCGCCTCTTATGCATTTCTAATATTAACACGAGACAAGCAGCTTAGAAGAAACTGCAGAGTTTTGTCTTTTTTTTCTAACTTTACTAACACACACACACATATAGATTATTTCCACAGTTGCGTAACACAATTGCAAGGTGCTGGTGTCACATACTGCTGTTAACTGGCAGTTAAATTGAAGTGGATGCATATTCTATGAGAGCTACAAGCCACAACTGAAGAAAAATGCAAAAAGGATCTCTGTATAACACACACACACACACACACACACACAAGCAGGCCCCAACTCTTTCTCTCGAGAGTAGGTCTCATGCTCCCACCTGAAACTCTCTGAGGGACCAAGCAGCAGCCTACTTAACGAATGAACTTGTTTAGCTCATTAAGCTTTTACCATTGCACCCTCCACGCATTACAGTCCAGATGCTCCCCTCTCATTCAAAGACAGCAAAACAACAGAATGAATGGGTGTGTGTGTGCATGTGCGTACTAAGAATGAGGAAGCGCCAGGCGGGGAGAGGATAAACACTGAGAAAAAAAGTGTATGGTTCGTTCATTACTGAGCCTACAGTTAGAATAAACACTCCCAATGGAAAACCACAACCAGGAACATCATTTTAGTTCATTTAAGTAGTGTATTGCTGGAACTGAAGTGCTACAATTGGTTAACTTCAATAACTTTTTTCATGTTTACCACACTTTAGCAGCTGTATCAAACATTTTAGGAGTTTCATGGTGATAGCCCCAAATTGCAACACGAGATATTTTAAGAGAAAGCATCATTGCAGAGTGGAGTCAGTTGCCATCCCGACCCACTCCAACCCTCTATTTTAGGGGTGATTCTAAACCCTTAGGCTTACAATATTCTGTGTCCTAATTCATCGCTGGTGAGGGACATGGTCACATATTTCTTTCCTCTCTGTAAGTCTTGATGGGCATCATCTGTGGAGGACTACACCATTAAACTTGGTGCTGCTGTAGGAAGTCTTGTTATTACCAGTTTCTGTCAGTGCCACTCATGTTGTCATCCATGTCACAAACTAACATCAGGAAGCTTATATGCACTAGATATAGATATAATGCTACTGTACTTTCACCCCAAGACAATCGACTGTATGCAATTACTACAGTTGAAACTACAGCAGTAATTCTTGGTGAGACTTGATTCTGATAAATTGAAACAGTACACGCTTTAACAATTTATTAAATACATTTGGATAAGATTCAATTTTAGGGTATGAATGTTATGGTTTGCTGTATGAACAAATCTTTGACTTTGGGATTAGGGAGAAAATGAACCATTTTGAACATTGTGGCATCATTATGTGTCCCTGCTCAATGGGAGTGTGAACGGAGGACACACTCCAGGTGCTTTCCAGCTGTTGCTGAGGGAAAAGAAAGGGGTAGAATAGACACAGCTGCAGAATCACATAAATCCTAGGAGCTATAAGTAATCTTCAACAAAACAAGTTTGTTAAAATCTCATTTATTCATCCCTGATATACAAAACAATGTTTTTATTTTTCTGTGTGAAAAATAGCTCTGGATTCTGTTCAGCTCCATCTGTTTTGGCCCTTGAGGTTTGCCATAGAGGAGGCCTCAAGTATGTACAATGTACAGTCCCTAATGAGTGGATAAAAGATAACCCTCAACAGCTGATGTGAGGATCTGGGCTTATCAAAGCCCCTTAGACTGAAGGAGAAGATAGAGTGGAGCATGATAAAACTGTATCAGTGTCAGTGCTTAAGGGGGGGCTTGCATGGGAGTGCCAGCTACAGTCCATGCACCACGATTCATCACATAGCATTTTAAGAGCAGATGGGGAAGGTTTCCCAAAGTTGGAAGTCCAAGCCGTTTTCCTTCCCGACTTTAACACATAAAAGGTACAAACAGTGTCTTAAATATTTTTAATGCTGAAATCTAGTGATACGTGGACAGCTTTTGGGAAACCTTCCCCTTTAAACTGTAATTCAAACATCACTTTATCTCACACAAGCTTCTGTGTGGATGTCAGTTTTCCCCATATACATACATCTTTTTAAACTTTTCAGGTTTCTTTACAAAAATAAGGTTATCTTGCATTCATGTCATCAATTAAAACTGGGTTACAAAGTGAGATTAACAACCATTATTGCACAAATTGAATACATACATTTAGATCATCCATACAAAGAATGAAAAGCAAAACATTTTACAACTTCTACTTTTGATTAATACATACAGACTAATAAATATGAATCTACTTCAACCCACATCTGTCTGGTAGCAAATGAGATGAGAAATTTGAAAATGTTCACAGAAGGGAAGGCAGTAGGGCAGAATGATGAAAGTCGAGTCACAGAGGGGAGGGGTTGGATGGGAGAGGGGGTGACAATGATGACAGGTTGCCATGGTGATAATTGCATACCGTACCGATACATCATCTGGCCCCGCTTACATATTTCTGTGTTTGGAAAGTGCCTTGTCTACAGGCATATGACAAAAATTCCTGTGGATAAAGAATTGGAGTCGATGCAGGCACTTGTGGAATGAACATGCCACTAACAGACCACATGTTGGTCCTATTCAACATTCATCTTTCCCTGGCTTCAGAATTACCAGCCACTGCGAGCCTTCATCCTCTTAGTGTTATTTGCATTTTACAAATACATGTCTTGAATAGAAAACTGAAAAAAAAAACTGAAAATCAACTTTAAAATAATCAAATGTAAAAAAAAACAAAAAAAAAACAATGAAACAAATCTGCTTATCTCTTTCACAAAGAGAACAGTCAACAATTTAAAGTTGGTTAAGACATTAAATTATGATTTTATATTACAGGAATGACGTTAAATATATTAATCTGTAGTTAACTTCGCAAACACAAAGAGCCCAACCCCAGTTTAAAATCAGGCAATACATAAAGCTCACTGGATGAGATGAAGATGCCAATCACAGTGAAATGTGACACTAGAGGATAAAATAATGCAAACATACATATAACATACAGACACAAGACTGCAAATGTGAGACATAAGACACCATTCGCTCTTCCCATTTTAATTTTTGTCAAGTTTTTCTTTTTTTTTTGGGTTAAATTCTATCATATAAAACAAACCTCTCATGCAAAGCCATGCCAATCACTGCATATTTTACTTTCAGTGGTGTGTAGCAAGACACCATCAAAAATAAAATCCATGCAATACATTGTATGTATGCTGAAAAAACAATGAAACTGGGTACGAGTGCATATTTAAGGCATTCAGACAGCAGAGAATATTCTGTAGGAAGTAGTAGACATCCTTATCTAGTCCAAAAATCGATTAAATAAAATGAAAAGCAAAAAGGCGTGTGTCTTAAAGGATGTATTTGGGTTCAGTAGTCGAGATAAAGAAGAAGTGGGAGCAGAGAAATGAAGGAACAGTAAAAACAAATCAATGTTTGATCGATGAACAGAGCGCATGCTGACAAGCCTCGAGCATTATGCCAGACATGAATTATTAAATACTCAGTACTTATACCTTATCTATCATGTCGGACTTTTTGCTGAATCAAAAACCATGCTGCCATGAACACATTAATGGCTCAAGTTGTAGAGTTCAAGTTAACATGTCTGAATAGTCACCACTGGTCAGTTACGAATTTATAGTTTAGATATGGACTAAAACTATCTCGGCTTGCTGCATATGGTGAGAACAGTGTTTGCTTCAGTTCTGAACCTTTACATCACATAGCTCATGTAGAGGAAGCTACTGTGTCTCTGATAGTAATGAACGTTAGCTAACGTGGCGATCAAAGGCAAATTGATGAGAAGGCCCAGAGCAGCTGGTTAGGTAATGATGTCTTCATTCTTTCAGCCATCCATTTACTCCCTGCTCTTCCTCCTCACTCGTTTCCTGCCCTCTCCTTCCACCCCAGCCTTCTCTGGAACGGTTATTAAGAGCTATATTTAGATAAGTAGAAAACCCAGACTCTTGGAGTACATTGCCGCAGAATATTTGTGTGTGTTTCTATGCATCTTTATAAAGCAAGGCTTTAGCTACATTATGAAAGGAATGTGTACGTTGTGAAAAAGACTACAGGTGCTTTCGCTGTTGGCAACAGCCATGTCTGCTTGCATAGACTGTACTCTCAACCTGACCATTAAGACTCGCTGAGAAGACAGAAGACCAAGGAAAAGAGAAACAGGAAAACACAGAAGAGTAAGGAATCTATCTCCTAACGAGTGAAATTCTTCTCAGTGGGACAAACGTTAGTGTGATTTACAAAGTAATGGCACCACAGCAAACTCCAGTTACACCCAGACCACCTGATCAGTCAGAAATTAAATTATTGAAGCTGAAAAACACTAACTGAAATGTATTCTAACAGCAAAAAAATATGTAAGAAATACTAGTGCTACCTCCCTCCGCGCACACACACTTTCTCATTTCATACACTCACACAGTACACACATACATTATTCTTGCATGTCACCCATTGCTGAATTTCCCTACACAAGTGGAAGACTGGTTGAAGACTGGTTGACTGCTCGCAGGTCCAAGCTCTGATCCCAACTCTACAGATACTTGAGCTAAAATAAGTCTGCAACAAAAATCCCCTTTTTAAAGATTTCAACCCATTCCCAGCTCCTTATTGGATTTGACCAGCATGTTTTTTCTTTTCTTTTACATCCAATTCACATTCACTCTGCTGTGGGTTTTCCAAGAGTAAATGGAAAGCAGGGAACAGGTTGAGTCGTGTTCCCTCTCCATGTAGTTTCTGGCTCCAGGAGAAAGCACTGGGTGGTCCATGAAGCAAAATGTTCTTGGAGGAGGAGAGACAGGAGTAGATGAGAAGTTGAGGAGACTGGCATAACAGTAAAACTCTTTCCAGAATTAAATATTGATCCTAAGCCCTGAGGTTTGTTGCATGTTTGTGGCTTTGGGGGATTAGAGACCTCAATGCCTTGCTCCTCCTCCTCTTCCTCCACCTGTTCTCCTTCCTCCTGCGCCTCATCCTTCTACTTTCCCTCTACGACTTCTCGTCTGATTCAGAGGGGGTGTGTTCACGGGGCAGCGACATACTCCTGTGGCGGTCCCACAGCTTATGGAGCTCGGTGGCCTCGCTCTCGCTGCTGCTGGTGCCGCTGGTGCCGCTGTCTCGGAAACTGGCCAGAGGAGGACGCACTTTCACACCTTTCACCGTCACGGAGCCCTCAATGGCCTTGCGAAGCTGAATGAAGAAAGGGAAACCAGTTGGAAAAGAAGCCGCATAGAGTTCACGCACTTGTGTAGGTAATATTCATATGAAGAAATATATGCTCTTAATGCCCTAGCCAACCACAAATCTCGTGGCTAAGCTAATGGACGGTTATTTTTGGTACCTGCATGTACATGTACTTAAAGGGGTGGATAAAGTCCCACAGTGATTTTGTATTCACATCATGCAGACTTTAGCTGTTTTAGTGTTTTACCAAAAAACTATTTAATCTTTTTTTTTTTCATGTTTGCAACAACTTCCTGACAAAATAATATTTTTTCTTCAAATTTTGAGCTCAGTTGGATTTGTGGTAGATAATCCCATTATTAGAAAAAGGTTCCCAAAAGCCTTGGAAATTGCTGTTTGTTGTGCTGGAGGTAAAAACCAAACATTGCAATAGATAAATAAAAACACCACACTTTCCCATACGTTCATTAATACATAACAGAAATACAGTAATTACAGTGCTGTAAAACATTAATTTCAAACTCGGGTATTTGCCTAAAGCCTCAATCTGTACAATTATTATGCGATTACAGCATTATAGGATCATTTGTGATGGTTTAAATATGTGTATAAGACAAATTTAAAGTGGCCCAGACCAGTTCACATTTTGCACACTCAAAGCAAGCCCAAAGGGCTTCAACAAAAAACTGAATTAAAGTAGGGAATTATTTAGTAACTTTCAGGTGTTTGAATATTTAATACATTTGTAATACATTAGCAAATATTTTGTCATTGAAGATACTAAAAAACAAAGGATTCATATTACAAGGTTAACTATGTTGGTAAAAAAGTTTAATTAACTTGACAAAATATGAGCTTTTTTTGGCATTTTTGCATTTGTTTGATAGTATTAGTAGAGAGGAAGCCAGGAAGAAGGGAGAATAGAGTGTGACCCGCATTAAAGTGCAAGATTGTGTTGGTGATTCACAGACACACAAGCACTTATTTTAGTTTGAACTGGAATCTCTTTCCCAAAATGTAATGAAGGTAACTATCATTGTCACAGTGAGGTCAGAGTGACTCAGATTTTTGTTGATGTTTACCGAAACCTTTCACAGAGTAAGCAGAGGCGGAAATGACTGCACATTTATTCATCTTTGCAGCTACTCGTAAATGAAAGTAGATCAAAAAATGTCAACCCTCGTGGTCGAACCTGCTTGTGCCACAGTCTGCCTTTTAGAAATGTTTAAAAAAAACAAACAGTGACTGAGGTTGAGACAATGACTTTATGTATTACTAATATTATTATTATTAGAGTTCTGGCCAACACCAACTACAGTGTTGATGAAGACAGTGTATTTGGAATGAAAGTGTGCCTGGAGTTGAAAATAATGTACTATGATAATGCACAAAAACATCCCTGTGATTGTCTTTTTCCCTTTTCTTCCTGTGGACCAGAGAGGCTGTGATATAACAGTATGCCTGTGTGACAGACAGGCAGACTGTGTGAGAGGCTGGGCTTTATCTGTCTTGGTTGGGTTTTGTGTATGTGAGTGGAACATAGAACAAAAAAGCCTAAATGTCAAGGACAGGCGAGCAACACTGCACTTAGCAACAATCCTCTCACCAATTCCTGGCCAATTCACAAAAAGCGAGAGATTCTCAGTTGTTTGTGAAGCAGGAAAATGGAAAAAAGGGGTGGGGGGGCAGAGAATAGACAGAGAAACAATGGAAAGAGGCAGCAATATTAAGCAGGCTTTTGTCTGTCACAGTACATAACAGGCAGAGGGAGGAGGAATCATTAATGTTGACTGACATGTCTTTGAATGTTTGTGCACAGCACAGTGACAGCACTTCTGATGATACTGAACGTGAATTTACAGTTACAAAAGTGGTGAATATGTTGCTCATGTAAGTGATGACAGTTGTTAGAAGAAATTGACAAAAACGTGGATCATAAGTTTGGGATTAAGAGGTATGAGAATATTAAACATGTAAGTTAATAATGTAATAACACACTATAAACATGTGGACATATAAAACATGACAAACACGACACGATGACCTGTAACAAAATTCCTACCTCTTTGAGGGAAACTACACCGATGAGGCGTCCAATGCTGGTGACATAGGCGTGGTCAAGGCCCAATAGGGAGAAGATGGTGTGGGTCTATAGAAAAACAGCAGAAGTGCTTAGAAACAATAAAATAAGTAGCACAACGTGGAAGACAACACTGTTCTAGGTTCTCACTTTAAATAAAAAATTAAGTCATCTTAACACTGACAGCTTCAATCATAATCGATTCATTCAACTAGTCAAATGTTCAGCTAAAAGGGTGATGGTCGCCTTGGGACATTTTGATTTTTCAGGATGCACATTTGCACACTGACAAAAATAAAGTTAAGTTACACTGAATACAGTGCGCACAGATGAATGGAAATAGGATACGAGTCTAGACTTTTTAAGAGCTTTTAAGAAAAGGTCTTTATGAAATCAGAAAGGACTGACACAAAAACACACAAAACTGCAGGTTACTAACAGGCAACCAGAGACTGATGCATTAGGTAGTATCCACCCGTCCACCTGTCCAAACTGCTATAGGTGATGTCTTATCAGTCAGGCAGCATTAAAGTGTGGGGAGCAAATGTGGAAAGTAGAGTGGCTTAATAAAATAGGACACCAAGCAACACAAATTATAAAACATTTCTTTTATAAAACCATAATAGTGTCTCGCAGGGCTTTATGATCATCTTCCTGACCTGAGCTTCATTATGCAGAATGACATACACTCAGATGCCAGTTTGTTAGGTGCAAACAGCTTAAATTAACACGATCTAATACAGGTCTGTAATAAATCCTCCTCGATGAAAGTTATAATGTTCAGTTTTGATGTTTTAGAGAGGTGTTGATTCAATTGAATGGTCATGGGAAAATGTAGTTTGTGCTGCTGTTGAAGTGTAGTGCAATAAACAGACAGATGAGTTGCTGCAACACAAACTACTACATCTTTAAATAAAAAAATGCTCCTGCACCATACCTCTCAGATAACCTTAACGTGTCATTTCTATCTTAAATTCTTGTAGTCCTACTTTAAATTACGTGGCTGGTTTCAGATAAAAGGAGAGGGATCAAAACCGTCAGTGGTGGATCAGAAAGATGGCATGGATGATGCCAGCTGGACTTCTAGATCCTTTTAGTGTTCAATGGGACTTTTGGCTCAGCCAGAATGGGCATTTGGGACATTTGAAATTGATCCCACTGTGACAAGCAAATGGTAGCTGTGCCAAGGAAAAGATTGTTAAGTGTTTTCAGATCAGTGCCAGCAGTAATGTAATCCATCAGTGAGTTTCCCCACAAGAGGATATTGTAGCTTCTCTGGGGACCGTCTGCTAACCTCCAATTCAACCCATTCACCTCTATTTCAACTACAATTCACTGATTATAGGAGCTACTAACAGAATTATAGCATCATCACTGTAATTAGATATATTACAGACTATTACAAACAATGAAGAGCTGAAACAGAAGACTATTCAGCATTTGTCTTTTTGTCTTCGAGCCAAATACGACACAACACTTTGGAAAAAACATCTTATCTCTTTGTCAAAATGAATGAATGAATCAAAACCTAAGTGACATTTTGATGATGATGCAAACATGTACCATTTGAACTACTCTTTCAAAGCAGTAATAACTGCAACACTTCCCAAAGGTCTGCTGTGCTGGTTTTGCAGTCACCATAAACTCTTAAGCCCAGCGTCTCCCACACCAGCTCAGCAGGGTTCAGATGTGGTAATTTAGTTGTCCAAGCCATCACAGGGAGTAATCCGACAGCTATTTTCTTCAAATAATTCTTACACAAGAAGAATGTTTGGGGTCATTGTGTTGCAGCAAAACGAAGTTGTACCCAATCAGTCGTTGCCCAGGGGTAATGGCCGGCCACTTTGGTGTGGAGTGGTGAGAGTCTGCGTCTCAGCTCTGCACTGTATGTTCTCGCTTGGATCCAAACACCTCAAACTTGGACTCAGCAGTCCACAAGACTTGTTTCCAGTCATCTAAAGTCCAAATTTTTTGCATTTTGGGTCACTGCATCATTTTCTTCTGATTAGTAGGTAACTCTGCCTGTCAATTGACCGAGATGCTTTGTTTTATTCAACAGTGTAGTCAATTCAGGAGCAGTGAGGCATCAGTTTCTCAAGGAGGAAACTCGTAACAACTTGTCTTCTTAGACAGATATGCACTCATTGTCCTGTCTTCTGTCCTGATTTGATCCAGCTGCAGCATGTCTATAGGAACTATAGCATACACACCAAAGGATTCTTAAATTTCTCGACTCTATCAAGTATAGAAAAAGACTTACACGTTTCTAAGGGAAGCAGTTTTTTTCATTTTTAGTACTAAAAATGTAGTCCTGTAGACTGAAAATATCTTCTTATGAAGGAAGAGCCAAATATAAACTCAAATTATTGATTTAGAGGATATAAAATTATTTAAGGACATTTTAAGGGCAGACATGATCACTTTAAGACCACCAAAGTTTGTAAAATGTTTTATCAATCTTTTAGTTGATTAAATTGTTACAGATGAATGAGGAACATGTTTTCTATGTTTTGGTATAAAAATGTTTTACACTGCAGTGTAAAAATTCATTAATATCTTGGTGTTTTCAGACTTATTCTTGCAGGTGTAAGTGTTTACTATAAGACTATAAGTGTGGTGCAGAACTGAAAACAGTGCTACGCACAAGATGCGATTATACTTTTGGTGCCTTTGGTTAAGGCATGGTTACACAAGTTTTGGTTGATGTTTTTGTCTAAGCATCCATTGTCAATGTGCAATCTTCAAAAACTCTAATCACTAAAGCAATGGACTAAATACTACAAATAAATATCATTATAGTCATTTTTTTCTATTATTGTTTTTAAAATGAATGTGAAATGAAACTTAAGTGATATTTGTTCTGTAACTCACACCTGTCTTGGTGTTCATTTGTTTGATGAAAATAATGGAAATGTGTTGCTTTGGTTCCGGTTGGCCATTACCTCAAATGAGCTGACAGCATCCCTAAGCTAAAACTCAGAAATATAAATGTCATATAAATATTCCAAGAAACAGATTATTAGTTACAAAAGGGCCTGCAGACACAACCTCAAAACAGCAAACCGCATGGGCTAAATGGTACCCAGATCCAGCGTCCCCAAGAAAATGAGCAGGGCTAAGATGTAGAGAGAATAACTTTACCTGCACACACATACATACACAGTCTGTATATAACAGGAGCAGTGGCGGAGGGTGGTGTTTAATATGCTGAAGGAGATTGTGCGTGGTATTGGCTTTGGCACTGTGCAGCTGAGGGTGGGGAGTGAAATGGATTGGTGCAGAATCCCTCTCTTAAATGTTTAAAGAGTATTCACACAGAGCCCAGAGGATGAGTGAGATAGAGAGAGAGAGAGAGAGAGAGAGAGAGAGAGAGAGAGAGAGAGAGAGAGAGAGAGAGAGAGAGAGAGAGAG
>JAUYWH010000005.1:7698571-7709812 GCA_034779795.1 Ctenopoma multispine | reverse complement strand
TGAGTGAGATAGAGAGAGAGAGAGAGAGAGAGAGAGAGAGAGAGAGAGAGAGAGAGAGAGAGGGAGAGAGAGAGAGACAGAGAGAGCAGGTAGCATTATGAATGGAGGACTGCCACAGCCACTAGAAACTCAGAAAGAGTTGGTATCTCTGTGTGTTAAGGAATTGAGTGTTTCACAGAAATGTGTGTGTGTGTGTGTGTGTTTTAGTATGTTCAACTGTGCCGCGGTGAGAAAACTAAATCAACACATGCTCTAAAGAACTAAAGCTTCCTCCCTTATGAGGAACATTCTCCTTCACATATTGGGACAAAATATAGTTTGAGTGTGTGTGATCTTTTAGGTTGTTTGCATGCTACCCCAATGTCACTAAGGAGCACTAGGAGAACAAGAACAGAAACTTTCCAAGTACTTGGTTACCTCACACCCTCTGCCACTGGTCCTGTACTTGGTTGCCTCACACCGATACAAGTTAAATTTAATAGATTTTTTCCATTCAGGCAAGAAAATCCATCTGATTAAAAGTTATTTTGAAACATATTTTTTCATCTTTACCACCACAATCAAGGACTATGGACTTCTGTGTAGGACTTGAAAGGTTATATTATATGAATATATATTATATAAAATAGTGGAAAATAATAGAAGCGCAACCTTAATGTTAAAAGCCTTAGCATTATGGTGTATCTCAAACTTCAAAGTAGTCTGGCAGTGCAAATATTTGATAGATTCTTGAAAATGTAACTTTTTGAGTAGGTGTTGCAGCACCCCTAATTTTACAGGGTTAATTGGTTATGCTTTGTGTCTACAAAAATGGTGTGGAGTTCCCCAAGGCTCCATTCTAGGTTCTCTGCTGCTCAAGTAGCTCAGATGACGAAAAGCAGAAATTACATGTTGTATGTACATACTTTTTCAGATAAAAAGTAACATTATCAACCACCTAGGCCAGGAGTAGGCAACCCTTCCCTCGCAAGGCTGCGACTCTCTAGGACCAGGGTTGCCTACCCCTTACCTATGAATTTCAAGTAGTCTGGAACTGGAACAGTTATTATTAATGTCCTCATGGTCAAAACTAGGAGGCCTTGAGGCCTTTTCCTGTTTACCACTGTCCCCTATTCATTTAAACTGGGAACTATATTTATTATTACCACATTTATTTTTCCTCCTGTTTTTATAAATTTTTTCTATTACTTTTTTAAAAACATCTTTTTCATGACTCTAGACCGGATCTATGCATTATGTTATCAATTGGTATGTTTTCTCCACTTTCTTGAATGCGAGGAAACAATACAAGTGCGGTAATTCTGGTAATTTATTTAAGTTGTTGAGAGGTGCATAACCTCTCAACAACTCAAATCAGTAAGTGCTGATCCACCCTTTCTCTAATTCAAATAATTCAACTATACAGTAGGAACTAAATTTGGGAGTATTTAGTTCTTCTGTCAAAGTGGATAACCTGAAACACAACTCTAAAAAACACACCTAGTACCAAAGACACACATCTGTGTTCCACCACAAAAGACACACACAGAGTTTAAACAACAGCTGTATTTATAATCAAACCTTATGCAGTGACGTGCGCTCCACCAGCTGGAAAGGGGCGGGATCAATCTTGCAGTTGTTGAAGTTGACCTGCTCATCAAGCTGTCTCTCCTCCCACTCTGCAATCTGAAAAACATAGAGGAGAAGGGAAATTAGTGATTAAAGATAAGCATCAGTGAAGTTTTGCCCCCCTCCAAAAAAAAAAAAGTACAAAAGAGGCATTTTAAGCATTTAAAGGCTTGAAACAGCTACTAGTACTAAATAATGAATTCAAATAACTATCATATCCTATCGTGAAGCCAAATCACACTGACTTGACTGTAATCTTCAAAAAAAGGTTGACTTCCAGTGTTACAGCTTTTGTTTTTGGACAAACATTTAAAATGTTCAGCTTTAGTTAAATCTGTTTAGATGGACAACAAGTATTATAGGTGTTGTCACAGATGCTGTCTTCATGTCTGGTGTTAGAAAACTGATGACACGACAGACACGAGAGTTGAATAATACGTGATTCCAGGAGAAAAAGAAAGGGGATGGAAAGGGGAAAGTGTGACGAATGTGCAGGTGACAGAGACAAAATGAGATGTGCTGTTGATGGATGAATTAGGAATGATGTCATATCCAAAAATATAAGACTGCAGGATGATGGGCCTGTCTTGGGATATTGAGAAATTTGAAATGCCAAGTCTGTCAGAAGGTGATGTCACCAAGAGGAAGCTGTGGCTCGAGTTAGACAAATATAGATTTTTGAAGACCGATAACGCATGCCAAAAATCCATTGCGTTCAATAGCCAGTAGCTGATGTTTCTCATTGTCAATGAATCCCTAAAGAACACCAAAGCTAACAAAGAACTACAGACTAAACAAATTTAGAAAGAGGAAAAACCTTATGACTTTCGTTTTCTGTGCCACTGAGCTTTATCACATCATCGAGCCACACTGTTGCACCAAATGACATGTCACTTCATTATTATGAACAACTACATTGTAGTTTGTTTTGACTCATCCCTACATACACTTGTCACGGTACTGCAAATAGTCACAAGCTCACAACATGTGTATTAATACATACATACATACATACATCTTTAGGTTGGGAAAGTAATCAAAATTAATGACAGTGGAAATAAGTTCATGTTGTCAAATTTGGTGAAACACACAACAGAAGTGAATTCTTTATTAAGAGATAGTAGTTTATCTGTGACAGAAGGTAGGGTCTTATGATGAGCTGTTTTGTAATTGCTAAAGGACTAACAGCTATCTCTGACAGTTTGTGATCCTTTGCTACTCTTACCTCTCTAATGGTCATGTCGTCCTCCACATCTCCATCATCCTGAACAAAGGAAGGAAGAGGAGAGAAGTCAGTACAGATATAGGTAACACAAATATACAGTAGATAGCTGTATAGCACACCGAATAAACACAATCACATGATGAAAGTGTACGACACAAATACATAAGGAGTGATGAAATGGTAAATGATATGTCTATTTGGTTTTCAACTATTTCCCCTGCGCTACATCTGTGCACAGATGGTAAAATGAGACTCTGAAAACACATAACCACCCATGCATCACATCATAAGTGTTATAGTGCTGCTGTGTTGAGAAAGATAGTCAGAAATGGAATGAGTGACTTAAAGAGTGACTACAGAACAGTTAATGAGTGCGGGGGATTTGATGTATGAGATGTCAGAGCAGATGATCATTATAATGATGAATCTGCAGCTCTCCCAGGCTGCCACTTGACAAGCTGGAGTCAAACTAGCAACCTTGTGCTTTACAAAGAAGTTAAACTCTGTACATGATGGAAATGTAAATCAGAGACTGTGAGAATGTTACCACAGGGTGTATAAGCAGCTCTGTTTGTGTGATGGGATGTGAAATACGATTTCAAAGTGTTCAGTCATGTATTTTATTACAGGTATTTATTTTCTCAGGATTGCACAGCATGTGTGAGTGAGTTTTAAAGAGAAAGAGAAAGGTGGAGTGAGTGTGACCCAGGGGCTGATGGGAGCCCTGAGCTCATTTATCCTCATCGCTGTGGTGGCCGACCTGTCGGTAACCCTAGCAACTGTTGCTGTGAGGTAGAAAAGAGGTGCCCTACTGTAGCATTATGCAAGCAAGAGGCCAGACGTGCCTGGAGTTGATGAGACAAAACACACACACACACACACACACACACCTGAAGTACTTTATCTCTGTCTCACTGATCCTTCTGCTTGTTGCACAATACAAGGGCAGTCTAAATGTCATTAAGACACAATGTTGTTCTGAGGGTAAAATGTAAACTGAAAAAATCGGGAGACGGGTAGGTTGGTGTGTGTTTTCAGAAAGAGTTGGGCTTAGAGAGAGAGAGAGAGAGAGAGAGAGAGAGAGAGAGAGAGAGAGGTGAAACTGTGCATGCAAAATAGGTGCTTTTAGAAAGATTAGCTGCTCTATTAAAAGAGAAAATCTCTGCTTTTGGATATGAAGTAGAAGTAGGTGGGGGGGTGTGTGCGCAAGTTGTGCATGAAGTGGGAGACTTAACTTTTTGAGTCTGCATGTGAGTAAGAGAGCATGCGCATCTTCACACTGGATTTGAATGTGCATCTGTGTGTGTGTGTTTGAGTGTGTGTGTGGGGGGTGCAGAGCCATATGAGAGGCAGCGTGACTTGAAACTGCTGACAATAGGCCAATGAAGCTTTATTGCTTGCAGACAATGATAACAGAGGTCCATTGCTTTTCCTTCCCTCTCCCTCCCTCACTCCCTGCAGCGGTCCATCTTTATATCCATCCAGCGATCTCATCACCTAATCAGTGGCAACCAAGACTTGGGCAGCAGGGAACACACATATTTACCACCTAAGACAGCTGCATCACAATCACACACAATCTGTAATCTGGTTATGTAGTCAGCTAAAGTATATAATCAGGAGATGATTGTTGAAATTTTGACAAAAATGAGCATTCCACTTCAATTTGTTTAGGGACTCAAAGCTTAGGCATCTTTGTCTTTTAACTTCAATCCAAAAATATGCCTTTGTGTTCATACATTTACAAAGTCTGCCATTTACAGTACTGTATATTTTGCAGTATCTAGTCACACAGACAGTTCTAACTTAATTGGGCAAAGTATATTGGCCTAGTATACTTACATGGAAATTTTGCTGCCACCCTAGTACAACGCAAATAAATTAAATTTTCTCAACATAATAGGACTGTTTAATGCACAGTGCCCTCACAAGTGCCGACAAAGCACAACTCATAAATCAACAACATAAATAAAAAAGTTGAACTGAACTTTGAGAAGCTTTGTTTGGCCTTGTTCAAACGTGCAGCTGTGCCAACAATGTATTTTGGCACAGACTTCACCAGCTTTGCTGAATAGAATTTCATTTTTTTGTTTTGTGTCTCAAAGAATTAAAAAAGCAATGCATCCTGGCACTTCAGAACAATCCAAAACAATGTGTTTACACATTAAACACAACACAGTTGAGGCTGGTTTGCATGTCTATATGTTCTGCAAATATCTTGCAATAAACCTAAATATTGGACAAACACAAATATCTCTTAGATGATGACCCTAAATGACAGGTCAGGGCATCAAAGTTTTAATCATTAAGCCTGACATGCTTCCAGTATAAACTACAATAACCACTCTGATCCTCTTGCACAAATCTTTGAGTTGTTCAAACATGCAAGACAAAAACATTTGGTGAAGCAGTTTTTAGTTTTTATGCTTTGAGTAGGTGGGACAGTCTGCCTGAGAGTGGTGTTAAAACTAAGCTTACTTTTTTAAGTCAGCTTTTTATTAATATAACGAAAAGCAATTCCCTGTTCTTCTCTTCTCATGTTTTATTCCGTATTTGTCTCTATTATCAATAATACTGAGTCTATTTGATTGGTTTCGTTATTCTATTTCCATTGCATTCTTTATGTATTTTATTTTTTTGGCATTTTACTTTTTTGTCACGTGACAAACATGATGTTTCAACCAGTTACATTAGTCATGTTAACAATAACAATAACATTAACAGAAAGTTGTCTTTTTTTGTTTGTTTTGTTTTTTGGTTGTCTCTTTCTTTTATTTTGCTGCTGTTACAAATAACCTACAACAGTGAAAAAAAAGAACTAAGATAGGCTGAGGATGTGAAAAATAAGTCGTGGTAGTCTACTAGTTATATAACAATACCAATATATGTTTTTCAGGGCTAGTAGGAAAGACTTGCATTCTAATTAGGGTAATCTGAAGAACCAGTATGAGCTCCTGGAATCCAAAGCACCAAATAAAATTTTATGGTGACGACACCAGCATATATTGTATTTCACAATACAAACAAAGAAACTAAACTTTCATAGAGACATAAGGCATTTATAATTGATTGTCCCTGAATTTTGTGCAGCTGGATGCCAAAAACACCGACATGCATGTAATTGGCCTCAGCAGTTGGAGGCTCCAGATGTTACAGCGACATTGCTCATTATCTCTGTGCATCACTGATAATTGTGAAATTCTGCAGTTATTTTTCATAATAATGTTATATAAACATGTCAAACCAGTTCTGAAACCCTGTTTTCTTCAGCTTCAGCAAAATAATTGAGATTATACCATTCCTCTCTAATCATATGTGTTTTTCTGTATATTGACCTTTACATTCCTTACCAGGGTTATAAGATGTGCTGCTCTCGCTAAACCTCTCTGTTTTCTTTGACAGCTGTCAGAAAGGTGAAGAACTGAGAATATAGATAACATAGAAATGTTTCAACCAGTTTCTTCACTTGTTTTTGTCCCTGAGATTTATTTTCCGCAGCTGTCCAGAGATTGGAGTGTGAACAGCCAAACATTTACACAGAATTCAATTTAAGTGGGGAAGCTGAGAAAGAGGGCTCATTACGCACACTAACAAACACATCACTGTTAAAATAACAAGCAAAGAGGAAACATATTTCATCTACCAATACTTTAATGCAGTTTATCTCTTTTTCATAATGTGTATTCTCGCACACTTAGTCAAGAAAAAAGAAAAAAAGACACACACTCCCCAACTTTTTGTTTCTAAAGAAACAAAAAGAAAAAGAGGGGAGCGAGGTGCCAAAAAACAGAGCCCACAAGCAATCATTAATAAATCATGGAGGCATTACGAAAATGCATGAGTGGGTGAAAAATAATGAGAAAAGCGGTGAGTAGAGACTGAGAGCCTGAGCGGCGTCCATTCTCTGAAGCAGACTACTGATGTCATCTACCCCGCATCAATTACACAGCCTAGATGGAAGGTTGC
Source organism: Ctenopoma multispine (assembly GCA_034779795.1). Classification (NCBI taxonomy): domain Eukaryota; kingdom Metazoa; phylum Chordata; class Actinopteri; order Anabantiformes; family Anabantidae; genus Ctenopoma; species Ctenopoma multispine. The sequence continues at coordinate 7,703,013 of JAUYWH010000005.1, read as the reverse complement.
GGTGGTGGTGGGGGCAAGTGACAGATATACAACAAAGGGGGGGAGGGGTTTAGAAAAGTGGTTAAGAATGACGAGGAGATTAGACTGGATCGAGAAACAAAGAATGAAAGAACTGTGAGGATTAAATTAAGGATGGGGGGTGGTAATGAGTCGATTTCTCTTTTTACTGCTGAGATATAACTCCAAAGAAGTCTTTAATGATACAGACCCTTGACAAACTCAGAGGAGCGTTGTTATCCGCATTGCTCTTTAAAATGACAACAGGGGAAACTGGTCCACAGGGTTTGTGTATCGTATTGGGTTTATTACTAATTAGCCCACTGCGGGGCAATAATGAGTAACGCACTTCTAGGCACACTTAACACATCCAAATATTCACTGCACTAATAATGTACCATCTGTCTCAGCACTTACCCTACAATATGGTCCGCATGGACACACTCAAATCACTGGACTTTATTAAATTACAACCAGTAGTGGCAGATGACGGCCACTGCAAACTTGACTGGTGTCCACTAATTAATTTTAACCACAACAAAACATAACATTTGGATAAACTCAAATACACCAATCAAAAAGGGACTATATCTATGAGCATTTAACAAATATGCCCCCTGAGTTTACTTAGTACCTAAATTATGACAATATGTTAGGCTTAGGGTTAGGGCTTTACAGTCAAACAGCTTCAAACTAAAGCCACAGATTTTAATTTTTTTTTTTTTTACAAGAATTAGGAGGTTTCCACTAAAGCTAATCTATTCCTGTTTACTTGGGGATAAAGTGTGACTGTGTGCAGGGGATACAAGGGCTAAAATAAAACATAGACTTTCAAACTTATTACAACAGCTTTGATGTCAAATATTTCATGCCAAATTATTCAGGGAACAGATTTACCTGCCTAATTTAATTCATGCACAGACTGTCTTGCTTATTATGAACCGCTTTGATTTATGTAATTATTAACCTCCACAGTTGCTAAATTAGTGCCCACAGATGGAAAACTGGAAGGACACTTCCATAAATACACCTCCAAATGTGTTGAAAAATGCTGAGGTCAGTAATGTTGCTATAGTCTTCTGGGGGACCTCCTACATTACACTGAGCTCCTCTCCTCCTTCTCTGTCTGTCTGCATGTGCAAGAAACTTTAGTTCTTCTCTCTCCCCTAGTTGCTCTCTCTCTCTCTGTATTCTTCTGCAGGTGTCCTCAGCCTTGGCACTGTAGTTGCTGGTCCTACCAACCTGCCCGGTGTCTCGCCTGCTGCTCCTTGTTGTTGTTTCTTATCTGTTACCTGTTGTCATTTTCTCTCTTATCTTTCAACTCACCCCAACCAGTTGAGGCAGATGACCGCCAACCCTGAGCCTGGTTCTGGAGGTTTCTTCCGTTAAAGGGGTTTTTTCCTCTCCACTGTTGCCTAGTGCTTGTTGAAGTGGGACTGTTGGGTTTTCTATATTATTCTGTATATATATAAAGTCTGTGTAAGGTCTTAAACCTTACACTGTAAGCTGCCTTGAGATGACTTAGGTTGTGACTTGGCGCTATATAAATAAAGTTGAGTTGAATTGAAATAAATTGATGTCAATAGAAGCTACCATCCTGATTATTCCACTGTCAATTAAAATGTACAATAAACTGTAGACACGTTATCTGTATATTGTATATAATACATTAGAATCATGATGGTGCGTTTTAGATCTCAATGCAAGATATGAAAATGTCTCAGTGGCTTAAAACATGATTAAATTACACAATTCCTTAAACTCTATTCATGAGTAAGTTCGGGAGAGCTGATACAATTTAGAAAAGAGGGGATAAAGTCAACTTTTGCTCAGATTAACTGGCCTAATTCCACATCATCTCTACCAAACGTAATTACATTTTTTATTATGTTCACCTTCCCCTTAATCTCTTACTCTTAACTAAAAATTTTAATATACACTGCCCGGCCAAAACAAAGTCGCCACCTATGATCTGGGGTTGCTGCAGTTGGTCAGGTCTAGGTTCAGCAACAGTATGCGCTCCAAGAATGAGGTCAGCTGACTACCTGAATATACTGAATGACCAGGTTATTCCATCAATGGATTTTTTCTTCCCTGATGGCACGGGCATATTCCAAGATGAAAATGCCAGGATTCATCGGGCTCAAATTGTAAAAGAGTGTGGTGGCCAATCCATGTGTAAAAATGATGTCTCTGAACCAGAGTCCAGACCTTAACCCCACTGAGAATCTTTGGGATGTGCTGGAGAAGGCTTTGCGCAGCGGTCAGACTCTACCATTATCAATGCAAGATCTTTATCACAAAAATTATGCAACACTGGATGGACATTAATCTTGTGACATTGCAGAAGCTTATCGAAACAATGCCACAGGGAATGGGTGCGGTAATCAAAGCTAAAGGCGATCCACGAGTGTGTGACATTTGTTTTTGGTGGCGACTTTCTTTTTGGCCGGGCAGTGTATGTCCCTACTCTTTTGCTGTGATTTTTTTCCTTAAGGTTACTGTGAAATAACCTTTGTGTTTGTTGAAACATCTTTGGTAATTCGCAGAGCAATTTATACTTTACGGATTATTAAATGGTACATTTGAAATGGTTTAGCAGTTCAAACAACCTCTACATTTGCTGCAAATCATAGTAATATAAAGGTGAATGGAGATCAATAGAGAACCCCCCACATCACTCCTAGATGTCCTGAATTCCTACTTAACAGGCCTAATGAAACATGCCATTGTGCAGATTAATACACCATGCTGTGGTAAATCAATGGTGAGATTTTGAATTTCAGTGATATGAAAACAATGGTGTAGCAGTAATGACTTTTAAAAGTTTGTATAATTCTGACCTTTAATGTGGCACCCAATCAAGACAATCAATGGAGTTTGTAACTGCCAGAGTGCAACCACGCTGTGTTTACACAGACATTGACTCAAAGACAGACAGACCATGTAATGAGCAGTGCCTCTGCTGCACATGTGTGAAAGTAGTACACTTTGTTTTGATTAATCTTTTTCAGTACAGTTGAAGAAATGTATTTCATCATTCACCTCAAACTAATGTTCCCCTGGTGCATTATAGTCTCTGGTCTGTTGCCAGTACACAACTCGCTGCGGTGTCACGGCCAGAAATACACGCCCGAGGGATCACGTATTACACCACCAAATTAAAAACTACTCCCAGCGTTCCTCTTCTGTTACTAATTTTGTACTTTTTTGTTGACTTTCTTTAGGCAGTTATATGTAATTGAGCAACATGGATCGAGTTAAAACCAAATTGGTGGATTCTGGCATTATTTTCTTCTACAGCTGGGCATTTCTGGAAACAGCAGAGCCGGATGTTAGAAAAATGAGGCTGGATGTGGTTTGATAGCCCTTTGAGATCCACTGAACACATTTGATGGAAACAATAAATTATTTGAGAACACAGTGTTGTCAGTATCTTTCCTTAGTTACAGTATCAACAATACTGAGACTTTATCAACTGCATATCATGAGTTTACACACAAACCCTGAAGTGATAGATGAAGAATTATACAACACTGTATTGTGCTTGAGAGTGATAGAATATGTGTACAGATTTCAATATTCGTCAAAAGTGCCTCAAGTCTAAATCATTAAAAGTCTAAATAATAATATTGCTAATATAGCTACACGACACAATGAACAGTAAGGTCTTTTACTTTATTTATATTCAAGTAATGCTGACTTAGCAGCTTTGATTTTGTAGATAAATCAGTTTAATACTAGGAAGGTATGTTAAAATTTACGAGTTGTGCTTTTATCTCTTATCCCCAGTGTGTCAATAGCCAAGTCTGAAGTCTGTCTCCTTTACAGAAGTAAAAACAAATGTTCACCACAAATGTAGATAACTGAGATAACTAGAAAAGCTCTTTAAGAGCGGTGGTGCTTCCTAGAGAATGTAACGATGCAAGTCTGTATGTGATAAGAATTTGAAAACAATCACATAATTATTTGACAAAATTAAATTATAAATAAATCATTCATGCTGATAAATGGACAAAGATCAAATGGGTGAATATATTTTGTCTGATTGCATTTTATAGTTTAATTAATGCTTTATAGCGTTTGATTTTCAGAAATCGGTGTTGTTGGATAATATGTCATGCAACAATGGATGAACCTGAAAAGGCGAAATCCTTTTTCTCAATTCATTATCACACACTTGTTCTATTGATTGACATGCATCACTGCTGGAGCGTGTACAGTCACTGGTAATTGGACAGCAGGCTACTAGTTTCTGGTGATATTTTTCAATACCTCCCAGGACTTCTCATGCATCGTCCTGATATTTAACTTACCCCTGCTGCCTTATGGGATCAAATCACCGCCACAATGATTTTGTGCGTGTGTAAAAAGATCTGTGCGTAAACCGATGTTTGTCCGTAATTACGGTTTGTAAAAAAGATTTGTCCGTAAAACGATGTTTG